>QPKB01000004.1:55705114-55903024 GCA_003546025.1 Camphora micrantha | reverse complement strand
CATTTTCCTTTATCTTGCGTTTCTAGTAATTGTTGCTCCTAGTTCACTAACCCTCCGTTTGGAAAATGAAGGGGAGGGAGGGAAAATTTGAGGGGGAAGGAAAATGAAGGGAGGGGAGGGGAGGGGAGGGAAAATTAATTTACCTCGGGAAGAAAAAAGTAGGGAAGGAAAGTGGAAAAATAGGGTTTTGTTTGTAAGTGAGATAAAGAGAAAATTACCCTTTGCCCTTACTTATAAAAAATTAAAATCCTTTTATATATAAAGGCAATATTATAATTTTATCACTTTTTTCCCCTCCTCCCCCATTTTCCACCCATTTGGGGGGAAAATTTTTGTACAACTTCCCCCATCCCCCTATTTCCTCCCCCCTTTCCAAAACACCCTCCAAAACCACTTTCCCCACTTTCCCCCCTTTTCCCTCCCCCCCCCCCCCCCCCCCACCCCCCCTTCCCAAACAGAGGGTAAAATTTATAGGCTTATGTAGGCCTATCAATGGGACGCGTTGAAATGGGTAAAAAGCCCGGCCCGACCCCGCCCAAGCCCGAATATATAGGGCTTTTAAAAAAAAAATTGATCCCAGTGGGCTGAGCTTGGACGATACATTTTAAAGCCCAGCCAAAATGGGACTGGGACTGGATAGAAACAACCCAGCCCATTCAGGCCCGACTCGGTCCGCTGTAAAGTCATTTAATAATAACTATTTATATATTACAATGGTGAAAATTAAATTCAACTAAGTATTATATTTTATCTCGAATGGCTCATGATATTTTAGCTATTCCAATTTCTACTGTTGCTTAAGAGTCAGCATTTAGCACCGGAGGAAGGGTACTTGACCCACATATGACTTCTTTAAAACCAAATACGGCAGAAGCATTATTTTGTCCCCAAGATTGGTTTAGTCATAACCCAACTAGTGATAGTGATTTAGACAATGATGGGAATGCACTAACTCATGTTTTAGACATATTAAAAGAAAAATAATTTCTGTCGATTTCTTTTTTACATTACTTGACCCATATAGGATATTCATTTTCATTTATTTTATTGACTTTCTGATTTTCTACTTCCACCGGCAACAAAAAAAAAAAATCCTACATTACTTTAATTTGACTCATATAGGATACTAATTCTCACTCATTTCTATTGATTTTCAAATTTTTCTACTTTCACCAGCAAATAAAAAAAAGGTTTTAACTGTTCCTACATTACTTGACCCATATAGCCTATAGGATATTCATTCATTTCTATTAATTTTCTGATTTTCTACTATCACCGGCAAAAAAAAAAAAAAAAAAAAGTTTTTAACTCCGCCATGTTGCTTGTTGCATTGCATTGCCGCTCCTGAACCCGGAAAAAAGGATGAGGGTTTAAAGTCCGGTTCACACCGAGTGTCTGGTGATAGTAGGAATAATTAGAAAATGTTCTGTTTATGTCTAGAATCGGGCTAAGCCCAGGCCCAGCCCTGTCCCAGCCCGGGCCCGTACGGGATGGGATTTGATGAAGGCTCTTTCAATTTAGGTCTGGGCCTGGGTTGGACAACACCTGGCAGGCCTGTCCTATTTTCGGGACGGAATCGGACAACCCAAGCCCAGCCCGGCCCGGCCTATTGACAGGCCTACTTTATCGCTAGTTAGTTGCATGCCTTATCGCTAGTTAGCAAAGCAACTTTGATATATTCGTGTAGTCGGCGACATATATAGAACATATGCAATCAATAGTACTGCAAATTTGGTTTTAGAGGTCTAAGGATGGATGCCTTTTGAATGTTAAAATGGTAGAAAAGGTTGTAGTTTTTTAGCCCAATAGGTAGGATCAACATCTTTAAGTTTCATACAAATCAAAGTAAAAGATGTGTGTGTGTATGTACATATATATGTGTATAAGTGGGTTTCAATCTATTGTGAGCAAGGTTCAAAATATATCAAAAGTACCCAATACATACTAGATGTATTGATGATGTTATTAGTGAGATTCTATTGGTTGATTGAGTAAATCTAAACTCAGAGCTTGCATTACCTATAGATTATAACTAATTTCTGACCAAATAAAAACTCCATACTGTCTGACTTTGAGTTTTTCTGAACAAAAAATGTTTAAACCTTGAATCAGAGGTGTCAGTCTTAAATAGCTAGTTGTGCAGTGGTTTTGGAATCAAAGGTTTGAATTTTTCAATAATGTTTGTTCCCTTTATAACCTGTACATGTTTGTTTAATTTAATTATTGCAATCAAAGGTCAAGGTGCAAAAGTTGAAGGGCCAAATGCTACTGTCTCTAGGATGTGTTATTGTTCTGAATTTAGCCCTAATGTCATCCATAGTACGTTGATTATAAATTCACATCACTTGTTAGGATTTGGGCAAACAGGCAGTCTGCTGCGAGGTCCAAAGAGCGAAAGATGCGCTACATATCAGATCTTGAGCAGAAAGTGAAAACCCTGGAAATAGAAGCGGCCTCATTATCAGCACAGTTGGCTATGGTAAAGGTAGTTTCACCTCCTAAATAACCAACTTTTTTAGTCAATATCGATGAAAGCAGCCTTTGCGGACAATTAGGGAAGTAAGCACTAGCTAGTATCATTTTCAGTGCAATGGGTTGAATATCCATATAACCTTTCTACTTTTGTTTCACTTGAAAAGCATGTCCTTATAATCATTAAAACTTGCATTTTATATTTTGGACAGAGGGACACTACTGATTTCACTGCTGAAAATGATAAACTGAAAGTGCGTCTGCAATCCTTGGAGCAACAAGTTCAACTACAAGATGGTAAGTCTCCTTAATTTGGCCATTTATTCTTTCATACTTCTAGTTGACATGCCCACGTAGCTCTAGTTTTGGACATTCGCCCTATTACATCTTGCGGGTCCTTCAAAGTCTGTGTTTTGCACTAGTGATTTAACTTATTAAGCCAGGCCATAAGAACTGAAAATTGATTAAGAATTTGGGAGTTCCCTTCATGGCATCATTACAACCATAATCAGTGGCGGACCCAGGAAATTGAAGGGGGGGGGGGGGGGGGGGGGGGTGAATATTAGGGAAAGGGGCAAATATAAAATATATATATATATATATATATTTTTTCATAATTTGTAGGGGTTTTCTTCAAAATCTTAAGCCATCTTCATATATGGGTGGGGGCTTTAGCCCCCCAGATCCATATACCTTGGTCTGCCCCTAGCCATAATTTCAACCCATACACCAAATGAGTTGTCATCATCATTACCAAGACGATTATAATTGCAACCATAATTATCAATTTCGTTTTGTTCCACAGGAGAAACTGCATTGTTTCATTTGAAAATTCATACCAAAATGCACTATCTCGTTTAAATTTTTGCATGTTTCAAACCTATTCATACTCCGATGTAGTATGTACCCTACATTATCTATCCTGACAATTTGTAAGTGTATGTCAGCTCAAACATTCCCCACTATTGTCTCCTATTTAATCATTATTATTTAATGTAAAGGGTCCCAAACTAAGTCCACGAACATATGTTAAAGTTCCCCTTCAAAAGAGAAAGTTGCCTTCTACGATTAGCCATGGGGTTGACCGATCGAGGACACTGGCCTCACAGCTAGTTCCATATTGATATTTTTTTTAATATATTTTTAAAAGTATTTCTCTATTGGGAATGTTAGGCCATGGGAATCATGCTTAGACTCATGTTTAAATCAATTCAAAACTGTTTTTCAAAACATTAACCTATCAGTGCCTAAGATGATTTGACTATGAGAACATGTGTATACATGATCGAAATCAATCTAACATATTTATGCATCCAAGCTTTGAAAACCAAAATATGTATGTAAAACCAAGTTTTGAAAATTATCAAACTATGCATGAGTAATTTCAACATTTTCAAAATGTGTAGAAAAACTCAAATGACAATAAATGAGCATGCATCCATCAAATTGCAACACACAAAATCCCTGACAATATAAATGGAAATTTGTAAGTATTCACTTGCCTTCGTTTAAGACACTTGGTGGAGCAAACCCTAGTTAAAAGACATTTTAGAAGACCCAACTATTGGAAATCAACTCAAAGCTCAAAACCCTACCACAAAACCAAATGAGAAGAATCTAATGAACTAACATATAACATTTCTAACTAATAAGAAAAGAAGCCCTATAACCTACAACGAGAAACATTTACCTAGGGTGAGAGAAGTGGAGAGAAACTTTGGAAAAAAGGGGATGCGTGAGGTTGGTGGAGCTTGAGCAAGATGATGATGATAACGCTTGGAGTTTAAAATAGATATTGGGTCAACCCAAAATGGGGTTAAAAAACGGAAATAGATGGGCTTCTCAATGAGTCCTAATGATCTAAGCCCAAGCCCATGCCCTTTCAGTACACTATCTATATGGAGATACACAAATAAAAGCATATATAAATGCCGTTTTCATTTCAGCCATAACTGATGTGGGATTCTAGTAATGAAGTTTCTATTTTGGAAATCATAACATTTAGAAGGATAATAGTCTGATTAAAATCAGTCCCTTTAGATTCAACTGTTTCCTTTCCTTTTATATTTCAATTGTTCCCTTTCAGTCCCAATCCATAAGATAATAAGAATATTCGTGATTTCTTTTTTATCTTGGAATACGCAGTAGTTGCATTATCTTTGAGCTTTTGTTTCAATTTGAATGCTGAGTTGATCTTTGGAATTTTCTAAGTGAGAGTCAAAGAAACAAAAATATGCTCTCTATTTAGTTTCAAAGGCTCAAGTGCCACTGACATATCCTTGAACGTCCTTTTTTCTTCCTTTGAATGGTGGGTTTATCTTTGAACTTTCCGAGAAAAGAATCAAAGAAGTGAAATACGTTTCCAACTTAGTTTCAAAGGTTTAAATACCATGGTTATATAGATTCTTGTTTTTAGAAATTGTGCAGAAATGTGATCACTGTAACATTGATACCGGATTTTACAGATGGGAATGGAGCAAAGTAAAAAGGATAAAAGGATATAACTCAATCACCACCCAAGTTAAAAACCAATGGGATACAGAATAACAACACCCGAGGAGATAACGAGGGATACAAGGCTCCACCGAAGGATAAGAATTAACAAGAAGAAATATCTTCTCACAAGCCAGAGGCTAAATCAAAACACACCCACTGATTTCATTCATAGCAACGGATATATATATATATATATATATATATATGACTTGTTGGAACATCCCTTCAATATAAGAAAAATGAACTTAGATTTTCAAAGCTAGAATTAAATGAAAATAAAAAGAATTTGACTACAACTAACTAGATAGACTTCTTACGAACTTAAAAGACACCTAGGAACTTTAAAAATAAATTAACAAAGTCTAAAGAAACTCAAAAGACAACTTGGTGTTAGGAAGTTTTGGGAACTCCAGTGTCAAACTCCCCTGGTTGGAAAAGATTCGCCCTTGAATCTTCGGCACTTACTTCAAATTTTCCCCTCTTCTTCTTGGAAAGACTTGCCCTTCAATCAGTAAAAGTCTCTCTCCTTTCATTCTCTCAACGTTTGAAAATAATTTTACAAGCTCCCCATTCACCTTTAACTCGTACACATTTTTGCGACCATGATAATAAACATTGCGGTCTCACTGCCACGGTCGCCCGAACAAAACATGATATGAGTCCATTCATATCACATCACTCCAAATCTTGTCCTCATAGTGGTGTCCAATGGAGAATTCAACTAAACATCACTTAGTCACTAAAGTTCTTGCCTCGTGATTCACCCAACGCATGTGATAAGGACTAGCAAGGTCTTCAGTTGGGAGATTCAAAAAAGAAACTAGATTTTGAAAAACATAATCACCTGCACTTCCCGAGTCCATGATGAAGCTACATTCAAATCCTCGAATGATTCCATATATCTCAAAAATTCTGGTACACTATTTTATAACCGATTCATCGAGCCAATCCCAATCATCAACCTTTCGTTTCTTTGAGTTCAAAGTTCGACTTGATGGGACAACATGTTGGGTGTCGCAAGTTGTTATTATTTTCAGCTCTTCCGGCTCAACATCCTCTTTCGGATATTCATCATAGACAGGAGGTTTTGATCAATTAAGTTTGGGCTCCATAGTTGCTGCCATCAGGTTTTTGTAAAACTCCTTGTGGTTGAAAATATTTTCAGCCTGATCTTCCTGATGGAATGCATCCAAACTATGATGTATGACAAGAGATACGCCATCATCTGCATAAGTGATCTCATTATCCATTTCTAGCTGCTCCTCCAAAGAGTCATGGTCATCATTTTCTTCAACCAAAGTTATATTCTTGCGATTTGGACAATCGGATGCGATGTGGCCACACCCTTGGCACTTAAAGCACTTGCGGGAGTTGGTATGAGATGAGCTTGGATGGCTACTATCAGTTGTTTTCTCACCTTTAGGAGATGGCTTCAATGCTTGGATTGGTTTGGATTCCAAGTCATTCCCTTGGTTGGAAATTGCATCCTTAGGCAAACCGATGATTACTGCCACAAACATCTCTGGCCTGTTTTTCCACCTTCATTGCTAGCTTGACAACATCATTATAAGTCCAATACGGCTATAATTGAACAACATTTGAATTCTCTGTCTTCAACCCGCCAAGGTAGCGAGCTATAATCTGCTCTTCTAGTTCAATGATGTCACATTTCACCATGAGATGATCAAACTCCATTGTGTAATCTTCTACAGACAAATCACCTTGCTTGAAATTGTAAAACTCAAGAAAATTATTTTGTCGAAAGTTATCCGGCAAAAACTTTCTCTTAAGCTCCTTTTTCATCTTTTCCCATGTCACAATTCGACTTCTTCCTTCACAAGCTCGCTGTCTCTCTAAATTCTCCCACCATAAAGAAGCATATTTCTTTAACTTAATGGCCACAAGCTTCACCTTTTGCTGATCCAACACATCCTTGTACTCAAAAATTCGCTTGATGGTATGAAGCCAATCAAGGAATTCATCCGGCTGCATTCTTCCTTCGAACTCCGGCATATCTACTTTCACATTTAAACTCTCACGCTGGACTTCATAGTTATTACGAGCACGGTGATGAGAAAAATTCTCTTCACTTGATGAGGATTGATTAGGATCAAGAGAGAAGGGTTTAAAATTTTCCCCACCATCCTCAGAAGATTCTCCCTCTAAATCTTGGTGTGAACCCTCATGTTCAAAGGCTATTGTTGCTGAAGTTGCTGCTGTTCAACTTGTTGCTGAAGTTGCAGCACTTGTTTCCTCAACTCTTCTATTTCGATGTCGCGGAGATCTCTTTCATGAACTGGGGTCTTTTGCTTATTAGCTTGACGTCTACCACCAGTGAAACCTAAAGCTCTAATACCAAACTAATACCAGATTTTACAGATGGGAAGGGAGAAAAGTAAAAAGGATAAAAGAATAAAGCTCACCACCCAAGTTACGAACCAATGGGATACAGATTAACACCACCCGAGGAGTTAACGAGGGATACAGGACGAGGGAACTGCTCACCACTCTAATGAATCCACCTAAGAGATACGGAAACGGAGAACTCGCCACCTATCTGAATCCACCAAAGGATAAGAATTAACAAGAAGAAATACCTTCTCACAAGCCAAAGGCTAAATCAAAACACACCCACTGATTTCATTCGTAGCAACGGATATATATATATATAGGACTTGTTAGAACATCCCTCCAACATAGGAAAAATAAACTTAGATTTTCAAAGTTAGAATTAAATGAAAACAAAGACTTTGACTACAACTAACTAGGTAGACTTTTTAAGAACTTAAAAGATACCTAGGAACTTTAAAAAAGAAATTAACAAACTCTAAAGAATTAAGCTCAAAAGACAACTTGGTGGCTGGAAGTTTTGGGAACTCCGGTGTCAGACATGTAGATAAGGATTGATACATATTACATATTTTACAAATGTAAATCAAAATATGTACTAAATTAAAGGATGCACTACATTTGGCCATAATTGTAGATATGTACAGGGGGAATTTGGGTTTAAACTACTCATGTTTTCCTATTCTTGAGGAGCAAGGTATTGTTGGATTAAACAGAGTTTCCCCAAAACTTTAAGCTGATAAGTGAAAGGACCAAACAAGTATATGAAGACATGTCCAACTCATGACTTAGGCAATGTGGGACGTAGGACTTTCCAACACTCTCCCTCACGTGCTGGCCCAACAAACTTCATGGACGGACTTGCCACGTGAGCTACACAAGAACGATAAGATCGGAATATGCTCTGATTCCATGTTAGAAACCACTTACTCTAAAAGCTTAAGCTTTTGGGTTGGTACATAGCTTCTTACATCTGTGCATGGTATCCAAAACAATTGTCTAGAAAAATGCTTGAATGAGTACTTGGGGGCAGGGGTAGAACCAAGCACAATCACATTGATGCAGTCGCTCCCGGTAAACTAAGTCACGCTTAAAGAAAATCAATAAAAATCATGATTCTTCTCTTAAAATCCATATGAAAATCCTCTATTTGCACCTAAAACTAAACTAAATAGCTATTACGATCTACATCCCTCAAATAAAAATCCTGGGTCCGCCACCGCTTGGGAAAAAAAAGATTGCCATGTAAGCTCTAAGTTCAAATATTTTGATTCATATTGCAATAACAGCAGTCTAAGCTCACTCGCTTATTGGAGAAGGGAGAGTAGAAGAAGAAGAAGAGTAACATCAACATTCCCAAGCTCGAAAACGTCCGACTTTAACCTTTTTCCCCTTCTTGTTACAGCTATAAACAATGCACTGAAGGAGGAGGTACAGCACTTGCAAGTGGTGGCTGGGACGGTGAGTCCCATTGGAGGAGATATGACGAATAATGGGGCAGATTTCAACGCTAATCAACAACTTTATCCCTACAACAATGCCTTGCGCACCCTTATCACTGACCAGCAACTGCATCAGCTCCAAATCCGTCCTCCTCTGCAGCCAAACCAGGTGCAGCATCAACCACCTAATGTCATGAGAAACAAAGGACCCACCCCTCCAAGTCAGAAAGGACCAGATTTCAACAGCTCATCGATGGAATGAAATGGTCAGCAGGTGTTTTAATTTACAATAATAAGTGAGACTATTATCATGTTGGGGAGCTTGAGTTCAGTTAAACCAATTTATATTTAGTGAACATGATTTGATACCTATTACAATCTATTTCTTAGACAGTTAAAACTACCATTTATCTGAGTTTGCAATAGTTAGAATACCTCAAGTGAAGTATGACAGGAAATCAGAGTATTCAACTAGCAGCTAGGCTGAGTTTTTAGTCTCATTTGGTTGGACAGCAAAACAGAACAAAAAAGAGAACAGTGCCGACGGTACAATTTTAAACTGAGACAATTTCTGCACTTCCATATTTTTACACGTTTCTCCTCCAATCACCCTTTGTGCTCCATATGCCAATTTTCCATCTGGGCTAGCTGAATGCATGAGCATATGTTGTTTAATGGATGCAATTGTGCGCTTTTAATTAGGGCATCTATTTTAGGGCTCTCAAGCGGGCCCTCCTACAAAGATATTTGGCATGGCCCAAACCATTATAAAGCCTGCAAAATGAGGGCTTTCGGTTTTTTTTTTCTTTTTTTAAAGCTCGAGATTTTGCTTGGACAAAGTTTTTGCAGGCCCACCTATTTGAGAACCAATCTTGGTTAATACTAAGCCAAGACCACTTATTTTTCTTATTTATATATGTGGATTTATCTGAGCACGTACGTGGGTTTATTTGAGCATGATTCTTATAGGATTTTTATATGATTCTTATATTAATTTTTTTATATAATTCCATATGCGGTTTTTATATAAATAAGTCAGTATGTGATTTTTTGCTAGTACATATAATTGATGTAGATGTGGATTTATTTTTTTTTTCTTCTTATGTGGATTCCTAAATAGAATGGGATCATTTTTCTTGAGTCGTTGGGTCCAATGTTTATCCTCATATTTGAATGCAACTCCAATGGCTTAACTCTTGGATGGGCGATCTCTTGAAAAATAAAATGCCACAAAATCTCAGTGGCATGTTGTAGAAGACATTAATGACAATTTTTTTTCTTTATATAAGAAACATTTGATTTTTCGTATTTAATTCATGCGAATTCAATGCAATGCATCTTATCAAGGGCCTAAATTGATGTGTTCAAAGATAAGTTTCATCAGCATCATTAAATATTCTTCTCTTAGATGGTAAATGATTGTCTAGTAATTACCTTAGTATAAATATTATTGCAGTAAAGAGATTTTCATTTATTGTCATGTTGGAATCTACATCGTCATTTGACCTTTTAATACCAAGCATATCTTTAAAAAGAGGGAAGAACATTTAAATTACTTATAATAATAAAATTAATAGGAGCCGAATAGACTTTTTTTCTACTTATAAAATATGAAAAATTAGCATGGAAAGACTATAAGGTAGTTTCTTAGCACATTAATTATTAGCTTCATTTCTATACAATGTATATCGTGTAATTTTTACCTTTGTGAAAAAGATACAGAATGGTCTCAAAGAGCCAAATCCATCATTGTTTTCGTACCTTTGTGAAAGACTGGCATTGCCCAGTTTTTAGGGCAAGGCCAGGTCTTGCCAAGTGTTACAGAAAGTGATTCCATCAGAGGAAATTAAAGAACTTTGATACCAAGTTCACTTCTACAAGAGCCAGAATGACAAAAATAAGAGCCGCAGTAAGTGGACATTGTTCCCAAAAGAGAAGGATTAGTGTTAAGTGGACATTCCATATGGTTATAGATGTTATATTTATTTAGCTAGTGCAAATGCTCTGTTGATTTCATCAAAACTTCAAAAAAAAAAATCACATAAAAAAAAAATAATACGGTTTTCTGATTGCTTTAATTCATACATGTGGAATTAGCTTATATTTGTAATGGAGAATCCTCTTTTTTAAGCTCATACACTCATCAGCTCACGTGTGGAAACATCTAGTGGGATCCACATAATGATCCACTTTAGTGGACCATAAACAAGGACCCCCCCCCCCCCCAACTAGTTACCGATTCCGGGTTTGGCACTCATCCAAATGGATTGAAGCATTGGATCGAATATATAATTATTGTGAACGATGAAAACTTGTCGTTTCTTGACAAGTGGCGAGGATCAGTATCCAATCCTCCAGCCCCGGGTTCCCACCCCAGGTGGAACCTGATTGTTTCCACATGTGAGTGAATGACCAAAACCTACTTTTTTCTTGCCCTATAATAATTATAATCGTGCCCTTAAAATGTGTGAGTCCTTGAATTGTAGGATATCATACCAAAAACCTACTTTTGTTCTTCTCCTTTAACCCCTACTTGATGTATTAAAAAACCTACTTTAAAAAATGGGTAAATTAGCCAATAGTCCCTGAGCATGGTCGTCTAAGGCATTAAGGACAACTTTTTCTCTAATATCTCTAGTCCAGACAGTTGGAGATATTTTGGTGAAAGGTCCCTAATATGCCACGTCATATATTTTCATGACTAATTTGCCCCTTTCAACTTTCATTTCTAGGCCAAATTCTCTCTTATTCTCTTTTGTCCCAGAGAAATCCTTCATTCTTCTTCTCTCTCATTTTCCATTTTTTGTTCGTTTCCATGGTTGTGGATTATCGTTGCAGAGCACATTTCGTCACCACCATGACTTTCGATTTTCTCTCTTTCATTTTTTCAAAGATGATAACGGTTTTACTTTCTCTTACTTTTTCATTTGAAGTCTCTTCCAAATCTATCTATCTCTCTACAACTGATTTGAAAGAAATAAGTTTGCTCTTTTTCTTGTTTTCCCCTTCTCTCTTTTCTCGATTGGATCGTGGTCATTAAGCGTTCTTGTTTTGGATTTTGATTTTTATTATAATCTGGTTTTCTGTATTCTGACTTTTGGTGTCGCCGAGCTCAAATAAATTTCCCAGAATCTCTAATAAACTGGACAAAAACTCAGATAAATTTGCCAAAACTCAGATAAAGTTTCTGGCAAAACTCAGACAAGTTTATCTGAGTTTCTGGCAAAGTTCAGAGATGAGAACGTGGAAGATTATGTGGCAAAGGAATCCAAGATCATCAGTAACATGATGGAGGACGATTGTGCTAACAACGTCATCCTCGTCCACAATGTCATGGCCTCCATCCTCTCTAAGATGATCGAATGGTGCAAGAAACATGCCCAAATGAAAGAAGACAACAACAATGAGGAGAAGGAGAAAGAGCTCAGGTCCTGGGACAAGGAGTTCGTGGATTTGGATACCGACACTATGTACCATCTGCTTGTTGCAGCCAACTATCTTGACTTCTAGGTCCTGCTGGACCTCGTCTGTCAGAGGGTGGTCGACATGATCAAAGGCAAAAATCCAGAATAGATCCGTGAGATCTTCAACATAAAGGACTTCACACCTGAGGAAGAGGAAGAAATCAGGAAGGAAATTTATCTGAGTTTTCTGAATACTTATGTTAACTTCTGGTAAAAGTCATTTGGCAAATTTATCTGAATTTTATCTGAGTTTTGCCAAAACTCAAATAAATTTGTCTAAGTTCTGCTTTTGCTGACGTGTACATGGGTTTTTTTGTCTTTTTCACTGTATCATTTTTATGGGAGGACTGCCGTCGGTACGATAAAATAGGCTGTAAAAGCAAATGACGAGGGACCTCCGCCGAAATGCCCCTTAAAAAAATGAGTTTTACTACAACTGAGCTTTTTTTTTCCCCTCTTTTTTCCTTAATTTTCACCTTGCCATCATAAGAAGAGGAAGAAAAGATGCATTTCTCCTAATAGATTTCACAAGGTGTGTAAGGATCTAATTCTTATTGTGTGATTTTACATTCTCCATCCAAAAAAAAAAAAAAAAAACCCTTTTTATGTCGTCAAAGGACGAGATAGGGCCCACTTACCTCTTTTCATAAGTGAGATGGATGAACTGGATAATAGGAGATATTACTCTAAGAGCTCTTGGTCAAGGTTTCTGCACCAAGCAAGCATGATGTCCAATCTATTGGAGTGCATTTGGCATCTTCTTGCTATATGTGGCACTCATCAAGAGTCTGCACACTCATCAAGAGTCTGCATACTTTATGTTCTTCCTCTGCCCCTTCACCTCCGCCTTCTGGGCCTAGTTAGAAGATAAAGGGAATTTTAGGTTTCTCCCCTCCAGCTCTATCTCCTCTAAATGGGACTCTTTCTCTTCCAACTCCTGCTCCAAAGCTAAGAAGGGTCTGGGTGCCCTCTTCATCATTGCAATCTTCAGTATTTGGAAGGTTGAGAACCTGGCTATCTTCAACTGCAAAGCTCCTTCTCTAGACTTAGCTATAAATTTCTTTTTGGCGGATGCTTCTCTTGCTCTGAGCAAATTGTCTACTTCATTTTCCAGTCATATTTTAGATTCTTTCTTCATTCTCTGTAATCAGCTTTATCATAAGATAGTGCTTTGTTTTTCCCTTTCCTCTGGTGTCTTTTTCTTTTATGTTGCCTTCTTTGGCTGTTGTCTATCCTTCTGCTCTTCTTAATTCAATTAATTTGATAATTAGCGAAAAAAAAGCATGATGCAGAGACAAAAGAGTTTCTAGATTTAGGGGAAAAGATGAATATATGTGATATGCTATACTGATATCCTACAATCATAGGATATTACACATTTAAGGTCCAAATTGTAATCTTATAGTGTCCTTTGCTGAGTAGACATTTTTTAAATTTCAACAGTTGAGAGTCAAAAGTCAGGAATGCAATTTTTTTCTGAATTTCAATTATGTATTTAATTAGAGTTTCTTCCGGTTCATATGCATATTTATCTTGCTTGTGCAACAGGAACAATAAAATTCTTGATCTTTTTGCTTGGATTAATCAATTGGAGGGCCTTGAGGGCCCCACAGGCCTGAACGATCAAAGTCGAATGTTGATCATTCTTGAGTCTTGATAGTTAAAGTCTTTCAAACCATATACTTCCTTGGATGTTGACCAATCGAGCCCACATGAATGCACTTTGGGTCGAACCAGAAGATACTGAACTAAGGTCTAGTCTTGAGGGCACGGGAGATCCACCAAGGGGTGGGCCATGATGGTCATCATGAAGTGATAATGGACTAAATCCACCAAGGGGAGAATGTAGTGAAGATGAGAGTTGGGGGTATTTATATTTCTGAGAACCCAAAAGGGCCAAAACCACTTTCTTGAGTTGTGGGCAAGTCAAGGAAAGGAACCAACCAACCAACTCTCCATTCATAGAAGAACAGCTCTTTACCCGAGAGCGTCAGGTCTTACCTGGCTGAACCACAGGTACATCATCTCTTCTTTCTTGTATGGGCTAGGCTTCTTTCCCACTTGTATGGGCTTCTTTCCCACGTATGCGGGCTTCCTTCCCACTTGAGTGGGCTGCTTTCTCGTTTGTATGCGGGCTCTCTCTTGCAACCCTGCCACCTTAATTGGCTGGAGGACAAAAAAAGAGCCCCCTATTCATAGGTGGTTGTGACCCAGTGAGTTCAATCATAGGATTGCCCACTACCTTGTGAACTCCGGGTTGGTTACGATTTTAGCTCGATTTTTACCACGAGCACGTTTGAATGAGTGATGGATGAATTTTTGCTAATGAATTTTTGTGAATATTATCTTTGTCAGATTATCGGAAATAGATTATTGAAGAATTTTATACTATACTTGTCGAATTATCAAAAGTAAAAGTCAAATGTTGATAAAGGAAAAAATAAATTTATTCAATTTACAGAAGATAAGTCTTTCGTTGACCCCACTGACTCGAATTCCTAGAGCTGTCTCTACCCATCATTAGGTTTGAATGTTGAATGGGGCATTTGCTCCTGCATTTATCTTCTTTCATGTAGAATGATGAAAATGGCATTACTAGTACGCTTGCATCTTACCCACCAGCACCTCTCCATCCGACTTTTCATTATTCGACAGTCATCCGTACAACAATGACATTCTCGCAACTTGCGACCAAGGGCATTCTCCTTTCCAACATTGAGGTAAATTTCATATTTCTTTTTTATCTTATTCTTTTGGAGTAGCAATATACTTTTTCATGTTTTATTGTTGTGTGATTATATGTTTGGATGAGTTGAATGATTTAAAAGAATTTTTAGGGTTGTGGGACCACTCAGATATTAGAGACTCTATATGTGTTTGGTCCCATCACTTTCAAATATGATAGATTGAGCTGACACCATATAAGGAAATGTAAAGACAAGTGATTGTTACCTTTTTATGCTTATTTATAGCATAGAATAATTGAGAAACTAGTCTATTTCATAAAATCAAATTATTTATTATATACATTGAAAGACACAAGTTGAATATGATATATTTTATATTTTATGTGTGATTGTGTACATTTTGTAAATGTATAATGTGTTGGTAAATGGTTTACATATGTATATATGACCAATGACAAAGTTTTGCAAGGAAAAAGAAACAAGTTAAAAAAATTAGAATCAAATATTGGTATGGTTCAGAATTTATGAGTCATATGGATTGTATATGTGAGGAGTATGGATTATTGGTTCTTGATTGAACTTATTTTTCTTTAAAACTTGTAACTTCCATCTCCTATATCATTAACTGATTGGCAATTATAATCTATTTTTCCCAACTTAGTTACAGACAATAGCATATTTGATGGTTTGTGTAACCCTACATAAATTCATTTTTATTTTATTCAAATCGAAACCAATCATAACAACAATCAATTATATACTTATAGTTGGTTATAAAAATAATTAACCCCAATCCTCCACGACCCACCATTGATTGATGGAAGCTTCAAAACATTATTAGACTCCATATTCGTGAGAGAGAGGCCATTAATTGCCACCTGACATAAAACAATGGTATTTTTATAAAGGTCTTTGCTCTAGTGAGAATTGATCTCACGAAGTCACCATGAGAACTATTTATGGGGCCCATTTGTGGGACCCCTCTAGGGATGGAACCAGAGGGGATGGAAAGATCTATGTGACACCACCCCATGTATCAAGTTTGACTTAAATCCCAGGGTCCTAACCCCATCATCCGAGGCCCCTGAGTTTAATAGCTTCATATTTAAAAAAATTCAACCCTCCATCCAACGGTCCAGCCTATTTGGATGGTTGCCAAGCCTTGGCATTAGTAGCTGTCGGGGGGGATCCCTACTTGTGCACGGTTTGGATTGTTTGCTAGGTGGGCCCCACCAATAGTTCTCATGAAAGTACGATGAAAACTAGTTCTTACTTGAATATTTCTCTTTTATAAATAACAACACGCTAACACCCATTTCCACTTGATGAACGTAAGGGCAAAGCTTTCTTTTAATAAAAATAAATTAAGCACGAAACCAGTGGTAGTTGCCCAATGGGGATATGAAAGTGTATTAAAATAAAACAAAAATAGAGATATATAAAAAAAAAAATACCGAAACCACTTGATCCTACTTTTAAATAATAAAAAGCCCTAAGGGAGAATATAAAAATAAAATAAAAATCAAATTAAATACAACTATCATATCATAATTGAGATATATCCATACAAATCTCAGCCCCTAAGCCCACATAAGAAAGATCTTTCCTCTAAGGTGAAATGTAATTGGGCCCAAAAGTAGGCCCCACAAAACCTTCATCATGTAGTCAGTCGATCACCGGCTAATCCATAGAGGATACTCGTGCCAGTGTGAGAAGAAACCGTTCCTGCCATTTTCCTGTTATCAACCAAATGGGTGTTAGTTAATTCTTTCAAACAAACCTCCCAAAACACCACAACAAACCACTACAATCACTTAATTCCAATGCACTTTACATAAACTCATCCAAATCCTCTCGTTGCCATTTTCCCAACCACTCACAAATGCATCCTAATCTCTACTTACTCTTCCATAATCCTCAAACCAGCTATTCTCTGTAAGAAGCTCAAAACACTGATTACACAATGTCCTAGTTCATCTCCCCCACATGTTCTATATGAAAACCTCTCAATGTCCCTCTCTCACCGCCTTCACTTTCATCTCTTCTTCTCTTCCCTCGCTTAGGGATCCTCAGAAGCAGAAAGACGGTTTAATCGCCTTTTTCTAGTTCATTTTTCACTTCTAAAACTGATTTTTCTTTTATTTTTACGGTGTCTGCATTAGATAATTTGGTCTCTAAGGCTAGTGGTAGTCTTGGAATTGGAAGTAAGGGACTTGAGCTGGTTCATGTTCTTTTTGTTGATTCTAGAGTTTTTAAAAGTATTTTGTTATTGGATATGGAAAAGGAAAGATCAACTGGTCTTGGACATGGTCGAATGCTATCGCCTTCGGCTCGTTTCTCTGGTTTTAGCTCTGTAAGGAGTTCTTTTGGTGGGAGGGGTGAAACCTCGCGTTCTGTTGCTCCGGCGCCAATGCTGGCAATGCCGGAATTGGGCCGGTTTAGACAAGAATTCTCTTTTGGGCCCGGGCAGGTTAGCCATGATCATAGTAAAATGACGGATGTTCCTCATATGAACGGTGGTCATCGGAGAGCCCAATCTGATTTGCCTTGTTTGCCTAACAAGGTCAGATTTGGTAGCAGTCCTAACGCTGTGGGCGCTTTCAGTGGCCCAGAATTGTCTGAGGAAAATGTTAATGAGAATGGGTAGATCTCATAGCCATGTACATGGACATGGATAAATTGAATTCCTCTTTGGGATTCTATGGTCTTGAAGGGGGTGGGGAGTCTGTGCAGGCAACGCCACAGGCGCCCTATCCCAACGAAAATATGATGGTTAGTCCTAGTGAAAAGCCTCTAGTTAAGCATCAACAGAGCCTCTCCTTCGATGGGCTCACCTCGACTAAACCTGAATTGCTCATATCCAGTCCAGAATGGACCCTATCAGCAGAATCAAGGAAAGCGCTATCTGCAGCGAAGCTAGCTGAGATCGCCCTTGTTAACCCGAAGCTAGCAAAGAGGTAGTCTTTCTTTGGCAATTGTAAGGGAGTAGTAAATGTATGCTTTGATTCCTTATATATTGATACGAAAATATATGATCCTTGTGTATATCTTCTAATATTTGGTTTCGAAATTCTTTTTTTCTAAGAATCAAAATCCTCACTACTTAAGAACTTTGTTATGTAGTCATAGATCATTTGCTGAGCCTAGCACTGAGTTGAAAAAATATTTGAATGATGATTACTAGCTAGCTTGCGCCATGTTTTATTTGTTAAATTATCTTTAACTTTTTCGGCGGCCATGTTGAAGAACTTTACTCTCGTCTTGCGTTTTGTCGTAGTTGTGGTTATTAGTTAGCTAATAGTTGCATACTTCATCGCTAGTTAGCTCCCATGCTTTATTACTATTTAGCAAGGCAATTTCAATATGTTCAAGTGCCAGCATCTTTCGATGATTTGCAATGAATAGTACTTTTGGAGGCCTAAGGGTGGATCCCTTTTAAATGCTAGATGGTAGAAAAGGTTGTAGTTTGAGCTTAATGGGTAGGGTCAATATCTTCGATTTTCATAGAAATCAAAGCAAAAGGTGTAAGTAAATTTCAGTCTATTGAGAGCAGGGTTCAAAAGAAACCAATACATAGTACTAGATGTATACATGATAATATTAGTTACATATAATTGGTTATATGAGTAAATCTAAGCTACCATCTTTTATTGCTTGCAGATTAGAACTAAGTTCTAACCAAATAAAAACTCCACACTGTTTGACTATATATGAGTTTTTTCTTAAAAGAAAATACTTCAATAGAAATATCACAAGAAAAAGACACTAGTGTGTATCGGCTTCACTTCTTGGTATTGATCTTCACTTCCTTACGATCTTTTAAGTATTTTTTTTAAATGAAGTGAGACAAATTAGAAGCTAGTAGGCTCGAGAAATGCTCTCCCTCTCTTATTGTTGAATAACAACACAAAAAAGGCACCAAACGTCACTTGTAAGGGGCCATTTGCTATACCAACCTATAAGAGCAAAACATAGATACAACCAATGACATCAATGTATATTGTTGCCACTAGCTAGCTGAAAACTTATGAGTATCTGTTGCTGCAAAATTCTTCAATTCAAACAGTTGCTGGAAAGTATTTCAAAAAATGAATTTTGTTGCTGTAAATTATTTTCAAAATACAATTTTGCTGCTGAAAATATTTCAAACAACACACAATATAATTAGAATAGAAAAACCTGGAAAGTGGCTGAGTCGCGGACAATGTCGCTCTCTTTAAGACGTTTCGCAGCTCTGCCCTGATTGTGCAAGCAGTTTCGAAGTTGCCACGTCGTCCCCAGGATAAAACAGCCCAGAATCACCTCTGTCTCGGAACTTCTTTGCACAAAAAAGGAACCGGAATGCTCAAACTCTTTCAAAGATTGCTCAGAATACTAACATAGAACACTCAAGAATTTCTTTTAAAATTATAACTGAGAGCTTTTGTTGTTTCAAAATGTTGTGTTTTTGTGAATGAGGCAAAGCCTCTATTTATAGAGTGAGTATTATAACAAATTAAAACCAGCCATTAAAATGAAATAAAAACTGATTTAGTAATAACTACAATTTTAAATAAAAACGTTTTATAATTAATATACTCATTTAAAGAAAGAATCATTTTCATAACAGTTGAAACAAAAACATAATTGCAACTGTTATGCAATTTTTTTTGAATTCAAATTTTTTTTTTTTTAAATACACTTTTAACAATCCCCCACTTGTATTTAAAAAATAATAATAAGTTCATCAAGCAATCTTTTATATGATTGTGCATAAGTAAAGGTGTCGTGTGACTTGAACCTTCACATAGTGATGATGTTTCTGTATATACTAGAGTAACTTGTAGTTTTGAACTCTATCACTGACAACACCACACACACAACCATACTAGAGTTAAGTTCTAAGACCAGCACTTTACGGCCATGTGCTTGTATCCCAGTATAGTGAATGCTCTAGAAATTTTCCCCCCAAATTTCATAGGAAGCGACCTCTCTTCCACATTCACATAGGTGAGCCTATCACATATACTCCTGTAGCTTGGTACCCAACTCCACATAGAGTATAGAGCTCATTAAGAGTTATATCTAACTCAACCTTAAATCGCTTCAGGATGTCATGCTCCATAGGGATGGACTTGGTGTGTTAACCATATATCACAATAGCATGATTCCACATATCACTTCATGACTTGTTATTACCCGTTGAACCTACTTCTTGGGATCTCCAGTCTATAGGTTGGGTTACCATCACAAGTGACTCAACTATCAATGGGCTTCAGTCCCATCCCTTTCGAGGTTTTCCAAACCTTTTCTCGTGCTAATCCTTTCGTCAAAGGATCAGCCAAGTTCTCCTCAGACCGTACATGATCCACTCTTACAACCCCAATTGAGAGAAAATCTCTAATTGTACTGTGCTTGCGACGTATTTGTCGCCTCTTGCCGTTATAATAACGGTTCTGGACTTTTGCAATAGCCGCGGTACTATCGCATTGAATAAGGACGGCTGGTATCGGTTTCTCCCATAAAGGGGTATCTGATAACAGATTTCTCAACCAATCTGCTTCCTCACTAGCAGTTGCTAGTGATATCATTTCTGACTCCATTGTGGATTGAGCCAAAATAGTCTGTTTCTTAGACTTCCATGATATTGCACCTCCAGCGATACTAAAAATGTATCCACTAGTGGCCTTGGAATCATCAGAAAGAGTATTCCAATCAGCATCGCTGTATCCTTCAAGTACAGCAGGAAACTTTCCATAATGTAATCCGACGTTCATTGTTCTCTTGAGATAACGCATTACTCTCTCAAGAGCACGCCAATGCTCATTACCAGGTCTACTAGTAAACCTACATAGTACTCCCACGGCATAAGCTATATCTGGCCTAGTGCAATCAGTAGCATAACGAAGGCTACCAATGATGCTTGCATACTCATTTTGTCTAACACTGTTACCGGTGTTCTTGAATAACTTTTCACTAGGATCATATGGAGTACATGCAGGTTTATAGTCAAAGTAATTATATTTCTTTAGAATTTTCTCAATATAATGAGATTGATCCAAAGAAATTCCTTTATTTGACCTAGTTATTTTTATTCCCAGGATTACACTAGCTTCACCTAAATCTTTCATTGCAAAGTTAGCAGTCAATAAACATTTAGCAGCATTCACAACATGAATATTTGAGCCAAAAATAAGCAAGTCATCCACATATAAACAGATAATTGTGCAAACATCATTCTCAGATTTATAATAAATGCACTTGTCACTTTCATTTATTCTAAAACCATTCGAGAGGACTAGATAATCAAACTTCTCATGCCATTGTTTAGGTGCTTGTTTTAGTCCATAGAGAGACTTTACTAACTTACATACTTTGTTCTCTTGACCAGGAATAACAAATCCTTCAGGTTGGTCCATGTAAATCTCTTCTTCTAATTCACCATTCAAAAAAGCGGTTTTAACATCCATTTGATGTATAACTAGATCATGTAAAGCTGCTAAAGCTATAAGTACTCTAATGGATGTTATTCTAGTTACTGGTGAATAAGTATCAAAGAAATCTACATTTTCTCTTTGTCTGTAACCCTTGGCCACAAGCCGGGCCTTGTATTTCTCAATGGATCCATCGGGTTTTAATTTCTTTTTAAGAATCCACTTACAACCTATGGTCTTACAACCAGGTGGAAGGTCTGCTAAGTGCCAAGTACCATTAGACTCTAGAGAGTCCATTTCATCATTAATGGCTTCTTGCCACAAGTCAGCATCCAAGGAAGTCAAAGCTTCTTGGACAGAAATAGGATTTTCTTCTAAGGTGTAGGCATAAAAGTCAGGCCCAAAGTCTTTAGAGATTCGAGCCCTTTTACTTCTTCTTGGTTCTAACTCAACTTCATCAGGCATAATAGATCTAGTTTCACTAGAAGACGCTAACCCCCCACTAGACCCCCCACTATATCTTAATTTAAAGGGAATTTTTTCTTCAAAGAAATCAACATCATTTGACTCAATAATAATATGATCCTGTAAGTTGTAAAATCTATAAGCCTTACTATTAACTGCATAACCTATGAAAACACATTCATAAGCTCGACCTGCTAACTTTGACCTTTTTGGATCAGGCTTTCGAACATAAGCCAAACAGCCCCATGTTCTAAAATAAGAAACATTTGGTTTTTTAGCTTTCCAAATTTCATAAGGTGAAGTTTTGGATTTAGAGTTGGGAACTCTATTCAAGACATAACAGACAGTTAATAGAACTTCTCCCCACCAATGTGTGGCAGCACCTGAGCTGAGTAAGACAGCTACAATTAACTCAGAATAAGTTCTATTTTTTCTTTCAGCTTTTCCATTCATTTCTGGGGAATAAGGGGCAGTTTTCTCATGGATAATTCCATGTGAATTATACAATTTGACAAATTCGTCTGAGTCATATTCCATCCCTCTATCACTACGAAATCTTTTAACTTTTCGGTTAAATTGATTTTCTATTTCATTTAAAAAGATTTTGAACATGTCTATGGCTTCACTTTTGTTCTTCAAAAGATAGACATAGGAAAAATTAGAACAATCGTCTATAAAGGTAATAAAGTACCTTTTTCCATTTCTAGTCAAAATTCCTTCAAATTCACAAATATCAGAGTGAATAAGGTCAAGAGGTTCAGAAATCCTAATTACTGATTTATGAGGGGTTTTTGTGATTTTCGCTTGACTACAGGATTCACATTTTCCAAAATCCTTTAGAGATAGTTCTGGAATTAATCCTAGGCTACTCATATTTTTTACTAATCTTTTGTTGATGTGACAAAGTCTGGAATGCCAAATATTAAAAGAACAAATCATGTAAGCAGAAATATCAGCTTTATTAACATCAACATTAAGCTTGAACATACCCTCAGTGGCATAGCCCTTACCAACAAATATTCCATTTTTGGTAAGAGTAAACAAATCTGCTCCAATAGTCTGAGTGAATCCCGCCTTATTGAGGAGATAACCAGATACCAGATTCTTTCTTATTTCTGGGGTATGCAAAACATCTTTAAGAATGATAGTCTTCCCAGAAGTAAAATTTAGTTCAACTTCCCCACTACCAGCGACAATGGTGGAGTGTGAGTCACCTAACAACACCTTTTTGTCCACAACATTAGAATAAGACTTAAACATCGCTCGATCATAGCAGACATGACAAGAAGCACCAGTGTCTACCCACCATCCCTCGGATCCATCAACTAAGTTGACTTCTGAAATCATAGCAACCAGTTGGTCTGTGGTTAAGTTAGCCTGAGGAGCAGGACGTGCAACTCGCTTCTTTCGACAATTCCGAGCAAGATGCCCTGGCTTGCCACAGTTATAGCAAGAAAACTGTGACGAATCATTATTCCATGAGGGAGGCTGTTGCTTATTCTGATTTTGTGGATTCTTACTGTGTGTTTTGTTGTTGCAGTTCTTATTCTGATTCCGGTTTTGGTTCTTCATGTTCTTGGTTCCCGCTTTCAGAATAACAGGGGTCTTGGTCATGTTGAAATTCTTGTTGTTGGTCACAACAAGAACTTCCTCTTTTAGTTCTTGTTTTCTGGCCTCTTCCTCGATTCGAAGGCGTGTGATCAAACTCTCCAGGGAAAACTTCTTGGTCTTGTGTCTCATTCTTAAAGTCTTTCCAACTTGGGGGCAGCTTGTCGATGATCACTGCTACTTGGAATTGATCATCCAAGTTTATACCTTCAGACGTGATTTCATGGGCAATCTTCTGCAACTCATGTGACTGAGCTTCTACAGACTTGTCATCTGTCATTTGATACTTTAAGTAGCGGCTAACAGCAAATTTTTTAGCTCCAGCCTCTTCAGTATCATATTTTTTCTGAAGTGCCTCCCACACATCTTTTGCAGTATTAAAAGTAGTGTAATAATCATATAAATCATCAGACAAACCATTAAGAATATAATTTTTGCAAATAAAATCATCTGCAGTCCATTTATCTAGATCTGCAGTTTGTTCAGCGGTTGGGTTTTCAGGAAGAACCATTTTGTCGGTGTTAACAATAGTGGCTAGTTTTTTTGTGGTCAAATAAAAAAGCATTTTTTGTCTCCAACGTTTAAATTGAACACCCTCAAAGCGGAAAGGTCGGTTTAGGTCGGATAATTTAGAATCCATTAAAAAACTTTGATTAAAAAAATTATGAAAACGTCTTAAAATTGTTGCTGCAAAATTCTTCAATTCAAACAGTTGCTGGAAAGTATTTCAAAAAATGAATTTTGTTGCTGTAAATTATTTTCAAAATACAATTTTGCTGCTGAAAATATTTCAAACAACACACAATATAATTAGAATAGAAAAACCTGGAAAGTGGCTGAGTCGCGGACAATGTCGCTCTCTTTAAGACGTTTCGCAGCTCTGCCCTGATTGTGCAAGCAGTTTCGAAGTTGCCACGTCGTCCCCAGGATAAAACAGCCCAGAATCACCTTTGTCTCGAAACTTCTTTGCACAAAAAAGGAACCGGAATGCTCAAACTCTTTCAAAGATTGCTCAGAATACTAACATAGAACACTCAAGAATTTCTTTTAAAATTATAACTGAGAGCTTTTGTTGTTTCAAAATGTTGTGTTTTTGTGAATGAGGCAAAGCCTCTATTTATAGAGTGAGTATTATAACAAATTAAAACCAGCCATTAAAATGAAATAAAAACTGATTTAGTAATAACTACAATTTTAAATAAAAACGTTTTATAATTAATATACTCATTTAAAGAAAGAATCATTTTCATAACAGTTGAACAAAAACATAATTGCAACTGTTATGCAATTTTTTTTGAATTCAAATTTTTTTTTTTAAATACACTTTTAACAGTATCAGCCGACATGTTCAAACCTTCAGTCCTAGATAGCTAGTAGTACAATGGCAACGTACATCCAGCACCCTCTCAGGTTCGCACCCTTCCAATAATGTTTTCTCCATCTATTATCTATACAATTTTTTTTTTTTTTTATTTCTTCGAATCAAAGGTCAAGGTTCAAGTTGAACAGCTAAATGCTACAGTCACTCAGATGTGTAATTGTTCTGAATTTAGCCCCGTATAGTACATTGACTATAAATTCACATCCCTGTTAGGATTTTGGGTAATAGGCAGTCTGCTGCAAGGTCCAAAGAGTGTAAAAGGCGCTATGTATCAGAGCTTGAGCAGAAAGTGAAAGACCTGGAAACAAAAGTGACTGCATTGTCTGCGCAGCTGGAAATGGCAAAGTTATTTTCACCTCCTAAATAATGAATAGCTTTTGTCGAGAAGTAAGGAAGTAGGCATCAAGTTTATAGTCAAGTATATCATATTCAGTGCAATGGGTTGAATATCCTTACAATCATCGAAACTCACTTTTATAGTGAAATTTACTTTTGTTATTGCAGAAGAATCTTGTTCTTATAACCATTGAAACTCACTTCTTATATTTTGGACAGAGGGACGCCATTAGTCTCATTGTTGAAAACAATGAACTGAAAGCGCGTCTGCAATTCATGGAGAAACAAGTTCAGCTGCAAGATGGTAATTAAGTCCCATTTGGCTATTTATTCTTGTAAACTTCTATTTTTTCTGTTTTTGTTTTAGTTTTTGGTAGAATGCAAACTTCTAGAAGGCATGACAATAAATGTCCTTCAAGTTTTAGATGTTCACCTTACTTGTATCAAAGCCTATGTATTTCTACATGAGTGATGTAATGTATTAAGCCAAGACATTAGAATTTGAAGAACTTGATTTGCAGATTTTGGGAGTGGAAGTATATGCTTTCTTCCACCCTTCTAGTTGAAATCCACTCTTTTCATATTAGGACTCCATCCCCACTTTTGGGTTTATATCCATGTTTCCAAGCCTTAACCCCCACCCCACCGCGCAAGGAGACGAGAAGAACAGCAACAACATTCTCAAGCTCAACAATGTCTGACTTTAATCTTTTCCCACTTCTTATTGCAGCGGTAAACAATGCACTGAACGATGAGGTAGAGCGCCTGCGAGTGACAGGAGGGATGGGAAATCCCAATGGAGGACATATGACGAATAATGGGGCAGATTTTGACTCTAATCAACAAGTTTATCCCAACACCAATGAATTACGCACTCTCATCACTACCCATCAACTGCAGCAGCTCTAAATTCGTCCTCCACTGCACCCAAACCAGGGTGCAGCATCAACCACTCATGAGAAACAAGGGACCAGATTTCAACGGCCCATGGATCAAGTGAAATGGCCTTCTGGGTCAGTAGGCGTGTTGATTTAGTCTTAAGTGAGACTATTATCAAGTGGAGAAACTTGAATTCAATTAAATCAGCTTATATTTAGTGTACATGATATGGTACCTATAATAATCTATTTCTAGAACAGTCAAAACCACCATTTATCTGAGTTTGCAATAGTTTGAATGCCCTATGTGAAGTATGACAGGAAATCTAAATATTCAACTGGCATTTATGGGCTGAGTTTTAAGGCTTATTTGGGTGGATAAAAAAAGAGAGGAGAAAAGTCCCCATTGTACAAATTTAAATTGTGACAGTTTACTGCCTTTCCATTTTGGCCACATTTCTCCTCATCCAAATCACCCTTGGTGCTCCATTTGCCAGTTTTCCATTTGGGCGTGGCTGAATGCATGAGCATGTTGACTATTTGACTATTGGATGTGATTGTGGCTTTATATTTACAGCTTGTATTCTAGGGCTGTCAATTGGTCCCTCCTATTGTTAGGAATTTTATATATTGCAATTTGATTGGATGCATTTATGTCTTTGTAAAAGCTTGATTTCTCAATCTCACGTGCTTTTAACTTTCAAACCTTGAACATCTTCATGCATGTTCCTTATCTTTCAAAACTTGAATTTTGCGTATATGCATTCATTTTGTAGATCTTGAAATTTTGTAAGCTTCTCATGCATGGTTTTATACTTTAAATCTTGGATACATAAAGGTTTGTCGATTTGAGTTTTAATCATGCATACCTATGAGTTTTCACTTATTGTCTTAGCTAGGCATATTAGGTTCATGCTTTGAAAAACTCTTTTGAATCGATTTGTGCTTGAACCTAAGCATGGTTTCCATGGATAAGAAGCCCTCAAGTAAATCACCTTGAAAATTCTAAAAAGTCGAAACTTTGTCGGTCAAACCGGTGCCCTTGGTCAACCAAGGACATGGCCGTGGCCGACCGTGAAACCAACCGTTTGTCGACCGTTGCAACCATGGTCGACCAAGCCTTAGTCCAAGGTCAACCGAGAAAACTAGTCGTTAGCAACTTTTTCATATAAATTTCAGCTCATGACTTCTGCCAAGGTGTGAAACTTTTGGGATGTTTTGAGGGCTAAGGAAGGAGAATGAGCTGAGGAGGGCTAAAGAAGGCAAGGGATGCTAAACCATGGATTTCAAACTTAGAATCATCACAAGTTAGGTTGCCTTTTCTTAATATTCATGCTTGTACTTAATATTTGATTTTATCTTATGGAAAAGTTTTTATGTGTGTTTGAATTCTTTCTTGTTGTTGTCCTTAACATGAAAATCACTTTCAACTGGATTGTGTTTTGGATACAACAATGCCTTACAACCACATGTCATGTTTCACATTCAAACTTGATAGTCTTTGAATGTCATATTCCTATCATCAAGTTTATTTCTCATTTAAACAAGTGTTTTCATTTCATACTTCTGTCTTCCTTTCATGATTTGTCATTTTAAAAAGTCATCTTCTTAGGCTTACTTTTTTACGAGCTATCATTTTGTTACACCCCGACCCGAACTAATCGTGATTAATGCTAATCAATCGTGATTAATGCTAATTGAGTATGGATAATTGGATTAACTAAGGTTAATGACCAAAGAGAGACAAATCAGTGTCTAATGACACATTAAACCTAGTGAAATGGATTTGAATGGATTAAAATGAGTTTAGACTCAAACATGATAAACTAAGGACTTTTTCGTAAATACGGATTTATACGTATTTCGTCAAATACGGAAATTCTTGATACCAACGTGTGTATCTCGAAGAGTACGTCAACTTTCATAATAAACACGATTCCATTTGACATCAAATGGGCCAAGTGAGGAGTCATTTGACTCTAAATGTAAATAAGCTTAAGAAAGGGGGGTTTTGGTGTAAAGAGCCCTATATTAGAATCAAAAAGGGGAAGAGAGCTCATTCTTCATCTCTTGCAAGCCAAGGAGAAACCCTAGAGCATTTCATCTTTTCTTTTTCCTCTTCCATTCCTCTTGTTGAGAGTGAGCTAGAAGTGATTGAAGTGGATTTTGAAGTGAAGAGCTTCATCTTCATCTTCTCCATCAAGCAATCCACCATTGTTGAGGAGTATAAAGCTTGGGAACCCATTTCTTTGGAGTTACAAGTAAGTAAATGACCTTCTTTGTGATTTTCCAAGTCCATTAGTGATTAAGTAGTGGTTGCTAGCACCAATGACTCATGGGAGTTCATTTGGGGTGTTTTTCTTGATTAGGGTTTGAAAAAGGGAGTTTAATCTCAAGCAAAACCAAGGCAAAAAGAGGGTTTTTGAGTTAATAGCTTCCAAAGGCAAGTATAAACCTTGCTTGTGATTAATATTAATCATTGTAATTGTTCATGGTAATTGTTCATGGATTTGCTATGGTTTTATGCATTTTCCATTGATTTTTGGGTTTAAATTGAATGTTTAATGAGGTGATTAAGGAATGATTAGAAATGTGATTAGGAATGAATGTGAATGGATGATGCATGAGGGGGAACAGGAGGTTCCAATTTTTCCATGCAGGTTGTAGAAAGGAGATTGAGAAATGGGAGAAAAGGAAACCAAGTCCCAGAAACTGATGCCCGCCCAGGTCCGATCGATCGGACGTACAGACCGATCGATCGGACTGTCTTTAACTGTAAGGGTTTTTGGGCCGATCGATCGGGCCCTGTGTGGGAATTTCGGCCGATCGATCGGACCCTGTTCAGGTTGAGTCCAGATTGATTTTGAGATTTTTATAAATTCTTTTTCTTTTCTTGGTTTTAGGTGGGTCCTTGGCCACCCTCTTTGGACTCATCTGACCAAGCGTGAGGGAAGTTTGCGAGAATTGGGGTATGACTCTTAAGTCAAATTGCGTTCCCGATTAGTTTTTAAGACTAATCATGGTTAAGCGAGATTATTGAGAATTAGTAAGGTTTCAAGGGGGTTCGTGGAGCGAACCATAATTGGATATTGCCTAAGCTTCATGGGTGTTAATTAAGGGGACTTGAAATGCACATATTAAATATATAAATGTGATGTCCATCAAGAATAACACGTGCATTTGGAAACCGACGATTACACCCGGATGGTTGTTTAGGATTGAGATAGAATTGAAATAGGATTGAGTAAAGCCCTATGTGGTGAGTATTACTCTCATTGTGTCATTGTGATCAATCTAATGAGATTGGCATTATTGTCATTCATTCCTTTTGTCATGAAAGGAATCATTGCACTGAATTGGACCCATAAGTGGATTTCTTACTGACTGTTGTTGATCATTGAGTCTGGCACTACCTAGCGATTGTATTAGAACTCCAAGTGAGTTCAATGAATAATAAATGACTAATCCTGCTGCAGCAGATGGTATTGGGGGTGTTCCGGAGCTCCGTGGTGATGCTAGTGTCCCTGGCCCGGGCACTGGTAAGTCCCACTCATATATCCGATCATACCTTCGGGTAGTGATTGAAGCCTCCCTTTTTGGGGAGATGGTAATGAATAAATCCCGATCATATCTTAGGATATTGATTGAAGCCTTCCTTTTAGGGAAGATGGTAATGAATTGAATGAAATACAATTTAAGAATGCTATGGTAGTTGCCAATTGGTACGTGTATACTGACTGTCATTGTTCATCACTGTTATTGTGGAATTGTCTAGTTTTCTCTAACACTGAAAATGTTATTAATTGCAATATGAATGTATTGATATACTATTGCAAGTATTGTTTATACATTGTTGAACCGTCGCGTTCATTAGTGTTATTGATGGCATTACAGGCCAGGTTGCCCCTGCCGGTGTTGCAGCGCCCCCGGCGCCAGCGGAGGAGACCGCTCCGGTTCCTCCGGGAGGTCTGATTGAATGGAACCGGCGGGATACCACCTGAGGTGGTATCCGAGTGCGAAGTCGGAACAATTGGATAAACATTTTGAGAAAGATTTTGATGACTGTTCATAGATTCATTTTGGGATTGTAATTATTATTTTTGGGAATGTAGCTAATGACATCTGCATAATGTTTTTGAAATGCAGTGTTGATCAATGTGTATTTCGAATGATACATGTATAAGGACTGTATTTTGTATACATGTAAATTGTAAATGGACATTGTCAAATATATATTGTTTTCCGCAAAAGTTTTATATTTGGCAGGTACTTGTGATTGATATCCCTTGTGGATCTCGTTTTAACTTCGGTTAATTCGGGGTTTCCGGGAGTAAGTATGGGTTTCACGGCTCGGCTCGGGCCCGGGTCGTGACACATTTTTACAAGATTAGAGGTATCGTGCATGCAAATATACTTTGAGTTGCAATATTTGAAATTAACATCATGTATGCATTAAGTTGGAAATCACTTCCAAATCGGCCTATCTTAGAGGTACCAATTTGCACTCAGTTGTGTCTTTATTAGTGTATTCTTAGACACAATTTAGAGAAAAAACTTATTGAAGTAAAGGTTATTGCTTGGCCTTAAAAAACATATATAGAGGTTATTGATAACTCTTTGAAGAGCATTAGTGGTTGTAAGGTTTGAGATGAACCGTAAACTTTCATTGATTTAGTGGAATACCAGTGGGGTGTAGGGAGTATATGTAGAGACAAGAGTGGATGTACGTAGGCAACTAGGCAGAACCACTATAAGTCATTTTGTTGTGGCGTATGGTTATCTTTGTGTTGAATGCATATTATATTTACTTCCGGGCTTTAGTTTCCTTAAACATCACTCAAGTATAATTGGCAAAAAAGAATTGAAATTCGCCAAAAATTAAGCTCAACCCATTCACACCCCCCATCTAGGGTTCGGATCCCGAACTTTTACCTATGAGGGTACTCGGCACAACCCAACCATTATAAAGCCTGCAAAATGAGGGCTTATGTTTTTCTTCGAAAGCTCTAGAGTTGGGCTTGGACAAGATTGATGCAAGCCCAACAATTAATTTGAGGACCAGCATGCATAATTCTATACCCATGCCTCTTATTTTTCTTATTTTTATATGTAAATTTATTTGACCATATATGTGCCTATATTTGAGCATGATTTTTATATGGTTATATTTATTTTTTTATATGATTCCTTATGTGATTCTTATGCAAATAAGTCATGCATGACTCTGATGTGATTTTTCCACAACTACATATAATTGCTACATGTGTAGATTTATTTGAGCATGAGTCTCATGTGATTCTTATGTAGGTCCCTAATAGCATGGGATTATTTCTCTTTAGTTATTGGGTCAGAAGTTTAGGCTCATACTTAGATGCAACTCCAAGGGCCATAGCTTGAAAAACAAGATGCTGCCAAATCTCACTGGCATGTTGCAGAAGACATCAAAGACATTTTTTTTTTTTTTTTTCATTTCTTTATATAACATCCATTTGATTGTTCATATTTAATTCCATGCATCTTAGGGCCTAAAATTAATGAGTTAAAAGATAAATTTCACCAACGCCATTAAATAGCCTTTTCTTAGATAGTAAATGATTGCCTAGCCAATGTTGGAATCTGCATTGGCATTTAACCTCATAATACGCGGCATGTTAATAGGAACCAAATAGACTTTTTTTTACTTATAAAACATTGATCAATTATAGCTTGTAAAAACTATAAGGTTAATTTTTAAGAGGACAGCATTAGATGTTAGCATTAGAAGTAAAAAGATATAAGTAGTAAATAAAAGGTGCTTAAGAACTTGAAAGAAAAAAGAGCAACAGCTTTTAAGTATAAAGTGATCAAGAGGAAAATTAAGAGTTTCGAGGAAAAAACTACAGTGATGGAATTAAATTGCTTACTATATTAGAAAGATTGCAAAAGAGGTAGTTGGATTACCATTTAAAAAGAGAGTATAGTTGGATTAAAAGGAAGAATACACTCTAATAAAGAGACCGTGCAATGGGTGTGGAGGTTTGGCAAACCGTGTAAGAGAAAAGATGTTGCTACAAAGTTTGAAAGGGATTGATAATATGAGAAATTATGAAATGTATCAGAAGACAAAGAAAGAAGTTAAGAAAGTAGTGATGGAAAGTCCAAAGCATACGATGGCCTATCTAATAAGTTAGGAACAATGGAATGAAAGAAAGATGTTCTTAAGCTTGCAATGATAAATGAAAGGAAAAGTATGGGCTTAAATCATGATAGATCTATAAGAGCAAGCGAAAAGATTTTAGAAAGGGTAATGATATTAAAGAAGAGCGGAGAGAATATTTTTAACAAACTTTTAGATGAAGATTCTATAGGAGGATAGGTTAAAATGATCTATGTGCAAAGTTTTATCAAAAAAAGAAAGAAAAAATAATTTACGATAGCTGTAATTTAAAGACCCCAAAAGTTTAAGGAATTTCATAGATATCTACTTGAGGATTTTACCAAAAAAAAAAAACTTTATATGGCTATCATTTTAGCCAAACCCACACCAACTAGCCTTCCCGCCCAAAAACTCTTGTTTTTTTACCCTTTTTTTTTAGGGTCGACATCAACCCTGAATAGGCATGTTTCCTCATCTTCTTCCTTCTTCCTCTCTTCCCCAAACTCAATCTAATGATGGAGAAATTCACATGAACACCTCAAATACATTAATCCGTTGGTGTGTCCTCTTGATGAGTCTTAATTGATATTTGTCTCATACATTGCTCCCCTGATTGGAATGAGATCTTAAGAAAAATATATTACTCAACAATCACTAGACTAATTGGTGTGAAATTTATGACTTGCTCAGGCCATTCAACTCTTTAATCGGACATTCGCTGCTGTTTAATCTGCCACTGGCATGAAATTTCGTCATCTGCCAGATGATGTGATTATCTAACGTTTCATTGTGATTTCAAACATTTGGGGAACCCTACATGGACTTTGGCTTCCATGGATTTTTCCCCTTAAGTTCCAACTCCCAACATGACTGATTGAGATCCATCTAATGTTAGTATGTCATGTGAGGATCCAGTTAGTGTTGGCAATCCACAGTGGGATCCATCCAATTGTTAGAATCACACTAGACCTATCTAATGTTGCCAGGTATAAATTGGTGCCCATCTAATGTTGGTAATCGGAAGTGCCATCTATCAGTTGTTTATGGAACCAGCTAATGTTGATAGCGATTGTTTTTTGGATGGGTTTTTTTCCGCTTTGGCTCCTATCCATTATGATGTATTTGAGGTTTGGGTTAATGTATTTGAGGTGCTCATGTGAGTTTTTCCGTCATTAGATTGGGTTTGAGGAAGCACGAAAGACGGAAGAAGATAATGAAACATGCCTGCTCAGGGTCATCAACCCTCACTTAATATAGCGAGGTTCAACGTCAACCCTCAACACAGAAAATGAGGGTCAACATCAACCCTCGAAAAAAGGGTAAAAAACCAAGGCTTTTTGGGCGGGAAGGTTGGTTCAGGGTTCATTTAAAGTGATCTTTTTGGTGCAATGGCCACCTAAAATATTTTTCTTTTTTCTTCTTTTTCGGTAAAATCCTTTATCTACTTTTATCCTACAATTGACTCTCTGCTTCTATTTTTATTTACAAATAACCAACTCTTTTAACTTGAAAAATCTTAGTTGGCAATTTTAACCGGCAGTTAAGTAGGGCTTTTGTCCCATTGACAAAATCTGATGTATTGACAAAACAAGGATAAGAATATCCTCTGATTTAACCTAGTTCGAGTTGTATCTATTTTTAATGCTCTTTTCTTGTTGATAGTATGGGCTTTTAATCCCAACCAGGTTAGATCTCAAAGTAATTTTCACTGTTTTACGATTGAAATGCTAGATCCAATCGACTGGTTGAAAATCGGTCTTTGATGGGATGATCATGGAGTTGAGACTGACAAATCAATAGAGGTAGTTTATTTGCCCAAAAAGGTATTGTAACTGCAACAATTATACAAGTCGTCAGTACGTAAGGAACTTGAAGGTCATTTAATCCAATGGTAATCATCAGTCCCATTCAAATCAAATTTGAACGAGTAATTGAGTTAGAAGGGTTGGATGAGCCATCGGGTCGGGTGAACCCGTTTTACTTCTGTATGGATTGTAAAATCATAAACACGAAGGAAGGGAATTGGAATGGTATAGTGACATAGGTGTTTTTTTTTTTTTTTTTTTTTTCTCCTTTTACCGAAGTGAGGGCTCAAGTACACACTCCTACACACACGTCCCTAACCACCTGAATTACAATAGTATGAAAGTTATTTACGCGGTGAATGAAGGTCGACCATTTATAGTGTTTGGACAATCTCATCCAACCACCTGTAGTGTCTATCAGATTGACAGATTCGACCCCTCGCTCGCGGGCATGAGGACTCCGAACTTAGCCACCCATTTTGCCAGCAACCATCGAACTAGCCACTCTTTCACCCTTGCAATCCCTCTTCGTGGTAAATAACTGCTCCTTTTCGGCTCCCCTTGTTTGGCCCTGTTGCAGGCCTAATTGATGTTGTCATTTGTAGTGTGGCTCCACCACCTTTCCATGTACTGATGCAAACCTCATATTTCATAGTTGTTAATAAGAAGCAGCCCATCCATATCTCATAACTAGGGTACTTGGTCAGTGTCAAAACTTAATGACTGAATTTGGGAAGGAAGCAAAGGAAAACAGATGTTTAAAATATGCTCAAATCGAATGACTCGGTGCTCGGTGTAATAATATAGTCTATGATACCCGGATATTTGTAAAACCCCAACATATCTGTATCAGACCGATACGATACTTCTATTGATACTTCATACAGTACTGAGTCAACCAGTTTAACATATCATACTTGTAAAGCCCTTTATTTCAAATAGTTATTTTAATATTTTCACTTCCCACCATAAAATATGCTAGAAAGAGATGAAGACAATGATAATTTCAATGATTCAAAGTGATCTAAAGAAAAAAAAATTAGGACACCCGTAACCATGTCCTAGATTTTCAAAAACGAGAAGTCGTATCCCTGATCCTTGTATCAGTGTCCTTATCCATATCCATATCAGAAGATCATAAAATATAGTACTAGTACTACCAGCATAAGCGGGCAAGCATTGGATGCATGCTTCAATTTCTTTTAATTCATAGGTTTAGATCTATCCTCCAACAATCATAGGCATTGGCATTGCACCTGAGAGATTCGAGCTCCAGACATGCAGTTTTTCTCTATCAATAGATAATAAACCCTACATTGATTTTCATGGTAAATGGGGTTCCATATTTGATTTTCACTGATGGGTGGGTCCTGTCTTTTAACAATGGGCGATCTGCATTATAATATTCGACATGGATAGAAGTGACCTTAGGGGTCCACATTTTGGAGTGCAACCTGATGGCACTTCATCTAATTCTAGAAATTATGTTTTTTTTTTTTTTTTAATAATCTCAAATGCAAAGAAACCTACAGTAAATGTGTTAACAACCTGATGGCACTTCATCTAATTCTAGAAATTATGTTTTTTTTTTTTTAATAATCTCAAATGCAAAGAAACCTACAGTAAATGTGTTAAAAAGATGGGGGCAAAGGTAGTGTAGGCAATTTATGCAGGATACAAGAACCCATTAGAACAGAATAATCCATCCATAGAGAGGTTAGTCAAGAATTAACAAAGTCATCTCCTTCGGAGGGCAGGATTTGCAGGTCGTGGTGCCACTGGCTGCTGTCCCTGTGATGCTGCCTGCCCTGCTGCCTGCTCCTCAGGCAGGTTCATTGCTTGTGTGAATGCATTCATGACAATGAGTCCAAGTGGGATCATGTACATCCACTACAATCATAGGGAGAAAGAGAGAGGTAGGTTTTAGTGCATGGATAACATAATGGCCCACCAGAACCAGAAAAAAACAAAAGAAGTTGAGAGAGAGAGAGAGAGAGAGAGAGAGATATGCACCAATTACCCATGCTATTGCTGGTGACAAAAGAAAAATGGAAAAATGCTTAAGCAAAAGTTTACTCACGTATTTAGACCAGAAAGACTTCTCTGGTGGCAGTATGCCTTCACCCTCTCCGTTCTCTCCAAGTAAAGTTTCTTCTGAAAACGCTGGAGTCCTGAAAATTCCAAAGCCACCACGTTACAAGTAATAAGCGAAGAGATATATAAAGCAAAAACATAGAATATGTGAACAATCAGGACACACACAGATATATACTGACACACACACACACAGATATATACTTATATATATATATATATATATATATGTATATGATGTCCAAAGTTTTTTTTATTTTTTTAATTGAATGTCAAATAAAGTTACAAAAACTCGTCAAGAAATAGCATCAAGGAGACCATGGTACCCGGATATTTCAAAATGGATAACATATACATTTCTTATTACATTTGGGACTTCATTTTTACATGTAAAACTCATGTTTAAGATTTGTCCTTGCCTTATCCATACTATGTTTGGGCATCAAAGATCAAGGACCAAGAAGTAACGAAGAAATCAAAATGATGTCAGCAGGATTTGGTAGAGGAAAAGACGATGAACTGATGGAGAGAATTTTTCACACAGTTTAAATGCTTTGCCCTCCTTTATCCATATCCAAACAAGCCCTCAAATTGTACACAAAGATTTAATCGTCAACACCAATTCACAAGATATACATACCAATAGAAAATTAAACAGTTTCCACCTTAGAGAAGGATTTTCTTTTTAACTGCACATGTTTCTAACTTCCATTTTAATAATTTTATCATTTTCATTCAGAGTTTATAGGTATTAATAGAAACTTGACTGATTCCATAGAGCTTCACAAACAAACCCTTATAATGACTTGACTGCTACAAACTCTGGGCTATGATACCCGGATACTTGTACAAGTCCAACGTATCCGTATTAGACCGATATGACACCTGTATTGGTACCAAATACTACACCGATACTTCTAGGGAACAAGTTTAACATATCTTACTTATAAAGTTCTTTATTTCACATACTTTTTTTAAGATCTACTTATAAAGTTCTTTATTTCATATAGTTCTTTTAATATTTTTACTTCTCACCATAAAAAATAAAAAAATAAATAAAAAAACTGATAGAAAGGGATGAAAACAAATGATAATTTCAATTGATTCAAAAGCAATCTAAAGAAAAAATATGGACACTTGTGTCCACATCTGTGTCCTAAATTTTCAAAAGTGAGGAGTCGTATACCTGATCCCCGTATCAATATTTGTATCCACATCTGTATATGGGCATCATAGACTATGGGCCCCAGGCAAAAGAACAATAATTTCATTATGTTTTACAAGTTCTATTTCCGAGCAATTCAACCAACTTTTATTAGTCCAGGTTCCCCTCCCGCACACACACAGAGAGAAAAAAATAATAATAAAAGTGATAATGTAAGGATAATAAAAACAATGTAACCCAATTTGGACTTCGTGTTCAGTGAGAACCCTATTCCAGCTAAGGTTGGTTTTTGTCATCAAAGACCATTCAACAATAATTTATTTTCTATAGAACAAACAAAAGTAATAACCTAGCTGATATGTGTCACTTTTCTACACAACCCTGAAACAGTGAAGAAAGAGTGATAAAATGCTGCAGTCGTATCTTACCTTGGTACCAGTTCACTGTTCTTCGTCACTGTGTTTGACTTAAAGGACCACTTTGCTGGCTGAAATCAAGACAAGAAATAAGCAAATGATGAAATTCAATTATACCAGCAAATCAATTTCCCTTTAAGATATGCTTTGCTGGGTTTAGGGGATAATACAGTGTCATAAATTTGGAAAGAGGTTTTTCCATCTAAGACGACCCAAGAACTGAGATTCTCAAAAATTCATGGAAGAAAACAAGATGAGGTCCAGGACTTGAATGCTAAAACTAGGGGCAGCAGACAATGGAAAGAAAAGCAAAGCCCAGGGAATGTATATGTCAGTGACACAATTTTACCTGGTCACAGACACACTGCATGAAACAGCAGCCATTAAAAAAACTACACTAATGATACATAAATAAAGTCCAAAAATGCTTGACAAAATTCTTTTTAATATATTACAAGTGTCGTCAAAATTGACTGTTGGATATGTTTCTGACCAGCAGATAGTATTTATCTTACATAATGGAATGTGTTTGTTCGCAGCCGCTTGATCAACAATCAGCAGTAGGTCACTATAAAAGTGGGGGTTCTTCACATAAATTCGAATACAGGTATATAAGAATTGTTTATGCACCCTTCAAATAAACACTACGGATTTTCTTTAGTTAGCACTAGAAACCATCGTGTCGCAGACTGCAGAAATACCAACAGTATAAATGTTTAGAAGAAAAGATTGGTTGGTTGCATCTTACAAATTTCAGTGGTCTTGGATATTGGCATGCCCCAGTTGAACCATAATTAACAGCCAAAATGTTCACACCTTCCTGAAAGAAATAAATGTCAATAATCCACAACCTATAGGTTGCTACAGATCTCAAAGAGTCATTTGGCTGTAGAAAGAAAGGTATCTCAAGAACATATAATAAACAAGGTAAAAATCGTAACAATGTTACTTTGAAGGATGCAACGAACAGTCAATTGTATCACATAAATAAAAAGGTCAAGATCCACAGGTGCTCATTGTTGCAACACTGGGTAGCAGGTTTCAGTCATGTTACCATTCAAAATATATATAAATGATGACAACAAACCGTGGCACAATGGAAGGTGCTCGCTATTGCAACCTTAAGGTTGTGAGTTCATCCACATTACCAATGAAAAAGTAAGTGTGTAGGACCTCGCACACCCCCCCTAGTGGGCCCCACCTGATACCCATCTGATGGGCCCATACATACCAACACCCAAGGAAAAAAATCCACAGATAGTCACCCCTCCCATGGGTTTGCACTAGAATGGACTAGTTTGTTGGATCAACTTTTTAAAAAAAAAAAAAAAGTAATATAAAACCGTTGAATTTGTGGGCCATAGATTGAGGGGTTAGGAACTTAGGACAATGTGATGGGCAAGGGCAGAACCAAAAATTCTATTTAGCCGCTAAAGAATTTTGTTTTAAAAATTTTTAAAAATTTAGTAATGAAATACGTAATAACCAAATTGTTGAAGTTGTTCCGTACGTTCTTTCATCGAGTTGAAATCATCAAGTACTATTGAGTACAAAAATTTACTACAATTCCTTTTTCAGTATATACAATTAAATAATCCATAATAAATTCATCTTTTTCTTCGGTTTTTCTTTGAAGAAATGAATCAATGGTTGATGATTTAACCATGATCGGCACCCCTATAAAAAGATAGAAACTAAAAATATATAAAATTATAAAATTATTGTTAAAGCCTTATTTGAGAGCGCCCCATCACAACACACCCCCCCCCCCCCCCCCCCCCCCCGCCAAAAGGTCCGCCCTGGTGATCGGCCTCAAATTATGTAGAGAGGTAGGGCCCATCAAGACCTTTCCATCCCCCCTTCCCTACCCAGTTGGGCCCCACAGAAAGGTGTGCACGGTACCCACATGATTAGGGTACACACCCGAGCAGCCCTCTCTCTATATATAATCTTCCCGCAAACATCAAGTTAAACTAGATTGATAACATAAATGAATGTCCTCAAAATCTGTTCCACTAGAGCCCGAAATCTAAGGTCAAGTAGAAAAGGATTGCAATCACATTCCACGTAATATCATATACTTACATTATGGTTTGGTTACTGATGGGGTGGGTAGAGTGGAGGGACTAGAGGCGGAAGGTGGAGGTGGTACGTTCAGGGAAAACCCTGGATATTGACCTCACGCCAAACTCCTCATCGCGGTCGAGGAAGAAAAGAGAATTTCAGGAGACCCAAAATCACTCAGTAAGATTTCCATTCATCATTCACTAGACCTCAAAGGGGCATTAGAATGCTTTTATAATTGAAAACCAAATCTAGATCTAATATGGACCATCCTAACACATCGATGGTTAGGATTAAAACATCCAACATAAAATGTAAATAATTAAATAAGACTCTAAATAGACTAAAGATAAGTGGGCTGTGCCCAAAGAAAATAACATAAAAATAGCATAAAATGAATGGGTTGGGCATATTGGCGGGTCGACCAATGGGGACCATGGATTGAGTTACATTTAAAGACCCATGCAGCGGATTGTTATATAATGCTTCCTTCCATCTTGTGGGTTTGGAAGCAGAAAACACTACTTCATTTTGTTTAAATCCCAATTATAAATTTTTAAACAAATATATTTGCTGGCTTCTTTTGACAGATAAAATTTTAATAAAAAAGGAAATGCTAAGTTGTTGAATCTGTTCCTTTTTGGCCGAAATGTTCTAAACTTTTTTGTTTCACTAAAGTGGTCAACACAAAATGGGGACCTTTTTTCATTTATTCAGGCAGTTACGGAGGAGGCTCTAGATTTGGTTTCGAAGCTCAACGTTTCTTTATCACATGTGAAGAGATCGGCTAAAGAGGTAGCTGAGTGCCTAGCCGAGGATAGTGTTGGGACTTGGGAGTAGGGGTGCTCATGGACCGGGCCCAGCCCGTGGTGGGCCGGGCTTGAGCCTTAGATTTTTGCACTAGGGCCAGGCTTGGAGTGTAAATCTGGGCTCGAGTAATATATGGGCCGGGCTTGGATTCAAGGGTACAAAGCCCAAAATCCAGCCCAACCTGAATGAAGGACCTCATTTAAGCAAAAAATAGAATTTAAGTTGGAATGATGACTCGATCCCATGCACTATAGCTTACTGACACAGGTGATAACCAGCTAAGCTACCACTCCCAACATTCAGAGGAGAACATTTTTATTTTAAAAAACCTATACCCATCTGGGCTCGGGCTTCATTTTTTAAAGGAATGCTGGGCTTGGGCCAAGCCCTTATGGCCGATTCTGGCTAGGGTCGGGCTTGGGCCTGTCTCTTTAAAATCAGGCTGGGCCTGGATATTCCTCAGCCTGTCCCATGAACATCCCCACTTGGCAGGCAGAACTTGGTCTGGGTATTACTTCCCTCTCCTCTTGGATGGTCTTTCTGTTGTTCGCTTCTCAATATATGCCTTTTAGGTTGTTTTGCTTTTATTAAAATTGAGTTACCATTCCACAAAAAAAAAAAAATTCTTTGGCCAAAATGGGCCTTCTTCAGCCAAAACAGGTGAAACAGGCATTTATTAATTACTTCATTTGCCAATCTGAGGGCATTTTCATAGTTTAACTCTAAGATGGAGACGACAGAGGCTTCTCTCTTCCCCCATGTGTGTTTGTAGGGAAGTCAAAGAACAGAAAAGAGATCGAACCCAACCCAAGGAGTGTAAGAGTTATAAACTATATGAGCCGATCCTTACCCTAACAATATCAAACAATTCTACATTAAAGAGATCTATCTGCTTAGCTGATTTCTAATACCCTATTCACGTGGGCAGTTAATGCAATTATTTTTGAATGGAACTTCAGTATCCATATTTTGGTAAAAGAATATTTTAAAAGACATAGTGCATGATGCGAAGTAAAATGTAAAGCATGGGGCCTTAATGGTTTATCATGGACCTTTTACACTGGAAAGAAACACGGTTTTACTCCAGGCACAGTAACTTCAGAGAAGTTTCACTAATGACTCGTGTCTCGGAATTAAATGGTAAAAGAAAATTAAATATTAAAACTCATCAAGTTCCATTCACTATAAGAACTGATACAAGGCAACTAGTAAAAGTAAAGGCCATATAAAGACTTGAGTAAACGTTTTTGGATATGGGTGAAAATAAAAGGCATATCAAGGAAAAGCTTTGTATTCTTTCTGCATTTATAAATCTTTCCTTTTACCCAAAATATATTTAAAGAGTTCCAAAAGAATAATGTTATGAAACACGATAAGCATGTTCAAAAACTGTCCCCGACTATAGTTCAGTTGGTTAGGGATATGGGTGTGTGTGTTAATTACAGTGTGCAAGTTTGAGTCCTCCATGTAGCAAAAAAGGGGTAATATGTTTAAATGTTATGGAAATCTACATGATGGCTAATCTACACAAATCAAAATTCCTAAGAAATTAGAATGGTTCTTCAAAGAGATGCAAATAACGGCGATGAAGTTACCATATGAATAACAAAAAGCTCGTCCAAACTCTCCCGTGGAAGACATCTCTGAAACAGAAAAAGGAAAGGTGTAAGAGTACTTAGGATGTATATTTTGAAAAAGGAAGCATCTATAGTTGGTATCCCCTTTAGGTTATGAATTATGATGTGAAAAAGGTGAGGAGGTAAGTATAAAAAGGAAGAACTAACATTTAAACATATGTTGCCTTTAATCACAAAATGCAGATAATAGTGTCAGAAAGAGCTTATTACGATGGATTGGATCTAATGAACTCGGTTTAAACTTTAGTAGAAAAAAGGTTTGATGCCTGGCTATTCTTTTGAATAATTGCAATTTGGCTCCATGAAATAATTCTACATATCCAAATAGTTAAGTCATCATATAACACCTGAATCTATAATACCATTACCATAAACAAGAAGGTTTTTTTTTTTTTTTTTTTTTTTTTTTTTTTTTTTTTTTTTTTTTTTAGGACTAAAGCCAAAGTAACATAAATCTAATATTAGAATACATTATCTGGCACTTAATAGAATAGGTATAAAAAGTGTCTATTTGTATCAATTAGTCAATAGGTATTCTGAGTGAAATAATGCTTATGCCAGTAAAAAAAAAAAAAAAAAAAGAATGGTTAAGCAGCATTTCTTTTCCTTGAACAGTAGGCGGACAAGTGTTTTTTTTTTTTTTTTTTTTTTTTTTTTTTTTGAAAGGTAATTAAGAGGATCGATGCTAGCATTCTCTTCCAAACTGTTGTTCAAGCCATCTCCCAAAGCAAGGTGTTTCTCTAATGTTTAATTGACATAACTGCCTTATTCTTTTCTCATCCTAAAAAGAAAGGAAGAAGCAAGAAACCGACAGTAAATGCATAGTACGAAATGTGGATTTTACTGATAAAAGTAAAATTCCCAGAAACAAGAAACTTTAACAATGGTAATCCACCCAAATAGAAAAGAAGAAAAGCAAAATTGCTCATAATTGAACCTGTCTTCATGGTATGCCCCAAATCTAACAAAAATTGTCTAAAATTCTGTCATGGGGTAAAATTTCTTTACAGCCCGTCTCAAAAGAAGGTTTCTTTACATCATTCTACTTGATCCCATAGTGCATTCATCTGCACCGGATGTGACAAACAACCATTCACTTTTATCCTTAACTGTTAATGAATGTATCAAGGGATAAAAAAAATAAGATCAATACAATTCATATGGCATATCACATAGTACAAGAACCGATTGAACAAAAACAGAATCAAGTAAACTAAGAGAACTCACTGCTTTAACTGAAGAGATAACATAATCCTTCCCAGGAGGATTCAATACACTAGACGGTATCCTGATCCTATAAAAATCATCATCTTCCAATAGCTTCTGCATGATGCAGACACAAATTACTTAAAACCTAATAATGCAACATAATACTAACAACAGTATTAACTGGAGAGAGATGTTACTTTGAATTTCTCCTTCTCTGTCTCGGTAAAAGTGTTCCTTGAAAATCGAAGCTTGGTAAGAGTCTGTTCCCCCATGGAAAAAAAAAATCACATCTTTTTCAGCTTAACAAGAATCGCTTATCATAAGAAAACCCAATCCAAGAATCGAAAGCCACAAACTAATCAGTTCCAGCTAAATTTTAAAGTTTCATCACAATTCGAAGCTTCTTAATTAAAGTTTCACCAAAAGCACCAAAATTGAAATAGAAAGCAACAATCAGCTCAGAAAAAATTCAAGAAACAGAGGAGAATCTGATCAGATATAAATCAAAAGAGATTGGAAGAGATGGAGATGGAAGAACCTGTCCGCCATGATTCAAGGTCTTGAGGCGAGCAGTGAAGGTTCCGGCCGGGGAGAAATCGGATCCGTCTCCGAAGGCGTGATCGAGAGAGAACTGGACCTTGGAATCGGAAGAGATGGAGGAAGAATCGGGGTCGGATGAGGATCGCTTCCTGGTGATGGGAGAGGATTTAGGGTTTAAGTGATCGAAATCGGGAGATCTGACGCCTTCGAATTCATCGTCGTCGTGGAGCAGTTCATCTGATTGGAAGGCTGATGAAATACAAGAGCAAGAGAAGAAGAGAATGAAAAATAACGACAAGAAGTAGAAGAAGAATCGAAGCTGTTGTATCCTCTTCATCTTCTTCTGCTACTCTAAGTCGCAGTAAGAAGGGGATGGGTGGATCGAAGTTTATATTAATGGATCAGTGAGTTGGCCCACCGGGTTCGGACTCAGGATCAAGGGTTCTCAAAACTAGAGGATGACTCGTGAATAAAAAAAGGGCTATTCTTACATCTGATATTTGCCCCCACAACCATAGAAGTTTATATAATTCCCGAAGAACTATTGGAACAATAATAGTGTGAGATTACACGTGCAATATAGTACTGTATTATGATATCACACAGAATGAATGATGTGTGTGATATCGTATGGCCTTAAAATATTTGCATGAGTGAAATACTTAAACTTTGTGACCTTTTAGGAGCGAATCTTAAATTTAAATGCAGTGCTATGGGCAATATCGCAAATAACAAACTGCTTGGTTTGCTCACTATATCTAATGTTTGAAATTCACCTTAGATTTGTTCGGTGTGTATTTATGTGTATTTAGCGGGTGCAACCCTACCGATTAATCTTGTTTGGTTAAAGACCTTAGGAATACTCACGATCATCCATAAACAAAAAGAGCTTATGTCCAGGCTCAGCCCATTTTCATTATATGTACATATGAGACTTTAAGCATATATATATATATGGAGAATATTCATGTGCATCTATCCCTCGCCATAGGGTGAGGGGCACTTTCCTTTTTGCACATGAAGACAAGGAAGTGTACCTCACCCTATGTACTTGAAAATTCACTTTTATACTTGAAAATCTCCATTTATAGGAGTGTCCATCACCCTAAAGTGAGAGATAGATGCACATAAATGTTCCCCTATATATATATAGAGAGAGAGAGAGAAAGAGAGCAAGGCTCTCATAAGCTCAAGCTTATGACAAAATTTCGTAAGCTCATGCTTGTGGGGCCCACCTTTGGTCCATCCAACTGGACTAAACACATGACCCCTTTTAAATTGCACATATTCATCAACTTTTGGTTTAGATCCGAATTTACCGGACCCTTAGATTGACTATGTATCGATCCGAATGGACTATTTACCATTAAACTTTTGGGCCCATATGAAGATGATAGAAATCACGGTTGGGGCTGATTTTTTGCAGAGAGGAAAATCCAAGAGAGTCCTTCAAATCCCCCCCCCCCCCCCCCCATGTAGGTCCCCAGGTAGGCCCCACCACATACTTGAACTTATCTTATCCTAAGCTTGAGCTTAGGATAGCTAGTCCCATATATACATATACATATATATATATATATATATATATATATATATATATACATATACATATATATATATACACACATAACCAAAGCTTATCCCATTAACAACTGTCAACTGTGTTTGAAAAATAAGCCCAGTTACAACCCATGGGGCTAAAAACACAGCCTAAATACACAGCACAAGCTTGGGTTAGGAACTTATTCTTGGGTTCAAGTCCGGGAGGGCTGTAAAAGTGCATTGAGTGACGTTGGGTGCAAGTGGGTTTTATGGTTAACTAAATACTATGGAGTCTTTCAGCCAAAAAACGGAAAGACTAAGATGGACTCTTACCCTTCGTAATAGTGATGATTGGGGGCATGCAAGTTTTGTTTTTTTTTTTTTTTTTTTTTTTATAACACAGATTCTCAGCCCTTTGGGCCAGAATAATTCCTCCGGACCCAAGAGAGAAAGTTGGGAAAAATTTCCATATGGCCTCAGTGTGGTAACGCAGTTTTGTACCCACAACCTCCAAATACAAACCATGGTCCTACCCAACTATTACAATTCATAGAATTTGTGTCCTAAATTTTGCAAATTCTCCAAATGTGTGTGAAATTCCCAAATACTCCTCCAGACTGGAGAATTTTGAAATACCAAGGAGGCTGGAGTTATAAGAATCCCAAAGATGATTTGTGACCTTTTTTTTTCTTTTTTTTTTTTTTTTGATACTATAGGATATCCTCACCTTTGGCAGGACTAATCCCTGCGCCCCCCGACGGCTAAAATTTTTTTGATATCATGATTTGTAACTTTTCATTAAAATTTAAAATTTTAGTAAAGAAATATAACATACCATCGACTTGACTCCTTCCTAGAAGTTCCGGACATCATGAATTCTCGTCAAAACTTCTACTTAAAAACAAGCCCTTTATAGTTTATATATTCAAGCAATGTTTGTGCTTCAAAAGATAAAAGTAAAATCTCTAAAAAAAGATATTTTAACAACCAACCAAGTGGGAAAATAAATACGCAACCATCAAAAGATCTTATCTTTACTTCCTCATTGCCCTAAAAATATTATACCATAAAACACAAATAAAGTAGTTACTTTACCATTTATTGACTTCTCATCTCACTTCAAATTAGTTAGTTTATCCCATGAAAACAAATAACATTTTTACTTATAAAAAAAAAAAAATTATACTTCTTTACACCTCCATTATCTTTCCCACTAATTTGACACAAACTTTACATTACCCTAGTTACATATATCTCATAAGAGCAATGGTGGATAAATGCATAAACTCTCCTTAAAAGGTCAATCATCAGCCCATTGTTGTTTGGAATCTGGATTCGGTTGGTTCAAAGCTGCAACCAACTTAGCAAAACAGCCTTTTAGTATCTTCCTTCGCCAATCTTGTCCCCTGTTGAAGGCCCTCAAATGCTGCCACACACTTCATGGCCTAACTTAACCCCCAATGCACCCTTCCTGGCCCGTTTGTGTAGGGGCATTTCTAACACGGATTCTCGACAGCAATACGGTTGTCCCGCGAAAATTCGAGTGGTGAGAATTCACAAAGCTGACCCTATGTGAAATATCACTTTTCACTTCTCGGGATTCCAGCTTGCCAAATGCCAGACGGCACTAGCATTTAAAATCTCACATTGGGGAACTGCGTGTGGAGAATTCCCAATTTCACAGGACAATAATCTCAAAATTCTTGTAAACAAACAGGCCGCTGTTACAAAATATGTTGTTGGAAGCCACCGAATAGTGTATCCCACAATCATCAAACTCACAGCAGGTGAGTGAAAAAATAAGAAACAAGAGTCATCCATCTAGTCACAACAAAGAATTCTATATCAAACATATTCAAAGGAAGGAAAAAAGATGAATTGTAATGAAATGTACAAACATTGAATTCTTGACTTTGTTTACAACTTGTGAAAGATAGCAAAGTTAATAGAAATAGTGAAAACAACTATTTTAACTCCCAAAACACAATAGACACATAAGAGAAATGTTACAATGACTCAAAACAATGGGCACAGATTTCATACAAGAAACTAGAAATCCAAAACTTATTATAAATAGCAGTTCAATAAACTTAAATTTGACCGCCTAAACAATGGGATTTCACCATGCAGACAGCCTCAAAATTTCTATTGCAAATTTCCATGTCATTGACAGTTGGATCAAAGTTTATGACTCCCAGAAGACAGTGTGCATATAGGATATAGGGCCTGCCTATTTGATTTTTGTTGATCCTGATGCTATACATGTAAGCATTGACAACCTATTCTACATCACTCAATCTTCTTCCACCATCATCGAACCAGTTCAGTAATGATAAAGAAGTCAGAAAATGTGGAAGAAAAAACAACTCAATTGTATATTACTCCACAATGAATCTCCATTACTGCCATGAAAAGAGGAGCACACAAGTGAGCAACAAGATGAATAGACAATGCATAAAAATTGCGATAAATGGACTGCAATCACTCGTTAAATGTGGACCTCTTTTCTAGATAATAATTTTAACCATCTATTTGCTTACTACTGATTGGATTGCTAACATACACCGACTTTGGAGCCATGGTTTATCAATGCATAAGGGTTACCTGGTCCATGAAGCTCATCACCCTAACACTCTCCATGTGACTAGTGAGCTGATGAGATCAGTAATCGGTTAAATGCAGAAAAAAGTGATATACCTTGATCAGAATTTCCTTGCTATAACTACAGAAAACAACAGATAGTAGGACTTCAGCAGAGAAATTGTCTGCAACTGCCGTAAGTAAGAACTGGAAATTTTCTGATGAATAGTCTTTCTTACTATGATCAATTTCCGATGAATTCTAAGTTTGTCACCATGACTCCAAGTTATAAATGGTAGATATGGTTGCAAAATTAAGTATGATATCCTGCTTTGAATCTACATATTCCAGTAGGGCAGCACTTAATGCGGTGAACATCAAGCAATCCTTTTCTCCTCTTTTGGTAGGTAAACTAGGATCAAGCCCGAAGCATAGAAGCTGCCAAAATACACATGAAGCAAGTAGGCAAGAGGCTCCTCCCCAAGTGCATTGCTGCAATTCCTATTTCCTGTGAACAAATTCCCTCTGGATTTGAATCTGTATGAGCCTACTCGCAGCAAGAATTTCTGTTTCACATTGTGAATTTCAGGCTTTGTTTGGTTCATTGCCACTTTGAGAGAGTCCATTACGATTTTCTCTCCTCCCAAAATGGTACAAAAAAGAGAAAGCTGCAAAAAAATAAAAAATAAAAAATACAAAATGGAATGGACCACACACAGACTATGTATCCACTAGTACTATAAAATTACACCCAAAATTCTCACATAACACGCACTCGAAATGCGTGAACATTTTCAGTAACACCATATGATCCGAGCAAGCAATGCACTGCTTCAGCATCCTAGCAATAACGGATGAAATCAGGAAAAAAATTATTGTATGTGAAACCAGAAAATATTTTCTGTGAAATGTTGCATCTTTCCATTGAGAATTATGCAACAATATATAGAGTGAAAATAAGAGTAAATTCAAGATAACCAGCAAGTCAAATCACATCATGAATTATGTTAGCCTAATCAAAATCTTCAGAGATTATCCATCCCTTATATCCAATTCATAATCATCTATAGTAATATCCTCACATGAGAATTACCAAAAATGGTTTGTTTAACCATATCTCATGAAACATTCATCATCATCAATGTCATCTAAGCCCAGTGGCAAAGCCAGAGTTTTCTTCCGTGAGGGGCAAAACAACGGGCAAAACAACGATTTTTTTATAGAGGCGATTGATAATATTTTTTAGATTTGTTGTTTTTTACTTATCATTTAAAAATAAGTTTATTAATTTTTTTGTAGAATTTTATACTTGTATCTAAAAAATCATAGATTTGACAATACCCCAATATTTTAAATATATAATTGTTTAAAACATTGAGGACAATTAAAATATAAAAATAATAGGACTGCCATAATGAATACAAACTACTCTAAATTATCCTTTTACTCCTTGTTTTAGGAGTGAGAGTTGTATCTCACTCTAATCAAAGTAGGGCCTATATCGGATTGATCAAGTGTAAATCAATCTACCCATAATAAATTAATAAAAATGTGTTAATTGGTTACTTGTGATCATTTAATAGGCCACAATAACTACAGTGGGCATGGAATAGTTTAAAATCCATTGATTAGTTACTTGTAATCGTTTGATGGGCTGCATATCTATGACAAACATAGATGGTAGTGAGCACACCATTGATAGCCATTAACAAATGCCATCAAAAGGTAAACAGTCAACTATTCATGTTGCTTAGAATAAATCATCAAAAAAAAAAAAAAAATGTTTCTTGGAATAAATCTCCTCTTCTTAAGTAGATTTTCCCCAAATTTTACTCCAATAAAAGTTGGTTCCACTATAAAATTAAGCACATCATAATTTTAAATGTAAATAAAGTGGGACCAACTCCTATTTCAATCAAAGGATAGCCAATAAGCCAAAATCCAACTAGTTAAAAAAAAAAAAAAAAAAAAAAGGAGAAGAAAGATTATCTCAAAGGGTCATGAGAGAGAAACCACTCTCCTGGAGAGAAAAACTCTCCTTAAAACTTGGAGATGATTTACTTGCTTTTTTAGAAGCAAGCAAAGGACAAAAGTAGCCTCAGATTTATTATTATTTCTTTTTTTTTCAATTCTCTCCTTTCGTAAAGGAACGAGATAATGAGGGGCAAAATTGTAAAAAACTCCAAACTTTTGCTCTATGTTATAGGGAAACAAAGAAATTGAGGAGGGGCAATTGCACCTCGCCAATGTCTAAAGCCTTATCCGGTCAACATGGGTTGGCTAAAAGTGGTCTACTCTAAAAAAACCCTACTTAAAACCTCAATCAAGCTTAGAGACCACAAAACCTAAAACAAGAATTTTGTGTGCTTACATTTGTACCCGTTAGTCAAATGGCTATTAGTATTTAGTAACACCCAAGTCATAGCCAAGGTTTTACAACAAACTTTGTGTGCTTACAATGAATGCGAGGGGCATTAGAAAATGTAGAGACATTTCCAGCTTACACAAGATAGTCTAGTTTAACATAGGATCTCCTCAGATTTGATGTATGCCCAAGAAAACAAACTTGCAAATAACTAACCAGTCATGTATAAAGAATAATTGCAACTGGAATGCGGACTAAACGAGTTCAGAACCTCCTAATGGCAGTGTATGCATCTGCAAAGTTCTACCGTTCCCTGAAGAAAGAAAGCCCACAGTAGGCAGCGAAGGATCTGTTACAGGCTCGATCTCAATAAAGGTGAAGTCAACAGTACCAGTTCGTTTCAAACTGAACACAAAGATAAGAATGATCCAGCCAAGCATTGAAACAGCCCAATAATTGTTCATCCCATGTATCAAACCCCAAGCAATGGAATACCCAACAATAATTCCAGATAAATGGCCAACAAAGCTTGCTTGTGGAACAATAATCGACGTGAAGATGAGAGATTCAAATGGTGCAAAGCTGATGGGGAGGGAAAGAAACCCAAAAAGCTCCAACTTCGAAGACGGTTGCTTCACAGCAAGGATGGTCATCCACCCAAACACAACACATGAGTATCCCACAGCTGTCACCCTTCTGAAATAATCAATCCTGAACTTCTGAATCAAGACATGGTAGGCACCCAATACCAGTGCACCTGACAGCACCACCAAAACAAGAGTGTACTGAAGATAAAATTCAACACCAAGGCCTATGTGGCCCAGCTGCTCTACCACCCCAAGGCTCCAAAGGGCACTCATATTGAAAACCAGATGAAGCACGCTGATATGGGAGAATGCAGAAGTAATCAGTCTCCAATAGTGCCCGTCAACAGCAGTATCATAGCTCACACCGACTTGCGCATACCCAATATTTTTCTTCTGTATGTAGAACCAAATTGCGCTGCAGATTCCAATGATGCAGCTGGTTGCAGGCTTCTGCAATATCTCATAGAATAGAGGCTTCCCCATGTCAGATTCCTTTCCTTTATTTATTGGGTAATGTTACAGCTATCCACACCAAAATCTTAATACACCTCCAAACCAGATTAAACCAGAGTTTTGGTTAAACTGTGATATACTACAAGCACCAATTCGACAATAACTTCAATGTGGCAAGATTGAATTTCTCTTGAATCTTATTCAAGAGTAGGGGTTTCTAGTTTCAACTGTATGCGCAATGCATATGAACTAGTTCTGAAGATTCTCACTCAAACCCCAGGGATTTCTTCAATTATACTGAAATGCAGATCCCAAAAAAAAAGTATCTTCTGAAAGAGCCCCAAGCGCGACTTTCTGTAAATCAACAATGATCAAACTTCAATCAACAATGCCAATTCAATCCAATTCTACAAACAACTGGTTATAATCCACACAAAACGGAATTCGATTTTCAAGCAGAAACGCGATTACTGCGGCACGATTTGAATCAAAATCCCCGGTTTTGGGCAGACAATATCATATTTTCAGTGGCAAGTAAACTTCATTAAATGCAATAAAAAATAAATACAAACCCTAGATTCCATTTCTGCAAAATCACTCAAAAATTCAAGAACCAAAAAGAGCAAAAGATTAAACCAAGTCTCTCTTTCTTTCCCACATCATTACATAAGTCATCTGGAGCATCAAGATTCCACCTTTTGGACTACCAAAAGAGGGAAATCTCGATGGAATTGAGAAAGAGAAGACGAAGAGAATAGGGGGTAAAACGCAATATTAAAGGGAGATTCTTATCTTGTTTGAAGAGATTTTTGCAGAACGAAGGGAAAATTAGGGTTTTGAAGAAGGAGAGATTGATCGGGATTCAGGGTTTTTGAGATGAAAGTACCTTGCTCTTGTCGGGTCGGTTCGATTCTCCAGAGGCCTAGAGATTTCTAGCCTTTTTTACTTTCATATATGTTTAGGTGCCTGATATTGTAAACGTCGGGTGCACGTTCGGCGCTGTTTTAATATGATTAGCAGTTAGCACTTGTGAAACATAAATCTCTATTCTGCAGAGTGGAACCATTTTGATCACAAGGGGTTTTTTTTTATTATTATTATTATTTTTATTTTTATTTTAATTTTTAACTACCGAGGGTGTCCTAGCCCTGTAGGCTCCATTCCTCATAGAGCCGTGTAAATCTCTGTGTAGCCGGTGTCGTAGCGCAGTTTTGAATCTCCAACATATCGCGGTCCTAATGGCCCACACACTCTAATGGTTTTCTCATTGTATTTTTTTTAAGTGGCCCTCCAGAGTGCATTTCCTAGGTCCGCCCCTTTGTATCATGCACATGAAGACTAATCGTGCATTTTGAAGATTTCATTAATCCAATAATGGGTTGTGCATTGATTGGATCAATTATAACCAATTATAAATCCAGGTGTTGATTGTCATTATGATCAGTTTTAATTTAATAAATGAGCTCGTATTAATAAAAATAGCCTCTTCCACTAATTGCAGTGTCTAAGGTTTTCATATTATATTCCACTAAATGCAGTGTCCAAGCTTTTCATATGATACATATAGGAATAAAGAGATTGGCAAATGTGTTATTTCACTCTAAATACTTATTATGGTCCTACGGCTATTGATTTTGAGGACATAATGTATTAAAATGAAAATAAGGAAGTATTATTACATACCCGAAGCGTAGGAGCCTATTTATAAATCTTAGAGACCTTGAGTAGGTATATTAAAAAATTCATTTGCAGCATAAGAAATTTGAACTTGTGCACCCTCATTCACCCAACCCTTTTCCTAACTATTTGAGCTAAAGCAAGGTACAATTAGAAATTTTTTTTTTTTAATTCCTCTCATATGGAAGGAAAATGTTTAGCTAGGAACCATGTAAAAAGTGATTGATAGCTTTCCTAAGCTGCAGCGTAGCTTATCCTAAGCTGAAACAGGGCTAGTCCCACAAAATCAAGGTCGATTATACTGTTTTTTACATGATGATCGTCTCTAAAATCAAGATAAATCCAATCAGAATTGGATTTTCCAGTTCTATCATGCAAAAAACAGATAATCAACTTTGATTTGTGGGACCAACACTATTTCAGCTTAGGATAAACTAAGTTACAGCTTAGGAAAGCCCTGTTATAAATATATATATATATAAATATATATATTATATAGAAAGTTGCTTGAGTATCACCTCCACAAGTACCAATTGGGTTTGAGGGATGAAATACATGGAGGACCAAATATCAATATAATAATTGAATGCAATACAAGCTCTCAGACTTCTAAATTAATGGCTCCAATTATCAAGGGATATATATAGATATATATATATATTTTTTGAAGTGTACATCGGAATTATATGCCTAGGACTCATATTGTAAGCAATTATAAATAAAGATCAAATATAAATTTTCAAAAATAGCATCAAATAATCATTTTTTAAGGAAAAAAAAATCAAACGAAAATGAAAATAAACACCCACCTATCATGTATGTAATTCAGTACATACAAAAGTGAAGGACCAATCTACATTCTTCACCCCTCACCTTATATCCTTCACACATTCACACCTTACCTATTTAATAATTTGTTACTAGAGTCATTTCATTATGAATTCTTATGTATTTTAATGCAAAAGAATTACATACCAAATATATCTAGCAAAACTTCATTCCACGCTATAACTTTAGCGGAGTTTCTTAGGGCATGTTTGGTAATGGGAGAAGAATCATCTAGTTAGAGGATTCATTTATTGGCTTTATATGATAATGTCCTCACTAAGGATTTCTTATGAAGAAGATCCACCGCAATCCATGTTTGGAAAATAATAGAAAACTATGAATTTGCATACAATACATCAAACACGATCACAAGTTTTTTACCTTTTCCTAATAATCCGCATGAATCAAGTGCTAGGATTTGGATCCATAGCCATTTTTGGCCTTCTAAAGATGATGGATGATTCGGATTTTTAATATAGGTCCCATAGAATCTTAAAATGATATTTTAAGTTCTGGACTTTGTTTAAAAATAACTCAAACTATATAAAGAATCAACGGCTGAAATTTGACTTACTGGCCGTTTTGGACTTTATAAACATTATATATGGTTTGGATTGTAATTGTGGGTAGGTTTCCAAAGCCAAAGTCATAACTAGTGTATTACCGCCGTCCTTAAAGCATGTTTGAATGTTTACAGAATACAATATTTATGGATTTAAATATTACAAAAATAAAAGAGTATAGGTTAGAATAGTGTAATATTAAAATACTATAAGATTTTTGTTGTTTGGCAATTTTTGAAAAATATTACAAATTTTAATTTAAGTTGTTTTTGGAAGATACTGTGATTTTAATATATATTACAATAACTTAAAATAACAAGAAGTTAACGTTATTGATTGTAGTTATGTTCATTACTAAAATAATTTTTATTAAATACTTACTTTATATGTAATTTACTGTGTCTAAATGAAAAAGTAGTGTGATAAAATAAAACTCAGCTGCCAATTTCTTTACCTTAAGTCACTTTTCTTTATCATACAAAACTAACTAAAGTGTAGTAAAGTAAAGTAAATACAAATGGCAACTACTCTACAACTCTCACTCTCTTATACTTAACTTCACTACATACTTCATTTTACCTTACTTTACCCCATCTTTTACCATAATGTGGCATCAATATTTATTTTATTTTACTACACATATAAATGAACATGTCTTGACCTAGATGTGACATATATTACTGCACCATGTTTAAATGAAAAAAATAGTGTGGTGAAATAAAGTTTAGCCGCCACTTTTTTACCATAAGATTGTCACAAGTCAATTTTTCTTTACCTTGTACACTATTGCAAAGTGTGATAAAGTAAAGTAAAGCAAAAGAAAACTACTTTACTTCACCATATATTTTATCTCACATTTACTTTACCCCACATTTACCATGATGTGACAGTTACCTTTACTTTACTTTACTTTACCATACATGTGAACAAGTACATCACAATAGATTTAGTGAAGTTTTTTACTTTACTCAACAACTTTGTAAATCTCATTTTGAAAGACTTTTATGTTGTATAAAGTATTCTATAGGGGAGAGCTGTAGGATAAAATATTGAGCTTTTTAAATTAAAATGACATTTTCTTCATGTTTTTCTTCGATTACCAAACGCGTAAGATCTTTTTCTTTAGAAAATCAAAGATTATATTTTATAAAGTATTACTTTATTGTATTTTCTTGTGCATCCAAACAAGCCCTGATTGTTCATGCGTTATTCATTGCGCCGTTCAATATTCGTTCGAAATACAAAAACCATGGGGTCATCTACGATCAATATGTTTTTGACATTTTTCTCACTATCCAAGATGAATTGGGATGCCAAACTTTATCCCATAACGGTTCAATGTCTTCTTAAGAGACTAAGCAGTTCAGATTTCACAAATAGGACCCATAGAGATCCAGATCATATGATCTAACGGTCTGAACTTTTTTGAAAATATCTTAAAATATGGGAATAATCAACCGCTGAGATTTGATCGCGTAGCCATTTTGGGTCTTATTAACTCAATTAACAGTTTGGATTGTGATTATGAGACTTAGAAAGGGAAGTTTCCGAACAAAAAACGAGTAAGCCCAGGTTATCTTGCGGAACATTGTTCATCTGCCTTTTTGACCGTGCAAACTTTTGGGATTCAGTAGGAGGTGGTCCGACTGTCATTTTCTTTTGGTTTGAAGACCTTTTTATGTATGTCGAGGGTTCTTTTCATACAGTGGGTGTGCTTCCCAAATCTGAATTTTCTGCGATTTCAAAGAAAAGTGAGAAGGATTCTGCGCTGATGATAGTTGCCAAACATGCCCTAAAAAAATCTCCTCAGTCTTCTTTAGAAGATTTTTCTTCTGTTTTATTTTTTTTTTTTTTCCTCAAAAGTAGTCCCTCTTTCCTTTTTATTATTATTTTTTTTAAATATAGAAAACTAGAGAGCTATACTTGGCATGAATGAGGTACAGACGACAGATCATGGGTGCACCTGATTTGGCCCACAAATTATGACTACGATAACCACTATATCTCATCGACAAAGGCTCTTGCATAAATGGTTCTGGCAGCCAACTCGAGAGAGGACGTTCATGGGCTTCCTTATCCATTGGCATCTTTGGAAGAGCGCAGTGCCAACCTTCTCCACTCCAGCCCACTTTACTTCCTTTGAATATTTAATAATAAAATTATTCTTCGTCTCAGGTTCAAAGGGATTATAATGAAATCATCCAAAGACACGTAAAAAAGATCGGTTATGAGTTTGAGAATTACTTACAGTGAAACATGTGAGTTTTTAATTACCATAAATTTACATCAGAGAAGATCAACTCTAAGCTCTTATTTATTTGATAATGATTGTGGATAAATTAACTATTCATATTCAAGAAGAGATATATTGGTGTATGTTGTTTGCAAGTGATATAACGTTTGTGGATGAGTCAAGAGATGATGTGAATGCAAAACTTGAAAGAGGACGAGAGGTTTTAGAATCTAAAGGTTTTAAAATAAGTCGCACAAAGACATAATATACGTATTACAACTTCAGTGGGCATTTACAAAAAGCTGAGACTACTGTGAGAATTGAATCTCGGGAGATAACACAAAGAGATTCATTTTGTTACCTTAGTTTGGTAATTTGTAAGGATGAGGAGATTGATGAAAATATCGAACATAGGATAAAAGCGGAATTGTTGAAGTTGAGACTTACTTCTAAAGTACTTTGTGACCAACGAATTTCAACAAAATTACAAGAAATATTCCATAGGACAGTGATAGTGCTAGGGCTTTAATACCACTTGTTGTGTGCATTTTGTGTGGAAGCGTGAATCACTGCGATCGAACGATCAATCAACCACACAAGAAAAGAGAAAATCACACACAGAGATTTTACATGGTTCGGCAAACTCGCATACATCCGCAAGAAATAACACTTTCCTCCATTAAGCCCCCACGTTGTTCGAAATACTCCAACATGCCACAGAGAGAGAGAGAGAGAGAGAGAGAGAGAGAGTGCATACCATGATTGATTTTTACCGTGTCATTAAAAATATACATGTTGGGTCTAATTCAGGCTAGACGGGTTAACCCAACCCGAGACTTAATGGGTTGTGGGTGTTTTACCCGTTTCAGATGCGGGTCGGTCATTGGTTGGAGGTCCAAAAAGTGTGCTCTACCTCTAGCCCGATCCGACTCATTTGCCAGCCCTGGTAAGAAAAGAGGACGTGGGGACAAAGAGAGGAACTAAATTAAATTGATTAGATGAGTCAAAATCAATTGGAGCGAATTGGAGCTGATTTCAATTTGAAACCAGTTGACCAGATAATTGATCTAAAATGTGTAAATTCATTTCATCTGCTTTTCATTCAATGGGGGGATCCTGTTGGATTCTTGACCAAGATTTTCAAGTTTGCAAATGAACGATAAGCTATTGCAAACCTCGAGAGGTAGCTCATTTGGCTTAAGACCACAGTTTGCACGAAACGACACTACCGCACTGGGGCCACAAGGGATTAACCTGGCTCCCCCTAGGCCCATAGGGATTATTCTGGCTCAAAGGGCTGGAACACCCTCCGTTATCAAGGGAAAAAAAAAAAAAAACACCAGCAGCCAAGTGCACTTGGGCAGGACACTGCATGGACTAGGCTAGCCTAGGTCCTTCTGAGCAGCCAAGGGAACTTGGGTAGGGCTCCACATGTAGCATAGGCTGTTTTGGGCTAGCTGCTGGCCGAGATTTTAGACACATGGTATTCACCTGTGGTCATGATTTTGGCCTGATGACGAAACGGGTCAGGCCTGAACCTATTATGCTTCAAGGCCCAACACATGATATGGTTAACCTGGCTGATACTCAATTTAAAACCATAGTTTGAATCTGACTTACTAGATTACCTACCAAGCCAACTTAACTCAACTGAGTCAGGGTGAGTTAAACTTAAACGAATTATTTCTTAAATCGGACTAATCATTCTCAAACAAGCTGGGTCGGGCTAGACCGGTTTTCTTTTTAGTATTCAATCTCCTCCTATTGGCATCATATGTATGGTATTGATCACAGGCCCAGTCCGATTGCAAAATATATACACCCTTCTGCTAAATATGTCATTATGGGCCTTTCATAATTCATGGGCCGAGGATCCCATCATTTAAGGACCGGGCAAAGAAATCTGGACCAGTTCGAACCTATCGGCCCAAAATCACAGCCCAGTTCAATACAATTCTGGATCAGGTTTGGCTGGGCCCAGTTACACCCCAAACACATGGAACACGAGTGTCCTTCTTTCCGTTTTGTTAGTTTGGGAGTTGAAGAGGATGAAGACCTTCACCCTCTCTTTCATTATGGGTACATGCCAAAAGGCCCATTGGGATTTATTGTGGGGCCCACCAAAAGAGTCTAATTAAGCCTATCACCATCAAGAAGGGAGCTAGGGGATTTGGTGGAAGATATCTGATATCTGGTAGTTAGGCCCTGGGTGCAACAAAATCTACCAACCAACCACCTTTGTATATATTTCCTACATGGTTCAACCACCCTAATTCCTCTTATCCATCAGACCTACTTTGATCTTATATATAGTTCTCCAATCATCCTACACTGGTTGTGATTCTCACTCACCTGAAGGGCACCTGTTCTTCACTGTTTGCCATGCGAAGCACCAGAGTGCGCCCAATGGTCGAGCTCGATTCGCTCGACTCCACCGGGCTACTCGATCGGTCCGATGAGGATGGGTTTGTGGAGCAAAACAGGCACATGAGAAGTGGAAGACATGATTATCTAGTGAGACAAGCATTTCTCCGCAGTTATCAGTTCTCAGTTAAGGAAACTTTTAAGGAGAAGATTATGAGGTCAATTGGAGAGGTTAATGATGTGGTGAAGGTGGTTGTGGTCGAAAAGATTAAGAGATCAGCTAAGAAGGTTAATGAGCTAACTAAGGTGATTGCTGTTGATGTGTGCAATGAGCTTAATGATATTGCAAAGTCGATTTTCAATGAAGTTCGCCTTGAGATATCTGAGGGAAGGATTCGTAGTAGAGTTTTCCGGTTTAAGTTGCCGGTGGCGGCGATCGTTCGCCTCCGATGTTTCACACCTAGAGGAGATTAAATGCTAGGTGACTAATTGTCATTAGTCTGCTATTATAAGAATGTTACAATGATCTAAGTTATATTTCATGCAGTGTGCTTTGATGTTGAATGGATGTAAATCTTTGTATAAATTTCTCTTTGTTTGCAAGATGGTTGACATTAGAGAGCCAGGGGTTTAGACTAGAGTTACATGGGCTTGAGCTTAGGCCTGATAAGGACTTTAGAGTTCCAATCATTGCCACACAGAACCTGGAGCAAAGCATGTCCAATTAGGGTTATGGGAGTCCTCATTGGTCCAATAAAGGCTTGTGCCCAATAGGGTTGAACTATGGTCAAATATAAGGAATTAGATCCAAAAATTAATTTCAGATCTGCCCTACTGCACCCATTGTACAATCTGAATCCAGTGTTATACAATCTGGGTTTAGTGGATCTGGGATGAATTGGCTCAACAGCCCAAAAGAGAGTTTTACCTTGTTATATGGACTGGATTTGAGTTGAGCCAACCTGAATAATCAATAATGGGTCCCCATGAAAGAACAAGCTGGGGTCAAGGACTATATCTGCTAAAGGGTGCAGTGGTTGGTTGCTATGATGAGAGTTAGGTCTAGTCCACCCCAATTTACACAAAAATGAACCAATGCAACTATACCGGGCCGGTACTGGGTCAGTGGGTCTGACTTAGAGGGCCAGGTAAATATAGGATGCACTGGGACAAGCCTGGGTTTCCAACAAAAAAAAACAAACAAACAAGCCATGGTATTGTCCTCAAATCTGAAATTAATGTTATCTTATGCAATGTATTGGAATTTAACCTTGATTAAAAAGATGGAAGAACCAACTTTGCATTTGATTTTTTTTTTGCTGGGAGGCGATTTTGCAAGATATTAAATGAAGAGGAATACAAAATAGAATGCAGATCAGCCGCCATAGATCCTCTAAAACCAACCACCGTCAGTTCTCTTGTGTGCGAAATCCTGGTTATCTCTTCAGAAGTTATCGCCTGCACATCATGAGAACGGTGAGAGTGGTTAGCATCACGACGGTCTGAAAAAATAGGCTGATGGATATGGAGAGGGTGCTTGCAGAAGATAGGGAATGGAGTAAAAAATTTAGAGAGCCTATCCGCATCCTCATTTGCACTGAACCTGTAGAACTGGGCTAGCTTCCCAAGACTTCATCTTGGCTAAGTCATTCATGATTCGACGCCAAACAGACATCAACCTCCAAGGAAGTGACCTTCGGTTTGGAGATTAACGCGTTTGATCCATCAGTGGGGGCCACCCTTGAAATGTTTTTAACGTGTGGGACCCACTGATGGCTCTGCATGTAAAGAAGAAAAAAGGGAAGATAAGAAGAAAGGAAATGAAAATCAAATGATTTCATCCTCAATGGGCCACACACCACATCTAAATTTATGGTGATGAAACAGTTGGCCCCCATAAATGATTGATAGTATAAGAAAAAAAAATTAAAAGAGAGGGGCCGAACAAGTGTAAGAGAAGAAAAAAACATAAAAGATGTACGCTGCATGGAACGAGTGTACATGGATATAGATATGAGTCATCATAGTATGTTTTTAATAGTTCAAACTCATATACACACAAATCACTTCCTAACAATTATCAAAGAAATTAAGTTTGTGTATGATACCAACCCAGCCTGATTTCCCACTACGAATACATATTGACCTAGAAAACTAATATCTATGCATAATCCATGAGTGTGTCCCACTGTAGAAATAACTTAAATGTGCGGTGCCCACTAATTGATTTGCATCCATTAAGAAACCAGAAAGCGGCCAACATGCTTGCCTCCCTCCATTAGTGGGGCCCACTCTTAGAAAAAAGGAGTTAAAAGAAGGCCATTGGGATTTTATCCAATATTGGAGTCTAATCTTGAAATATATTTAATACGAACTGGTGCCCACTACTGGATCCATCCGTTTAGGAAAAAAAATGAAAGGAGAGTAAATGAGCAACAATTTGGATTTCATTCATCGGTAGGGCTCACAAAACATATTTAACATGGGACCCATTGATGATTGAAGATCTTAGGAAAATAAAACAAACCGACTGTAAAGATTTGCTTATAATTTGGATAATGGCAAGAAATATGACTCAAATTTAAACGTTCATAAAAATCTCTATGAGAGAGGTTTTAGGAGAGAAATAGTAGCCCAAAGTGGAGTGGCACCTCAAAAACAATGTGGGTTTTTTGTGCATATTTCTGTAAAAGGAGAGACTTTTTAGCCCTCACAGCCCACCTCCTCCTTTGCTTTAATATATATATATATATATATATATATATATATATATAAAGCCTTTTGGATCATCCACTTAACTCAAATTTGAACTTCTTAATTGACGTATAGGGGTCTGAGCTTCTCAAAATGAATGCCTCCACCATGTATGGGATTTACCCTAAAGAAGAGTTGGACCTATTATAATATTTGACCATATGATTGTGTTAATTTCAACTTAAAGTGGGTCAACTAATGGAGTAACTTTGAAAAAATTCAAAACATGCAAGATGACAATGTTCGTTTTGGCCCGTTCAAATTTCAATATGTGGTTCCACTATGGAACTTCACCTATTAAATTAGATTTGGACTCACTTGAACATAAGGTCGCTTGTTTGTAGTCGGGGGCAAAACCGCGCAAAGAAAAAAACCTTCAAACAAAATAGCACAATTTAGTAATAAAATATGCGATCATAAAAAATATGGAAGTTGTGCTCGATGTTCTTTCATTGAGTTGAAATCATCAGTTATTGTTTTAGAATTGAATCTTTCTACAATTTATTTTTCAATATATACAATTAAATAATCCAAAAAAAACGTTCATATTCCATTATATAGCGAAGTGCAGTTTCAAAAACCTTCATGGTTGAGTCCGTAAAAAACTTATCTTCAATTCTGTTGCGAAGTGTAATTTTAAGAATCTTCATGGTTGAGAATGCATTAGTATATTTACCATATGTATATATATATATACACACTAAAGTACAAAAAAAAAAAAAAAAAAAATCTCAAGATGGGTATTGGTCCTTTCTTATGCATGCAACCTATAAGTTACAATTTAAAACATTATTACTTAAAACCCCAAGGAAAAGTAATAACAGAATCTCATATCTAAAATCTAAACTATTTTAAAGCATATATGGTTCCATTAGTTTTTATCTTCTTAAATCAAATTTCTTTTACTGGGTTTTTCTGACATGGACAATAATAATAATAATAATAATAATAATAATAAAATATGACAATATTTCTTTATCCATGATGGATAAAACTTTGATTGAGCTAAAAAAATTAATGTAACAATATAATGCAATCGGACATTGTTTTTAAGTGAATTCGATTTCAATATAAGCCACCACTACAACAAAAATAATTTTTCGCAACGCAAATATTTATCGCAGAAAATCACCAAATTGTCGCCCAATATATTATGCTACAAAACCAATTTTGTTGCCAGTCCGTCGCCTATTAGGCGCCAGTGAATGTTTTTGCCGATGATCACAACTAATCGTCGCCAAATGAAATTAATTTGCGACAAAGAAGAATGTCGGCAAAAATGATATTTTTTGTCGCCAAATATCTATAATTCATCACAAAAAAAATGGATAAAAAATGGTGAAAAGGAATTTGGTGACAAAATGGAGTCGTAGTTGAATTATATCTTTTACTGACAAAACTATATTGTCGCTAAATAGTGTATGAATTGTCATGAGTTATAATAGGTGACGAATTAGTTTTGTCGCGCATAGTTTGTAAACATTAGGCAACCACCTTAATTCGTCGCCCAATATTTAACATTGCCACAAACTCCCTTACGCAACAAATTATATACATCGTGGATAATGTGCAAAGATATATTTATTCTTATTAGGCGACAAATAAAATTCGTTGCTAAAAATAATAGATTTATTTTTTAAATTATTGCCTGTCATCTCAAAAACCTCATTTACTTTGAATATAATAAAACATACTCATTCAACTAAAATAAAATGTACAATAAAACCTTCACATTCAACAAAAATTAAATGTACAATAAAACATGCACATTCAACTCAGATAAAATGTACAATAAAACATGTACATTCAACTCAAATAAAATGTACAATAAAACCTGCTTATTCAACTAAAATAAAATGTACAATAAAGTCTGCTCCTTCAACATATTAGGAAACATATAACTATTAAATCCAACCCACAAGTTTAGCCACGTCGTCGTTACTAATTCAAGTAAAAATGTAGCATCCAAAATAGTGTAAGTACCATATTCTTATGAAAAACAAAAGGATCTTCAAGCAATTGGCCTCTATTACATTGATCTCCAGTCCCAATATGTGGTACAAAAAAAAAAATGTTAGGAATTAAACATGGGAATCAAAAGCAAAGTAAGTATGTTAGGACGAAACCGAAGTCGCTATAAACTTCACTGCACAACAACTCTGAACGACTAAACAAACTAGCAATCCAAAGCCACTCTGCATAGAACCACACAGCCCAGCCAACAAAAGGAGAAACAAGCAACAGAAAACAAACAGCACCACTGCACAAGACACAACTCAACAAAGAAGAGCCTCTTGAGAAAGAGATAGCCTCATCCAAAGTATCTTCTCCACACAAACCATGAGTGTCCATGAATGTCCAATCCATTCATAGCCGCATTGTGGGTTAAGAAGGATCATTGGACTCTTCCAACCCTAACACTTGATTTAAAAGAGGATAATTTAAATCACTCAACACAGTAGGAGGATCTTCCAAAAAAAAAACATGGAAAGGACAATCTTATATTACTATATTAGTCATATAGTTGGCCTTCATACAACCATATACAACTAATTTGTAACATAACCAACAAGGGCAACTATTAAGGCATAAGAATATAGCAACTGGGTATGAGGGATATAAAACACAAGATGTAAAGTTCATGGGCTTGTTTTTGGGCCTAGATAAATTGGAGCTAACCATTACACTGAGCCCTCCGGAATACTTCATGATGTGTTGCACTACCAAGCCCCTTCTGATGATTGAAGGTTGGTTTAAAGGTTGGAACATATGGGTTTCAAATCATGGGCTTGAATGCAGACAGTCAATAACACAAGTATTGATGTTGTGCATGTACAAAGACCACAACACTACTCCTTAAATTGATAGTCCTTATTTATGGTTGGACCAAGAACAAGAGGGGCCCTTTTCCTAGTGGCTAGCCCAAAAATCTAACCCAAGTCCACATCATCAGCACTGATCCCATGTGGCAATGCCCAATCAAAACAAAACAAAACAAAGCATGCACAAAGCAAGCACTGGCCACTTCAGAGCAAAGCAAAGCACACCACAAGAACAGGAAAATCCCACACAGGGAAGCTGCAAGAACAGAGACTGCTGCCTTCAACTTCACTCTTACAACCCAACTGCTCCAGCAGCTACAAGACCTCTGTATTGGAGCTACCCACCCACACAGAAGATCACAGAAGCCCAAAGCAACATAACAAACCATTCCCAACTGCCCAAAGAAAAAAAAAATTTCCACCAATCCTCATAAAATGGGATTTTTACTTAGAGAAAGGAAAAGCAAAAAAAGATGAAACGGCTGTATATGAAAACATTCAAGGATGTGATGAAAAGAGACAAAAAGAAAAAAAAAATGAATTCAGGCAAGAAAAATAAGTGGTTCTCGTTCAAGTATGTATTACTTATTTTCATTTGTTTTTTACTTATTCAGTATTTCTCATTATAGTTTAAACTTAGTGGATGCACTTTAATTCAATCAGAGAAGAAACGGGCTGTGATATAAAACATTCATTAGATCAGAGGGCCCATTGCTTTTGTGCTTGCTAATTAAAACATGAGCAACAAGATACCTACAACAGGTAGTTCCTAGAAGCAATACATATTTCAAAGAAATGGGAATTACAACAGGGCCTTCAGATGTTTAAGAAGAAAACTATAGATACGAATAGTCTGTCTTGAGGTTGGTGCTGAGGCTGTTGGATTTGAATGGTCCTAGTACTGATCACTGGTTGGTCTTGGGGAGGAGCCTGAGGGCTGAGATTGTGAGGCTTTGTTTGTTGGGCTCTAAGACTTTGTGTGAGAGGTGCAAGGGTTTTTACTTGGAGCAGTAGCGTGGTTGTTAGGTTTTCCTTGAGAAGAGACTGATGGGCATGTGGAGTGAGAGTGGCCTGGTGCTAGGCAGAGAGAACATGGACAGTTTTCATAGAGCACTTCTATTTCCATTTTTTTCCCTTCTTGTCAGTCTCATTATTTTTCTTCGATCTCTCCTTGGATCTGCCCTGTGGCCCTAGGGTCATCATCGAGCCCCGAAGGATCATCGGCAATGGAGATGATTTATTCAGCCCCATTGGGTCCATGGGCAATTGTAATCAATACTCATCAAGGTGTGGTTTTTTTCCTTCTCATCATCATGAAGAGACTAATGGTAAATAACAGTAGTGATTAATTGGTCAATGGTGATGACAAGAACTTTACTGATACAATGAATCTTATAATTTTTTTCTTTTCTTTTTGGCCCATAGAATAAAAATAAATAAAATCAAGGCACCAACAGGTTTGGAGATGACACGCTGTCACGACCCGAGCCCAAGATATAGATCTATTTTGAGATAATCTCGAGTCGTAGCGCATACTTACTCCCGTGAACTTCAATCACCATAAAATTCACAAGGGATATCAATTACATATTATGCGGAATATAAACAACTATACATTGCTTATATGTGAAACAAAATTCATTTTCATCATTTACAAGTTCATCTCTTGCATATTTAATACAACGCAAGGATCAAAAGTGTGAAACGTTTCTAAAACCACTTTCAATTTTGTTCAACTCAAATTTTTCTCTCAAGTTTTCGTTTCAATATCATACTCATATGATATTGCTTCATTTCCATTCAACTAGCTCTTCTGGAGGAACCTGATCGGTCGTCTCCGCTGGCGCTTAGATCTCAGAAGGACCGGCATGGGCAACTGTGCCTGTAATGCCATCAATAACACTATGAATTTGACAATTCAGCAATGTCTAAACAATTACATGATTTAACATGCTAATACATCATTACATTTGTCTAATCTAGACCAATACAATTACCATTTAAGTCAAATCAATATGAGTCTTCCATAGTAGGCATAACTACAATAGCCTTTCATTTCAATTCAATTTCCATCTTTCTAAAAAGGAAGGATTACCATCTTCCATACGGAATGATTCATATAATGTGGGATTTATCAGTGCCCGGGTCAGGGACAACTGATATCATCACGGAGTTCCGGAACACTCCCATATAATCTGCTGCAGCAATAACGGCTCCAAAGAGCTTCTAGAAATCACTATGTAGTGCTAGACTCAATGAATAATTCCATTAACACATTAATTTCCATTTAATTACAAAGTAACGGATATAATTCAATTCAATGATTCCTTCCACGACAAAGGAAGGGAACAACAATAATAATAATATCAATCTCATTAGATTGGAACACAATGATATAATGAAAGAATTATTAATCATCTATGGTTTCACTCAATCTTATCTCAATTATAAACAACCATTCGAGTGTAACCATTAGTTTCCCAATGCACATGTTATTCTCGATGAACATCACATTTATATATTTAATATGTGCATTATTAGTCCCCGTAATTAACACCCATGGAGTTTAGACCATTATCGATCAATTATGGTTCATTCATGGAACCCTTCTTAAAACATCACTAATTCTTAATAACTCAATTTAACCCATGATTAGTCTTAAAACTAATTGGGGAAGCATTATACTCACAAGAAGACCTCCCAATTCACGTAAAAACCCAAAATCCAAAATCCATTGTCAGGGTCGAGCCAGGCTATGTTTGCTCGAGCGAATTACTCCCAAATTTTGAGCACAGTTAATACCCTGACAGTATCAGGGTCGTTCGAGCGAATTACTGTCCGCTCGAGCGGACCAATACAGAAATATGTTCGCTCGAGTGCACTTCATGTTCGCTCGAGCGAACCAATACAGAAATATGTTTGCTCGAGCGCACTTCATGTTCGCTTGAACGAACTCTTCAGAATCTCTGTCAGTCCAAACAGAACCTTATTCGTTCGAGCGGTATCCCTGTTCGCTCGAGCGAACACTCACAGAAGACAGTTTGCTCGAGCGGACTCCCTGTTCGCTCGAGCGAATGCTTCAGAATTCCATTCCGGAATTCTGAACCATTCTCTCTTTTATTACCAATCCTTTCATAACCTGTAAATAAAATATATGGACCTCCTGTCCTCTCCTCAATCATCATTTATAAACCATATAACACTTCTATTCCATCAATTAATCATTTCAAACTTCATTCCATTGATTCAATTATCCATTCAATCATAAACATACAAACTACAATTCCACCTAATAACCAAATCTACAACAACTCACATTCAAATTAGCATTTAATCATAAACAAGTGTTCATACTTGTCTTATAGTTGAGGTAGACACAAAACCCCTTTTTCTTTCAATCTCTCCTTGATCCAAAACCACCAATTTCCAAATCCTAACTCCATAAAACAAACCAAAACAAATTCCTTATAACTATTTGTACTATAAACCACTATTGATCACTTAATAGAACTCATAAGTTCTATAAAACTAATTGAATACTTACTTGCAACAAATCTGAGATGTTCTTCAACCTTAAACTCCAAGAAAACCAAGCAAGTAGATGAGGACAATGAAGACAACTCTAAATCTCACACCAACTAAACTTCTTTAAACACTTTTGATGAAGAAAACTACAAAGAAATGAAAAAAAGAAGCAACTCTCTCTTGCTGGGATGCTGGGATGAAACCACCGACTGAAATGGGTTTAGGTTCATCACCAACATTATATAAAGGACTAATTTGCATTTTAACCCACTTATTCCACTAATTTTCAATTTAAGTCAAATCAAAGCCTATTTGACTCATTTCAACTCAAATGAAAATGTGTGTATTATGAAACTTATTGTACTCCTTGAGATACACACGATCGTATCAACTTTCATCACATTCGATGAAATACGCTAAAATCCGTATTTACGAAAAAGTCCTTAACTTCACCAATTGGGGTTTCAATCAACTCTATTGAGTTAATCTCTCTCAAATTGGTTCATTAGGATGCAATTCATTCAAATGCGACTAATTCAATTCATTTTGACTACTAATCACACTTAATTTGATTAATCATGCTTAAATCGCTTTAATCTCGATTAATTAGAGTTAATCTTGATTAACTCAGGTCGGGGTGTAACACACACTAGAGAAGTAGTTTGGTAAGAATTGCATCCTATCAATCCCAACTACTATTTGGTTTTTACATGGTCCTTGCTAAAGCGAAACTAAGATCAACCCCTTCTATGTTTAAAGCCTAAGAGAGAGGGATTGATAGGATGGTTTATGTTTAAAATCCTATTAATCAAGCATTTCTTAACATGTTGGTCTATTCTTGGATGTAAGGGGCTGTTCTTATTACTATCACCCATAACCATGAGAGACAGTGGAGACTTGAGACCCCAAGCCATTGTTAGGCACTACCATCAGGTCTCGGTCATAGGAAGGCTCCTCTCTCAAGTCTACCTCGCTACCATATGAAGCAATTGTTTAGAAAACAGTGACAGTGCCTAACTATTTGAAAAACATTAAAGGAATAAGAGTAATTTTTGGGCCTACCTATGATGTAGGCATGACAAACATTGTATTCTTAACATTCCAGTATTTTTAACATCGTGTATAACAAACCCTAATCCAAATCCTACTAACGAGAAATCAGGAAATGCAAACATTGTATTGTTAAGAATCAATGATGTTAGGCACTACATCAAGTCTATGGCAGACATCATTGTAAGGGGCTGTATAATCAAATATTTGGATTGTTAGGCACTACTATACAAAGGAGACTTGAGACCCCAAGCCATTGTTAGAGATACCCACTTGAGAAATCATGGTTTTAAAACACAAACATCAGACAGTACTGCATCAGCCATTAAATGTGAAAACCACAAATGGAATTGTGACATAAAATGTTTAATCCTAATCTCTTCACATACACTCGTAAAGCTAAATCAAGAAGAAGAAACAATTTTTAAATCCATTCAAAAGGCTTGAAATCCTTAGGCATTCCTGATTTTTATGTTGTTTTTTCATTCATCCTCTCAACTACAAATCAAACCCATATCGAATTAAACAAAAACCCAAGCATAATTCAAAATCAAAAAATAAAGAGAAAAATCGAACAGAAAATCCATAAAACCCTAAAAAATTCGTATCTTGTGGATGCTAGAGAGAGAGAGAGGAGTGTTGAAGATTATCAGTCTGTTAAGATTATCATTTTAGGGATATTAGTAGGTTGTCTTATCCTTATCCTTTGGATATGGTTGGTTAGTATTTTCTTATAAATGTAATATTTTCTATCAATGAATTTTATGGTGAAATTTATGGAAAGAAAGTGATTATCAAAACTCTTTATGGTATTAGAACTTGGGCCCAATGATGATCTTGCGATCAAGCTGGATATGATTATCACCGTCAATTTTTTTTTTCTATTTCAATAAAGAAATGATCATCTTCTCCTACCCACTCAATCATATAAGCTCACCATTGCACAATCTTTTGCTTCTGGAAGAAATCGCGACAGATCTGATCCAGTGGGCCATCGGGAACGACAAACTCAGACAAGAGAGGGTTGCGACAGTGATGGATCCACAGACAACAGACGGTGATCACCAAGAAGACCTGAAGATTGTTTTTATTGAAATATTTTATCCTTTATCTTTTAGAGATTAGAGTGTTCTTATTTTTCATGTTTACAATCATAGATACTTTCTTTGAAAGTACCATGTGATTGAGGGGGAATGTTGAAGATTATCAGTCTGTTAAGATTACCATTTTAGGGATATTAGTAGGTTATCTTATCCTTAGCCTTTGGATATGGTTGGTTAGTATTTTCATATAAATGTAATATTTTCTGTCAATGAATTTTACGGTGAAATTTATGGAAAGAAAGTGATTCTCAAAACTCTTTAAGGAGGTGTCAAACAAACGAAGGCGAAGAAGACAGAGGATAGGCCTGTTGCTTTGGAGATGCTGGAGAGATGAAGACAAAAGAGAAGATGCGAGAACCCTCTTCGGGTGAGAGATGAGAAGGGTTAGGGTTTAGCCATTGATGACCTTGATGGAGGAGGAATCGTCATTTGGAGGGAGGCGAGTGTAGGAGGTGGTGTTGGAAGAGTGATGAGGGGGATTTGGCTTTTTGGAGGGAGGAGAAGGTTTGGGAGGGTGATTTTGGAGGGAGACGAGTGTTGTTGGGTTTTTTACTCAAAAAAGGGCTTTTTTCCTTTTTCAACTTAAAAGACACGATGTCACGATGTGTGCAGGCCGTCGCCAAGTCCCAATAATCCCTCACAAAAAAATTTTGTATTCCGTGACAAAAAAATTTCGTCGTGGATTATTTTTAAGGTATTATGCGACGATATTTTTTATCGCGAAATCTTTTTAACAAAATATAGTGCAAATGATTTTTCGACGAAAATAATACGTTGCCAAATATATAGTTTCATCGGAAAAACTTTACTTCTTGATGGCGCCAACTCCATTTTTTGGCGCCAAATTTTTCACGGCGATATTTAGCGACAATTGAAAATTATCGTTGTTAAATAATTTGCGTTTTCTTTTTAGGCGATGAGATGAATATTTCGTCGCGAAAAACAACATTTAGTTAAAAAATTTTAAAACGTCGCGGAATATTTACCGCGAAAAATGATTTTTGTTGTAGTGCACAAAGATTGAAAATACATAATATCATGTGGTGAAATCAATACATCTATGCAATGTAAAAAAAAAATTATAAAAGAGAAAGTGGGTTGGTCATTCTTCTTCTTTACTCATGCCTCAAAGTTTCTACAAGTCTATGCCCTTCTTTGGCATCACTAATTCTTGCCTCTATTTCTCAAAATCTCTACATCGGGTAGAGATTTTGAGAATAGAGACGTTTGGCAGCATTTGATTTTGATAGCCTCTGTTTTTTTTTTTTTTAGATAAATAGAGCCTCTATTTCCCCTAACCCACCATTGATAGCATGTAGAAAGTAAAAGGGAAAAAAAAAAAAGAGATTGGCAAACATTGTTCATGCCAATTCACGTCCCAGATCGTTTTCTTATTTTTCTTCATAAAATCTAAGAGTGTAAATCAAGACTTAAACCGTTGGAAATGTTCACAAGATCAAACGTTGCCATGACACCAAATTTCAGTCGTTGGGTCATCACCAATCTCGATATATGTGAAAAAAAGGTGATCCATTTGATGCATTTTTCTAGAATGTGGGCCCCATACGCAAAATCCACACCGTTAGATCTTTTTAGAAGGTTGAAAAAGATTATGTGGTCAATTTTCAAGGCTTGATACCTTGTGGATCTCTTGATATTTGCAAAACAATATCAGTTATTGATGTATTATGCTCAATATTGGATTTTTCCATGAGTTATTACGTTTTTTTATTTTTGACTTCTGGGAGTGTAAATCAAGATCCAAACGTTTGAAATGTATAAAAGATCAAACACGACCATGACACCAAATTTTAGCCGTTGGATCAGCACCAATCTCAATATATACAAAAAAGTGAGCCGTCCGATGCAATTTTTTGGATTATGTGGGCCCCATACACAAGATCTATATAATTAGATCTCTTTGGAATGCTGAATACGGTCATTGGGTCAGTTTTTAAGGCTTGACACCTTGTCGGTCTCAAGAGATTTATGAAAAACTTTCAACCATTTATATATAAAAGAAAAGTCTATTTAACATAGATATTTGCATTACCAAACACTTCTTTTGATTTTAGAATCTTTTTTTTATAGCTCTTTTTTTAATGGCTCTATCCAAAAAAGAGCTGAGATACCAAACAAGGCTTTAATATGCAACTCTTTTAAGATCTCTAACAAGAATATGTTCTTTCTCCTCTCCTCTCTTGGATCATAAGATTTTGGGGCAAGTGTAGATATGTTAGAATGAAATTTGAGAATTCTCTTCTCTAATCTTCATCAAGCCTTACATATTTGTTCTCCTCTCCTTCATTTTCTTTCCTTTCTTTTCTTTTCCTTTTTTTTTTTTATTTTAAGTTTTCCCCAAAATCAGCAATATTTGAGAGAGTTATGAATAAAATGAGGTGTGAAAAAGCTGAAAAATGGTGTGTAAGTAACACCAAAATGTTCATAGCAGGATAAGTGTGAAAACCACTTTCACATAGGGTTGCAAATGGAATGGTTCCAGGTCGGAACCATACTAGACTAAGGCCTATACCCATTTCTAAATAACGGTTCTGGATCCGGTTTTGACTCGGAATTTGTTTCGTTGGTTCCGGACCTAGTTTTGATAAAAAAATCCTGGATCTGGTTTCGGAATCAAATCCATCAAGAGGGTTGGATCTAATTCCAAAATTGGTTCAAACTTCTCTTTAATTTTTTTATTTTTTCTTAAAATAAGTATATTATTTAATTTATAACAGTGCATCAAGTCTACTACCTCCAACATTATACATAAAAATATATAAAAAAAAAGTTTATTTTGAGGTATATTTTGCAATATCAAAGACTCATATACCGGGTCTCAAATCCACGGGTTGGAACCTATTTGAACCCAGAACCGGACCGGTTTATCAATCGGAACCTAAATTAGGTTTTAGACCCGGACCTTATTTATGAATCGGAGCTTTCGGGTAATCGGAGAATCGGATACCCGTTTGCAGCTCACTTTCACACCTCTCTTATAAAAAGCGCTAGCATTACTGTGGGCCCCAACAACAACCTTTATTTTTTATTTATGTTGGCCCCATACTTTTAACCCAAACCATTCAATTTGTGTATTGGACCAATAAACCCTATGATTCTAAAGTTGATTATCTTAAGTCTACATAGATTTTGAGTAGTTTGTGAAAAGAAAAAGTCTAAATGGCCCGATTCTTGGGATCGGTCCAGAGACCGATCCCAAGAATCGGTCCATGTAGCATCCCTCTTGTGAAAAAAGTCCGAACCTACAATTCTAATCTCCTATACTATTGTAGGTCCTCAATTATGATTTGTAGCGCTCAATATTATAGTATTAATGGTAAAATTCAAGGCATTTAGTTTCATATCTTAATATTTCATGATTATTTTATGAATTTGAAAAAAGCTGTACAAAAAAAGAAAAAGAAAAAAACGAAATACATCTTACTCATGTAAAAATGGTGATTTTGAATAAATATGCTAAAGTATTTCAGATGTGTGACTTCTAAATTGCAATATTTGCTCATATAATATTTACATCTAGAAAATGAGCTCCTTGCGCTCATGTTATGGTGAGCGCAGGGACCTTAAAACACGTAGTGTGGCTCATGGTCTATCAAAGTATACGATACAATAGGAACTCCCTTGATAATCACGGGGCCCCATGGTTTGGCACCCATCTGAATGCATTGGACCATTGGATCGGTTGTGCACTCATTTTGGACGGTGAAAAGTTATGGGTTGTGGATCAATTGGGGCGGATGCTGATCTCCTGGGGGAGGTGGGATCAACAACCATGCTCAGCTAAGGGGCTACTGTGTAGGCTTGTCAATTGAGCCCGTTGAAATGAGTATTTAGCCTGGCTCGGCCCGGCCCGGCCCGGCCCGGCCCGCCCGCAAGAAAATCTCAATTAATTTTTCATGAATTTGCCAAAACCTGTGCTCGACTAATCATCCTAAGCTTGTTATAGTGATTTTGAAGGTTGCATTCGTGAACTACAAATCTACCAGCGGTCTAATGCAACATAGGTTCTAAAATAAATGAGTCCTAGAAAATGGAAGATTAATGAGGTTACTTGTAGAATTACTTTGAAAGATTTTGTTAACATGCATGGGCTGTTGAATGGGTAGGCTCCAGCTTGAATGAATTAAGTTGCTCCACTGACTTACTTTGACAGATAAACCTTCCATAGAGAGCCATCTAAATAGATGATTCAGGTAAGCTTGGCCCAACCATTTGTTTTGTAGCTTTTGATGTTTTTGAATTTCCAATATGGAGTCCACCAAGTAATATAGCTGGTCAATTTGTCTTATAGCTTTTAATAATCCCTTGTTTCTTCTTTATTAAACAAATAATTTAAATGTGATAAATTCAGCCATAAGGTTTACTTAAGCAAATCAACCATTCAAATTTCATTTTTGAATCTCCCTTAATAAACAGACGAATTTGATCTTCAATTGTGCTAAACCTTGATAAAAATTGCATTTATACAATAACCACGGTCCATTCCCATCAGGCTTAATGACTTGATTGGTCCTTTTACCGGAAAGCTTATAATATATATTCGTACATATTGAGTACTCATTGCATTCAAAATTGTGCTAAGTGCAGTCCAGTACGAGTACACACGGGATAAGATTCGGCCTAAGCCTATTCAATTTAGAATCGGGATTAGACAACTTTCACACGCCTATCTAATTTTGGAGACGGGATCGTACAGCCCAAGCCCATTTACAGGCCTCAGTATGTGTCCTCGTCTGAGATCCAACACAAAAGCCAGAAGCTTTATTTCTTCCTCTATTTGATCACTCTCAGCAGCTCTCGTTTGTATTAGGAACGGGGAGAAAACAGCAAAAACCCTAGAAATGGACGCCATAAGGAAGCAGCTAGATGTGCTCATGGGCGCGAATCGTAACGGGGATGTGCGAGAGGTGAATCGAAAGTACTACGATCGAGACGTATGTCGTCTCTTCCTCGTCGGTCTCTGCCCTCACGAGCTCTTTCAACTCACGGTACTCATCCCTTCCCTTTCCAAAACCCTAGAAATCCCCACTTCTTCTGCTATTGTTGTTGTAGAGCTAGGAGACTAGATACATCCACTGATTTTTGGGTTTTATGATCTTCCAAACGCTAGGGCTTTCTACTTCTTTTGTTGTTGATTGGAGTATAAAAGGGCTAATATGCCTCTTCTGGGGTTTGAATTTTACATGCATCTAGGAGAAAAAAAATGCCCTAGATTGATGTGTAAGGCGAGATAATTACCTTCCTTGCATCACAGGTACAATCTGCTCCAGATTGAGTGTGTCAGTTTCTTCTACCACGGGTAGAAAGTTCCCCAGATTGATGGTTAGGGCTTTGATGATGATTTATTAGGTTTGTACTAGAAAGTTCCCTTTTTTTTTTTAATCATCATCTTTATGCACTTTTTCCCCCTTACTGATTCAGCGAAATCGGGATATTTTGTAGCATTCTGGTTTTTAGTTATGTAGATAGCGCATTGCTTTAGGGTTTTTGTGATTTTTGCATCTATCCATGTAGAAAGGGGCGCTATTACTATGTTCTTGGTGTATTGGTGTTATTACTGTAGTATTGGAGAATGGAAGGTGCCATACACATGGTAGACGTGGATGGAATCTGGGGATGAATATATCATCGACTCCTACCTACTTATGTTGTAAGATATTCATGCAAATTTTTTTATTGGTATTTTATTCATGCGCTTCAAGATATGCTCGATGTCATTGTTATCTTGTTTTCGATGTCATTGTTATCTTGTTTTCGTACATGATGTTCTCGTAATTAAGTGCATTAGAATTCACTCGTTTTTGTTTATGTTTATCATGCTTACACCATATGTATCTGTTTTTATTCTTTTGGTTGTACCAGAAAATGGATTTGGGGCCATGCCCAAAGGTGCACTCCTTGCAGCTGAGAAAAGAGTATCCTTAATTGTTTTATTTCTAAAGCTTGTTTTGCATGTTGTTCCTCCTTTTCTTTTTATTTCTTGAAAAATATTTATGTGCTCACCAATGGCTTGAGCATTAGTACCAGATCAACTGCTTTCAATATCATATGGGGGCTCAGTAGAGAGTGGGGTTTTTTTTTTTTTTTTTTTGGGGGGGGGGGTGGGGTGGGGGTGGGAATGATACTTGATTGAATGCACTGCCATTGTTTGTTCGGCCTGCTACTGTGTGGGTGGTCTGACACTTTTTTTTTCTTTTTCTTTTTTATATGGTCCCACTCTTCTGTGATACAGCTGCTTGTCGATCACTCTAGCTGGCATTTTCATAAATCGTATCATCTTAAAAGCCATTCATTTGAATTTCATACTTTTAGCTGGTTGTTCCTGGCTTCCTGCAAAGTGAATACTGTTGCTAGCTAGTCTTCTTTGCATGACATCCATTGGACAATGCGATATTTCCATGGAGTGGGGTTTTCCATAACCCATTTGTGATGAGTTAGCCCACTATATGAATTGTTTGGTTTGCTGAAAGGCTAATAACGTTACTGGATGGACCAAATGCTGTAAGATGACTCTGCTGAGCATCATTTTATACACATTTCAGTGCAAGGTAGTGAGAAGCCACAGTGACTAAGTTCACATGGTCACTGTGTAGCAGTGCCTTGGCGGGGTGCGGTGTCCTGGCTTCTGATGATAAAATGCTATAATATGGTGGAACTTTAAAGAGGATTTAATTAGATATGGCTGAATATATGCCCTGTAAGGGTGATCAAGCCTCAAGCACCAATAACCACATGTTATAGATAATCTATCAACATCTATCACATTTAAGAGTTTTTCCTTGGGGATTCCTATCTTCACCTTAAAAAAAAAAAAAAAAAGAAGAAAAGCCCCCATATGTGCCACTTTATATTTGTCAGAATCAGGTAGAAGTTTATGCATCTGCCAGATGATCTATGTTCAACTTTCTGAAATCCGAATGATGGGTTTTTCTTTCGGTTTATGTAAGGTTTCATCTTCCAGTTGTTGGAGTATATTTGATCTAATCGAAAGTAATTTGTCTCTGAATTCCCTGATGTTAAGATTAAGATTCTTCATCTGGCCCTTGAACAATTTTTCAAGTGCTCTATCTCCTGTAACCTTTTTATGGTGGCACTGGAGTGCTCTTAGTCATTGATGCCCTGGACACTGGCAAATAAGTATTCTCTGCATTTCATTGTCATGGTTCCTCCTGAACAGTTTATAGATATGAGGAGGCCAAATCGAAAGGTCTTCACAATTATGACAGGGATCTGGAGGATGTTATAGATAGACTTATTGTTGAGTGTGACCGGAAAATTACTAGAGCCCTTAAGCGTCTGGAGGATGAGGATGCGAAAGCTGCTATTGCTATTTCTGTTTCTGAGGTTACCCAGGTAATGCTTGTTTTGTTCAAGCGTTGTTCATCTTGTTAGTTCTAACTATCAAACTCCACCTTCCCTCGGAAAGATAAATCTTTGCTTTAAATAAATTGCAGACGCCTGAGGTGCTTGAGTTGTCAAAGCAAATCAAGGAAAAGCTGAAAGAAGTGGATGATTTTGGTACGACTTCTTCCATGATGCCAGCAATTAATGGATGATATTGCTTGTGAATGAATGCTCATTCTGTTTGTTTTGTACGCATTTTATGTTTATCTGGCCATTATAATTTTACTTTCTTGCAACGATGTGAAGTGTTTTTTGCTATGTAGCACTTTCAATCAGCATTTTGAATGACTGTCCAGATCATGGGCTATTTTGTGTAGATTCTTTGAAATGGAAAAGAGCCCATGGCACGGTGGAAAGTGCTCACTATTGCAACCTTGATCTTGCAGGCTCGTTATGTTACCACTTAAGTAAAAAAAAATCTTTGAAACGAACACCATACCTTTATCAAACACGTCTCGGACATGACGCCTTCTCGGATATTTTATGGAAACTTTTGTTACCAATTTATTCATTATTTCATAGTTGAAATAAGTTCAGATATTTATTAAGACAAATGTTCTAAGAGCAGTATGCAGTTCAGCTCGTGGGGCCCACTTATATCCATGTCTATAGATGGTAGGAGAGCAGATGGAAAGGTCTTCTTACGGAACAGGGGGGGCCAGAAATCATTATTACATGATATTTTTTCTAAAGAAATCATTACTTGCTTATTTAAAGTACGACCATATTTTATTATTATTTATTTGTACCTTTTTTTGTATTATCTTATTTAAATGGAAAACAGTTATATGAGAAACTTGAGACCACCCTGTGGTTAATGGTGTCTCATCTTTCACGACTGCCCAGGGATCAGTTAGGTCTTCACAAAAGTCTGGACCACCCACCGATCAACTAAAAGAAGAAATAAATTTCCTTGAATATTATGCTGAATCTGCATCCTATGTATTGGGATTTGCTAGATTCATACAGGTATTGGAGTTTGACACCTGTACCATCCCATGCAGCTTAGTGTGTCTGCATGATTTTTCCATCAAAGAAAATTATTTTGAAAAGCATTTTCATCTGGCAAGATATATTATGGTACTCTGGAGGATATGTTTTTAATTATCCATTTTCTAACTTTTTGATCTTCTTCCTCTTTGTCTAATTGCAGAGCAGTTCCTCCATAAAGAAGTAGCTATCAATACTCCAAAAAATCCTCAAAACCTCACATTTTCTCCCTCAATAAGTCAATGTGTACCAACTTGCAGTTTGCAACTACTGCCACAGAACTATCCTCACCTCTATCTCCACATTTCTCCTTTCCCAACAATAACAGTAGCTACTGCACATCCTCTTCTTCAAGATGTTACCATGTGAGTTGCTACCTTCACTTCTGTAGAAATGCCCATCTCCACATATGTTCAAACTGTCTTCTTTCTGAACAACACCACTTTCTACTTCACAAACTCAAACCATTGTCTTTGTAAAACTGGGCATCTTGTTTCCTTTTTAAAAGACAGCAAACCCCCCTAGTCTGTGCACGTGAGTGCGTGTTTATCAACAACCAGCAATTGTGTCCATTATATTTTACATTTTCCCTGTGTTTTCTCGTTTTCCCATTGACGGTTATACAGATTGGACTGAGCTGTCCCCAAAATGGGTTTGCGCCTTGTATAAATTTTACCTAAAGCTTGGAGATGGTGTACAGGCCTTATTGATTAGATTTTTCTTCTTCCTTACATACTCTTTCAAAGGACTTAAGTTATACCCTGTTGTATGCATGATTTGTCTGTGTTAGTTATTTGTTTATTTTCATTTATTGCCTATTACATCTGCTTCCTTGCGATGCATAGCTTCACTTAAACAAATGAATTGTTGTTTGACATAATACTTGAATCTCCTATTGGATTATATGATTTTCCCATCTCTATCTTGTGTGTGTATTTGTGTGATGTGGGGTCCATTTACCTGTTTTATGTTTTAAAAGACAAATGGTTTTGATTCATGAATTAACTTTCGGGACTGCGTTTCCATCATATCGTGTTACTCCATTACTATTTTATACTGTATTTATAAAAGTATACACATATGAATGGCATGGATCTGCAGATTTGGAAGGCAAAACAGACAGTAAGATTCGGGCTTTAGAAGTGGTGGAAGATCTCAGATCCAAAAGAGCAGATAAACAGGTCTCTCTCTCTCTCTCTCTCTCATGGCAAGTTTGTTGAGTTATTTTTCATTATATCAATTCATGCCTCTGACTACTTCCTAATGTTCCTTCCATAATTTTAATGGGTGATCATTCTGTTCTTATGCTTTGATGCAGGCCATGCTTCTTCTAGATGCCTTTAACAAAGACAGAGCTTCTTTACCGCAGCCACTTCAAAACCCTCCTTCATTGGCCCCTCTGCCAGTTCTGCCTCCTCCAGATGCTCGCACACAAGAAATGATAAATGAAAAACTGAAGAAGGCAGAAGATCTTGGTATGCTCATTGTTATGCAAATGTGCCTTGATACTAATTTTATTAAAGCGTTTCCTTTTTTTTTTTTTTCTTGGAATAGCAACTGTTAACCTTTATACTCCTTGTCGTGATCATGAAATGCCCTTTTCTGCTGTACTATTTGTCATTTGAGCTTCATTTTTCCATGCTATGCTTCCAAAGGTAGCCATGACTTGACTTATGTATTAAAGTACTGTTCTCTGGGCTCAACATAGTGAACATGAGTAAAAAACTTGATGGTGGGATTTAGGATTGATGGAAGTGTTCATTCTCATGTTGATAGGGCAAAGGGCAAGGTTGGTTAACATCCAATTATTTGTATGGATTTACTATTGGGGGCTGATCCCCATCATATGAGAAAAAAATGTGATTTGGAAGTGACAATATTTGCCTTTTGGAGGTAGGTTAAACTAATAGAGCCACTTTGGTGAACCAACACTACATGGCTCTTTTTATGATCCCAGATAATGTTATTAATAAATTGGTGCATGTTCAGTACAATTTTTATTGGAAACGAAAAAGAAATGCACTTGGCAGGTTGGAGTGAGATTGTAAATCCAGAGGGAAGGGGTTTTGTCGAGGAAAGAAATTGGGCTCTATTGGTAAATGTTGGTGGAGATTTGGAATGGAGAAAAATGCTATGTGGCAGCAAGTTAAAATTTTTTTTCCCTTTCACTTTTTCATGACGTGGGTATCCCTGTGATATTTTAACCCGACAAGTCGATTCCCCCCGGCGCACGCATGACCCTGCAACACATGTGCACCAGGTGAGTTGGGGGTGGGAGGAGAGCGAAGAGGAAGCGAAGGAAAAAAAGGAGGGATTAAGGTTGTCAGTCAGTGGGTTACAATGCTAATTTTTTTAGGATAGTGATTTCTGCATCGAGTGACGAGTCAAATATGTGGGTGACCGAGGGGAAGGGAAGGTGGGTGAGGGTTTTTTTTTTTTGGGGTGGGTGTGGGTGTGGGTGTGGGTGTGGGTGTGCGTGTTTTTTCTGTTCTTTTCTTTTTTTATGTGTGTGTTGGTGGGGGTTATGACACGTGTATGTAGACCATACTATCGGATACATATCTCAATAAACCTTTTTTTATCATTCTTCCCAGCGCTTCTGTTGACGTGTGTTTGTTTATACTACTGTTTTTGGTCAATAAAGCAATATGTTTTTATTTTCCCTTTCTATATTTTCTTTCTTTAAATGAATTTTTCTCTGTTCACTGTCGTTTATATTAGAAAATTTAAAATACAACCATTAACAAACTTGGGGCTGCACTTGATTTTTTTTAACCTCACAATAATTGCTTAATTTTAGCTTTGCTGGAATTGTTGGAAGTGAGATTTCGCATTATTATCTGGAATATCTTACACTGACATGCACTTCAATCCATGTATTTCCTTGGCATTAGGGTGTTTTTTCCGCATGTTTCTTATTTTCTGCTACTTTTAATTGAAAGCTAATAATTGGTGGATGTTTGACTTACTTGTTAGAGGTCTTGTGATTATTATAATTGATTGTGATGTTTCTTTGTCTTTATGTTTTTCTTGTGAGCTGTATTCCAAAATAAAGTTATCCACATCTGTTAACTTGTGTTTGCAGGTGAGCAAGGTATGGTTGATGAAGCACAGAAAGCATTGGAAGAAGCAGAAGCTCTGAAAAAGGTTTTCTTTAATCTTTATCTTTCAAATTTCAGTACTTATTACAAGATTAACTGTAGGGCAATTGGCAGATTATTGTTAACAGTTCATCTCTTTCCAGAGTATCAGATATAAGGCAAAGTGTTCCCAAAATATTCTCTTCAGCAATATTTACTTGCCTGCAGATTCTTTTTACCCTGTCATGTAGAGTCTACAAAATCTTACATTCATAATGTGTTTTTTCCAGTTAGGTGCAAGGCAGGAGCCAGTTTTAGATTCCTCAAAGTACACTGCTGCTGATGTTCGCATTGTGAGTTACTAGAACACAACCTCTCTCTCTCTCTCTGTTGTCTGTGTCTCTGTGTTTGTGTGTGTGTGTGTGTGTGTGTGTGTGTGTGTGTGTGTGTTTGGGGGGGTGGTGGGGTTTGGTGGGCTTGCGTGATGAGCAACTGGTTGTATTTATAAGGAAAACAATGTAATATGTGAAAGCAATATACAGTATATGAGATGTGGACTGTGTAAGTGTTAACAACATAATCAGCGCAAAATGAATAGAAAAATAAATTCAAACTTCTCTCTATACCCTCTTTAGCTAATCTATTGACAGCTTCATTTGTATTTTGTACTCCATAAATCATGCGTAAATGAAGCTGACACTTAATCACTCAAATCCCATATTTCTTACAAAATGAAAGCAAGCTTCCATGGAATCTGTCCTATCATACCTACTCACTTTATCATATTAGTAGAATTTCCATCTATCAGCACTTGTCCTGAAACCAGTCCTGGTGTAGCTCACAAATTCTGTCATGATCACAAATTATGCCTCCAATACCACCAGCCCCAGTTTTCCTCAAGCCTTATTGTTTACACTTAAATTTTAATATCTAGGACAGGGAGGTTTCCACCTTTATCTAAAATGGTCGCCAAACATACACATTGCTCAAATGGAGTTCACAATGGTTGTATTGTATCTACTCCATTGAATTCATTCTTTGTTGTCGCTTGAAAAGCAATCTAGCCTTGATTATCTCCTTGACTAACATTTCTTTGTGATTGAAAGTTTTTTTTACCTTTCTTTCTATGCTGTCCTATATTTGTGAATTGTGAGTGATGTCATTTTCCTCTCTTCTGAAAAACTCCTGAAGGACATGAACGCAAAAATGTCTATTAAGCCCTTGATGATCTATCTCACCTTGAAATAATCAGATACTTTGGATCATGTAATCGTTGCTATTCTATTATGGATGAAAAGCTGATCCACTGTTACATAATGGAGAAGCCTCTGCAGGTTTTCTGTACGTACGTCGTATTTTTCATTGTGGGTATTTTTCCTGTTGTAATGCTCCAACCAAATGGTACAAACCTTGGAAGAACTAGACCACTGGGCCGAATATTAATGTGGTGAGGGACCCTATGAAGGAGCTAAAGCCTTAAAAATAGTCTTTGGTAGGGTCTCACTTCCCAAAGCTCTTGGACAAACTCTTACCACTCCAAACCATCCTCCCACATAAAAGTTCGTAATATGTTGACAATGACTCTCTTACTGGACAACCCTAGATGACATAGGAAATTAGTGCAGGAAAGAATCCTACGACTCCCGCCGAAATATCTGTCCGTAAACTGGACACCAGAGCCCTCCCCAACCAGAAGTCAGACACATCCTGTGGTTGTCTTCCCTAATTGACCTCTCCCCACTGCCCCCCTGACTTGTTTCTTTTTCACACCTTGGATGCCCTACCCCTACTGACTCTACCTGGTTATCATCCCCTACATTTCCCTCTTACGGAAAGAGAACATGTCTCTATAATGCTTGTTTACACTGTACCTTCACCACGATTTGCTTGGCAAGGTCCAATTTCTCTTCCGAACCCCAAACAACCCTTGTTTTAAATTTGGAAATCTCCTCCCACTTCATTAGGTGAACTTTTTACATTCCAGCATTAACGATCTACAATTTTTTTTTTTTTTAGTTTCTCTAACTCAATTGCCACTTACACTAGAATCTTGAACAATTTTCAGTAGTCGTTGGAACTTATATTTGCTTTGGGTTGTTTTTATTATCAAATCAAATGGCTAAGTTGTTGGGATGAGACTGTTGATGACGATTTTAACCAAAGAAGAAACATTATGTGGAATATGCAATTGAAATGATGTTTCATCATTCCTATCATGTCTCCTCTTATGGTTGATACATGGAACGTTGGCTTTGGGGATAACTTCTGATACATTAAACAAAGAAAAAACTCTAGCACATTTGGAGGATCCAGTAGAATGTTTCATTGGCATGGTTTGACATTTTATCTGGCACCAAGTCAACTCAAGCAAGTACAGTCTGTCTGTACTCAGTCCCAGTTGGACTGAGGTGAGTTGGGGACTGAGATCCTAAACAAAGCCCATACTCAATCCAGTCGGACTGGCACAGACTTGTACAGATTGGAACCGGCTGGTACGGGCTTACATGAGTTGGAATGAACTGGCATGTACTTGTATGGGACTGGTATGGATTGGGTCATATGGTAACTCAATCAAAAACATAAATAGGAACTCACTGATAAGAATTCTTATACTCTATGAATAATGGGGCCTGTTGGCAGGATGAGAATGATGGTGAATAGATGATCAGCTACATAGAGTTATTAGTACGATGATGAGCAAGAGTTGTTTGATAATCTTGAGTATTTTGTCCATTGGATTTTCATTAATATGTAACAAGTAGTGGAAATTATGGTAATGATGACATAGGTTTGAGCCAGCTTGAAACTTGGTATCTCCAGGGCCCCAAGCTTTCATCCCTCAGTTAAAATTGCTGTTTGTGGTTTGTTATTTTTATTGTTATTATTAGTATTAAGTTATAAATAATCATTAGATATTGGTACTGGTGCTTTCTTGTTAAATAATCCTTACATTAGCTAGATAAAGGGATGTGATCTTGCCAGTTGTAAAAAAAATAAGCTAAATATATCTATAATTGATTTAAGACACAAGTAATCATCAAATGTTGCTCATTTTTAGCATTTTCCTATTATTTCATTCTTTATTTTATTTTTTTGGTGATCTTTCAATACCTCCACGCCTGTCACCCATTTTAGTCCAGCATGGCTGGCACGGAGTGGCACAGGCAGCACTGACGTTCCCCTATCTTGACTGGCACGGAGACCAGCACCGGAATTTTACTTTATTATTACTTTAGACTTTGCTTCATCCATCAATACTAATACCAGTTTATCGATAAAACATGCACATGTATATCCAACAAAGTTTTTCTCATCTTAAAACCTGGTATCATTACAGACTGATCAGAAGCTTCGTGTCTGTGACATATGTGGAGCATTCTTGAGTGTGTATGACAGGTAAATTCTTGTCTCCTTATCCCGCATTCACGTTCTTAGATTCTGAGGGCAATAGAACTTAGTATTTGGGGTTTGAAGTCGTACAGCTTTTGACCTGGCGCATTATGCCTCCTTGTTACCAGCAGGCTTTTGGGCCCAGTTTTACGAGGAAAACTTTTGCAGCTAGAAAATGTGCGTGTTTTCTGTTTTATGCTTGTAGATTATGATTGTTACACACTTATGGGGCCACTATGCACTAACTACTTGTTGAAGCCATGTAATGAAGTTGTATGTTTTGCTGCAAATGTACTATTTGGATGTTGTTTTGTCTCCAGTGACCGTCGTCTGGCCGATCATTTTGGAGGAAAGCTTCACCTGGGCTATATGCAAATTCGTGAGAAGTTAGCAGAGCTTCAGGTGAGTTTATGCAACTTTTGTCCTACTTATGAATCAATATTAACTCTTTTGACTGTTGTGTGCCTATTGTTTATAACTTAATATTCTTTTTAATCTGTTACGATATGTACCTAGATTTCAGCTCTTTCTTTTGTGCTAGGTATGGTCTATATGAGAATATTTGAATTGACCATTTTTGGTGCATGATAAGTTTCTAACATAATGGATTCTGATTCTTGGGGTTATTTTAAATGCCTTTTTCTCTGTGACAGAATCCTGCTTAGATCTATTTGTAATTTTCCTATGTGACAAAATCCAGCTTGGTGGCTTAGATCTATTTGTAAATCCAAATGCAATGAGTATAGTATATATAGATGGTCAATTGCTAGCTTCTCAGGCATGGAATGTATATAACCACCCCACTTTTGCTCATCAGTTTTGTAACTTTTTGGATATGTAAGGATTGGATTCATCATCTGCTTGAATTCATCTCTACCAAGGCATTGAGATGGACAACGAGGATAAAAAAAAGCGGTCGCAGAGGGCATATCGGCTACCCCCAAAAACAATACAGATTGGTTGCTGCGATACGTATCAATTATGTGCATGGATTTAAATTTTTCCTAAAAACTCCGAAAAAAATAAAAAAAATGTAGAAAATATTCGATTTTAATTTTTTTCACCAGTATTTAAAATATATGAGAGTATTGGACCCTTCATTGTTGTATAGGTCCCATATCACTATATTATTTTAAAGTAAGAATAGTGATGTATTTGTTCTCCTGTATTCATGTTGCTCAATTATTTTGAGACAAAATAAAATGTTAATACTTACTAGTAAAACTTTTTAGTATTTACCATGTATATAATATGTAGTATCATGACTTCATCAGTCATGTACTATGTAGTATGCAATATATCTGTACTTAGGTACTAATTACATATTTAATACTCACTACTAACTACTTGGTGCCTAATACTTACTATTGAATTACTACACTTAGATCTAAGGGGTCGTTTTTTTAAACCCATTTACATTTGTACATGGTTCACATGCGCAACGGTTACATATTTTGGGTTTATTTACATGTGTTGTGTAAATGATGTGAAAAATAGGTGTATAAATGGTGTGAATTTGTGCCCCATTTTTTTACACCTCAATAGATGGTAAACAGAATCACACTGCATTGTTACAAGGCAGACAAACAGTAAATTCAGGCGGGTGAACAGTGCTTCTAATGAGATCACTGCCCAGTTTTTTTTTTTTTTTTTTATATATAATTTTCTACACTTTTGTGGGCCCCAAAATCATAATCCGAACCATCCGTCATCTTCAGAAGGGTGATTATGTCTATGGGACCAAATTTCAACCATTGAGTCGTTCTATATCTTGAGATATTTACAAAAAAGTCCACAATTAAAAGTGGCCATTCTGGGAATCTGTGGGCCCCATTTTCATGATCCAAACCGTTCAAACTCTTTAGAAAGCCGATCACGGCCATGGGCTCAAACTTGGAATCCTAACTCATTATGGATTGTGAGATATTTGAAAAAAAAAAAAAAAAAAAAGGAAAACAGTTGGATGTAACCACTGAATTCATACTGTTTTCTCGTCCCTTGGACCCGGTCCTCTTTTTTTTTTTTTTTTTCTATATGCAAAAAAAAAGGTCATCGCCTAAATTCCTCAGATTTCTAGATATTTGCAAAAAAAAAAGTCCAGTTCTGAAAAGCTATAATTCTGAATTCTGTGGGCCCCATTTTCATGATTTGAGCCCTTAATCCTGTTCAGAATGGTCATTTTTCGGCTAGGAGGTCAAGTCTCATGCCTTCATTCAATATATTTTAAGAAATTTGTAATAAATGGTGAAAATGGTAAAAATTATGTGAAAAAGGTCAACTATTGTATGCATTCAGATTCACATCACATGTGAGGAGGTGTGAAAATGACAAACACGTGATTGTGATTGTATTTCACATGTGACTCATTTGCATATGAGAATGACTCACATGTGGACCATTTTCATATCCATGTGAAGATGACTAATGACCCCTAAAGGATTGATTTGTAGAACACTACTTTCCTTACAATTCAGCCACATTCACGGTCCTGAAGGAACCCGAAGACGATATGCGAACTGTTGGAATACTGCTACACTGCAGTACACAGTGACTGAACACTCTGGACCAAGGTTTTTAAACCCGGACTAGGGACTCAACTTGGGTCAGCCCGAGTCCGAGTCGACTCAGCTGAGTCGGCCTGAGTCCCCTGAAAAGGGAGAAAAAGGAAAAAAATGTCTAAAAAATATTGAAAGTGGATTGGCCCCTAATAGTCCCTCCATCCATGTAGATAGTTTTGCTCTTTATATTCTTCTACGATAACGATGGATTTTGCCCTTTTTTGGAATAATTCAATAAGACAGGCCATTTAATAATTTAATTGCAATTAAAACTTAAAAGTAGAAAAGACAATATCCATGTTCCAATTTCCAAATAAATTTTCAATTATCAACTAGTAAGATGTAACTAAGTTTCAATTATAGCATATAAAAATGCAAAACCATTCCTTGGCTCTTTCTTTTTAAAATTTAAATTCCAATTCCATGTTGAATGCCTTCTGGGTTCTAGATCTTCATATCGTCGTTATTTTGACTTTGACGAACGTATTGAGCAAAGTCAAAATAAAAGAACCCTTGCCCCGCTCTTGGAGTTATAGTACCTTCTCCATAGTTCGATGATTGAGGATTTGCATATGGTGGTGGTTGTTGCACTTGCGGGGATATGGGTACCACAAAGATTCCATTCTGTTGTTGCCCATACCCATGTGAAGGACCACTGTACCCACCATACTGCTGTGGCTGCTGATACTCATACGAAGGATCATGGTGTGAGTGTCCATACTTTTGCCCATACCCGTATGAACTATCATAACTTGTGATCCAAGGACTTGATGCCATTTGCTACGGCTGAGGATATTCATTTGATCCAAGGACTATCATCTACAAGCATAACACACTTGTAATCATCTATTCTACACAATTTAAGAATGTAAAAAGCAAAAAAAAAAAACATATTATTAATAATTATTTTAACTAGAAAAAGTAAAGAAAATATTATTCTTGCACATACATGCATAGATCTAGGGTTAGAACTATAGATCCATGTTATACACACCCAAAATAATAATCTCATGCCAAAAACATAAGTAAATAATGAAAGAAATTTCGGATTTCATGTTTTTTCAAAAAAGAAAAGACCAAAAAATACAAAAAATGTTTTTTTAGAACAAATAATGGACCTCCAAACCATCTTCAAGCAATATCTTCATCTTAGCATCTTCCTTAAACCATATATGCTTGTAGATTCAGGAAAACATACCTCAAAGTTGACAAATCAAAAAACCCTCTTTGATGTGAATAGTGGAGTGATTCTTTGGTGAGCTAGATCTTTGAAAATAGATGGATTTGAGGAGGTTAGTTGCAAGAGAAGTGTTTTGGAGGCTGTTTTCCCTTATCTCCCACAACTTGGAACAAAAAGGGGGTGGGGGGTGTGGGGTTTGGGGGTGGAACGAGTTGACTCGGCTGAGTCCACTCTAACCGAATTCCGACTCGGACGATTTTTTTCAAACCATCCTCTGGACTTGAAGAACTGAAGGTTTTTATGAGATTTGATTCAGCTGTAGCTTAATCTCAATACGCAGGCTCCACTTACGCATGGAGATAATGAAGAGAAACAAGTAAAGGAGAAAATAATAAAGAAGTTTTCTTTATTCAATAACCCTATTGTCGACTGTTTATCCCATAGTCGACTTGTGCATTTAAAAGGCTTTTTCACCAATTTCTTTAGAAATCTCTTCCACCTGTCAAGGCATTTTTATTACGGTACTTTCTAATCTATTAGATGCCTTAAAGATCTAATTGGGTAAAACTAGGAAGACAAGAACAGTCAACAATATCTCAAGTCACTAACTAGGATGCCGGGATGGTACTGGACTTTCTGCCCTGTTTTTGACTTGTTTTCTGGCTGAATTTTCTGATTTTGCAAAACCCTCCCTGCATTTTGGACTCTGCAATATTGGGCTGTTTGGCTTCTTAAATCAATTAGGAGCCTTCACACATGCTCGGTCAAATGTCTCCATCCATAGCTCGCCAAATTACACAATCTTCATTGCAACTCACCTTAACAATTCCCTTATGAACGTAGAAAAGAGGGAGGGGCTTTGGGGGCCTTTTGAATACAGATCGGAGCATATCGTTCGATATGCTTCATAAATTGACTGATACGTCCAATTTAGCGTACTGGTCAATGCGCATGTGATCACTGTTAAATTCCAAAAAACCGGCTGATGCGCATGTGTTTACTGTTGTCACAATCATCATCCATCTTAACCCAAATTCTTAGATAAGTTGTATTTCTTCAGATTTATTTTTACGACCTCCATTCAGGTCCTCTTTAGCCTACCCCTGCCCCTTGGTGAGCCATCAACCTGCATGGCCAAATTTTTCCTTACCGGCGCCATTGCCTTGCTACGTTGGACATGCCCAAACCATCTTAAATAGTTTTCTCTAATTCCACCCATCCCCCCTACCCTCTATTGATGTTACCCCTAAATGCTCCTGAAAGCGCTCATTTATAATTTTATGCTTCCTAGTTTTACCAGACATCCACTTCAACATTCTCATCTATGCTATATCCATTTTGTGCATACGTTGCTTCTTGATTGGTCAACATTGAGAATAAATTTCTGATATGATCAATGAGTCTTATTTATAATAAATGTTTAGAGGCATGTAGAGGACTTTGTCTCGTAACCATCACTTGATAGCTCGCATAACCACGTGCCATCACCTGACGGTTATGTTCACATGGTTTTTAACAAATTGTTTCAATTTTTTAATTAACAGCTTTGTCGTTCCACTTTACTAACTTGTATCGGTGTTTGTGTAGTGAGCTGTTTGTTGACATTCCACTTTAGAATATATTCCATGCAGGTTTTGTAAGTTGCATTGAATTTGAAGGTTGATGCCCTTTGATGCACGGATACTGCAGGGACACGCCATAGACATGACAGGGACATGAATTTTACATGTAAAAAGTGAAGTATCGGATATGATACGACACGATATGTTGCCCATTTTGAAGTATCTACGCATCATAGTTGATACCCTTTTAGTGAGACTTGTCTTGGCGATCTCAGTTCTTTTGACTTCACAAGATGATGGCGAATGATTTACTTGATTGATCTTTCATGTGTAAGATATGTAGGCTTAAAATATATATATATATATATATATATATCATTGGAAGGTGATGCACTGCTTCTGCTGCATCACACCTGAATCTGACTCTCAGAGAAACCCTAGGAGATCTCTGATGAGAAGCCAAAAAAATACATAGCGGGCTTCATTGCAAGTTCAAACCGCTCTAAGTAAACTTCTCTCCTATCTATCTCCGGGCTAAATTACACTCCAATGAGAGGAGGGCCTATCTTTGACTGACCACATGTAACATGCGATTAAATAAAGATCCAAAACTGGGAACCTCATGCATTTTGTGTGTTAATAAGTGACAATGTGATGGCGGGCCTGCGTTAGGGTAATTTTTGTTTTGATACTAAAACAAGAGAGGCTTTCTTTTAGCACTTTGGATTGATGGGCTCCGCGGAGTGGTTTATGCTGGCTGCCTTCAGAGAATTAGTCGATTGATTCCATCACACTTTTGTCATCCTGTTATTTTTCATCCTGCACTGCTTGCCTTTTGCAATGTAAGTAATCATTCAACAAAAAAAAAAAAAAAAAAAAGTAATGAAAATTTAAGAACAATGTTATCCTCTTTTTGTTCATGCCCTGTTGGAAATAGAACTTAATGTTATCAATGTTGGTATTTTGTGTACTAAATTGCAATTCATTTGTTCAGGAAGAGAGAAATAAGAGCAGAAAGGTGTCTGAAGATGACAGACGGTAATGTTCTCTCCATGTATCTTGTTAGGATTTGAGAAATGCTTACGTACCTTTTGTCCTAACAATAGTTGCCCCTTAATACTGAAAATGTTGCATACACCTCCAATATATACTAGATCGAAAGAGCGCAGTCGAGACCATGATAGGGCTAGAAGCAGGGATCATGAACGAGACAGAGAGGAACGAAGTGGTAGTCGAGAAAGGGAAAGGGATTATGATCGTCGCAGTAGGGATCGTGATAGGCACTATGATCGTGATCGTGGGTATGATCGGGAGCGCAATAGGGAATATGATCATTCTCGCAACTATGATTCAAGGAGTCGCCGGAGGTCACGTTCACGGTCAGTGGAACGTTCAAGGGATTATGATCGTCACAGGTACTAGCTGAGAATCCTTTTAATACAGATCATTTTGGTTATATACAGTGATGTTCTGAGCTGACCTTTTTGGTAATTACGCACCATTTTCAATTTTTGAAGGTAGTAGTTACTAATTACTTAATTTACTTTACTGTGTGTAGTATAAAAAAAAAAAAAAAAAAAGAGTAATTACTCTACCCTGTAACTGTATTGTTTATTCTAACCTCAAACCTCATCCTTCAATACTGTTTATGCTTCAACTACTGTCTTTAAATTTTGATTTCACATTCTGGACTAGCTGTTTTATTAATGTAACTTACGATTCAAACCATGGTAAGTTTGAGTTGTATTCTTTGTCCAACTCATGCAAGGATTTGCTATCATGATCATTCGGTTAAATTAGGTGTGAGCAAGGTTGCACTGAGGGGAGAAGGGTACTATGAGAGAGTCTCGTAGTCTCCCAGCCTTTAGCTGAATGATAAGCCTCCACAGCCTGAAAATGTGACAAGAATAGGATATCTGTGGACATGGACCGAGTTTCCCTAAGAAGCTTTATATGTTGATACTTCTATACTTGATTTCAAACTATTTTAAAAATTGTTATCTTGATAGCAAGTAATAAATTATATCCAACTATGCTCCACACTTGAATAACAGTCAGAAAGATATTTTATGAAACAAATGATAACAATAATTGAAAAGGGACTTATTTAAAATTATATCGTATTGTATCATTTCATTGGGTGCTTTGTTGGAAGTATTGAATTTATAGGAAATATCGAAGTTCTCTTTACCTATTTATAAAATTTTATCTTCAAAGTTTGAGTCAGTTAAATATTTTACCGATTGAAAATGGTTTCAAGATGTAACTTAAATGAACTATGATTTATCTTCATTTTTTTAGTTTTTTTATTTTTTAATGAGTTTCTCAAATTAATTCTAAAACAGGTAAAAAGGCTTACATGAATGCATGGAGCAAATTATATAATATATTTGAAGTATCATTAGAGAATGGTACAATGGATTAAAATGATTAGTTGGGACACAACTTGTTATAAAAGGAAAAATTATCAAGAGCTGTATTCAAGTGCCTGCATCAACACATCAAAATTAAAAATAAATAAATAACCTTACAAATTACCGTGTCATTGTTACATGAATGCATGTCTGAGGTCAATTTTTTAACCCTAAAATCTCATTTTTATTGCCATACTTTATTTACTTTGTCTGCATTAATGGAATGTTAATTGCAAACCAGGAGTGTCAGTGTAACATCATGTCATTTCATTTTTCATTTTTTTTTTTTTTTAGCAGGAGGCGGCATGACAGGTACGATCGATACTAGCTGTTGAGTTTGGGCGCATGTTAAGAATCCAAAGTGTTAGGTTAGTGTGATCAGAGAACTACTATGTCTGATTGACAAAGTTGCAGTTTCATATTTCTGCATTCAAGAAGACTTTTTGTTTTGGTTAAAACACACTTATTCTGTAATTTCTTATCTGATGGGTTACCTGCAGTGTAGAGTTGGAATGGCAGATCAGAAACCCGGCAGTCATCTTTCTTGTTGATCTATTTCAAAAACACTCGAGATGCTGGGATTTGGACAAAAGAAGAAACCTGTTGTCAATGTTATATGTTATTAGGCATCATATGGTATGTTTATTCACATCTTTTGTTGACTTAGATTCATTTTCCAACTGCATGGTCACGTTTTATGAGATTTTAAGTGTATAGACCATACACTTACACTAGAGTGCCTTGCAGCCTGAGGAATGCTGTTGTAAACAAGTCCACCTGATATCACGCCATGCGTGTGAACCATCAAATTTCTAGGATTGTTTTCATAGGGTGAATTGTGGGTGAGTCAACATTCTATAAAATTTGATGGATCTCCACTTACCATGCCTCTCCATACATATCCTTATCACAGAAGCTCTGTCTCGAAGTGTCCGGCAGAATGAAATTGGCACTCCCCATCTATAGTGCCCTTGATGTTTGAAAAGCCCTGCATTCCCTCCCGTTATAGGTTGCATATCTTCTTTTTATCTGTACAGAATCAATGGGATCTTTTAGATCTCCGGGAGTGAACTGCATGTTACTAAGTTTATGTGCAGGTCAGGGTTCACGGCTTTGGATGACCTGAGTCACCTGTGATGGCTGTTTCGTTCTTTCTCATATACGGTAAACAGACTTCAGGTGATCAGATTTTTACAGGTAAAGCGATTGTTGGGCAACTCCATTCTGACATTCCAAACGGGGTCAAAACTTAAACTGATATTTTCCCATTGTGGATGGGGGAAATAATCGGCACAAGTGGGAAAAAAAAAAAAAAAAAATGTGACGTTCACACAATCTTCATATCTTCATAGCTGTTGATGGATAAAGGGTTTGTCTAATGAATGAAGGGGAAAAAATAAATCAAACGAGAGCTCTAAATGTGTTTTCATTGGTTAGTTGAAATAAATGAGTTCTTTTGTGCCTATTTCTTCCAGACATTTAGTGCAGTTTTCATGGAAGTAAGAGTCTGGTAAAACTGGTTGTAGCGTGTAACACCTAATGTCAATCCCACAAAATATAATACTTAAGGTGTGGCCCTACCAGGGAGCTTCTCCGCACAGCATCTTTACTGTCCAACATGCACCTAGATGAGGCTCCCAGCATCCGTTGTGATTAAGGGTGCAAATTGGGATGGGCTGCCCGGGCCTGTCTTGGGCTGGCACAATGTGCTGTGGCCAGGCCCGGCAAGTTGACCGGTGTTGCCTGGCCCGGTCAGTGGCTGGGCCAGGGTGCCCTGGGCCGTGTCATGGCCTAGTCAAATAATTAAATTTTTATTTTTCATTTGTGAAAGTCCATAAAGTCTCTTTCAATTTATAGAAAAAATAAAAATAAAAATTAGGAGGGACATGGGGGCCAGCCCGCGGGCGGAGCAGCCCAGCATGGCATGACTCATGGTCTGAGCTCGGCACGTTAATGGGCCGGCCAGCACGGCCCGTTTTACACACTTCGTTGTGACTCCTCGATGGGGATTGTCTGCCTTCATAACGTGGTAATTAGGGGATGGGGGGTTCTTATTTTATTCCATATCGTATGTTGATCTATTCTTGTTCTTTCCTTTTTTTGAAAAACTATCAAGTCAAAACACTAATAAACCTGACCTGCTCCGCCCCATGACTGTCGTGGGGTGGGTTTGGTATGACAACCATAGAACCCATCAAGGCCCGGGGTGGGTATGGAACAGTGCAAATACCAAGTGGGTTGGGTTCAAGTATGTCCAAAACCCGAACCCAACACGCCCTACCCCATTCCCATCCCTACTTGTTCCTACTTCACATTGAGCAAAACCATTAGGCCACCATTTGTACTGAGACCTTGTAAATATATATATATATATATATATATATATATATATATATATAAAATTTTCTTCAACCAGTATTGTGTGTCTGACTAATACACGCGGCATTGGCACCCTAGTATCACATCCATGCCCATGGATCAATCCCATCTTCAAATTTAAGGAATCACTCATGACCAGTTATCCAACTTAGAGCTTAAAAAAAGAAAAAAAGTCTTCTGTCCAACTCTCTAACCCCAACACCAAGTGAGCAAGTTTTTATTTTTATGTTACACTTGTATTACTAAGCCAGTAATCTCCTTAATGCAATTCTTTTAGAATTTATCATTCCAGCAATTAGAAGGCCGCTCTAATCATCAATTATGTGGGCCTCTCACATTTTTCTTGTCTCAAAAACGTGCTGTTTTCCCTTTCGGATTTCCTACCTAGGTGTCGGCCCTTGGAAATTGTTGGAATGGTAGACGCACACGCTTATTTTGACTCGTGAAAGTGGACTGCCAGGTGGGATTTTCAAGATTCCAACTACATCTCTGGTTGCCAATTTACAAGAATGCCCATCTCCCACAATCATTTAATTTTAGTGGCAAGGTTCAAAATCTCTATAAGATGACTCGGTCACGGACGAGTATCCCGAGTTCTTGGTTGGACTTGACTGCATGAGTATACCCAGTTCGGGCTTGGCCTTACTGACTTTTCTAGTTTGCAAGGGCCCGTTTGTTTTTATGGAATTGAAATCGTAGGCATTTTAAGAAATATAGTCTTTAAATCGGCTAAAATTGAAGAACTAAGAGTGAAGATTTATAAATTGCTCTTGAGCAATCACTTCTTTAATAAAAAATGAACTAACCGGAAAATTGAGAAATTAGTATCTAGTTGTTGCCCGACTAAATCAAATGAGCTGTGAGGGGTGCCACGTCAGCACCCATTATATCTCCTTCAAGAAAAGTACTTATAAAATCACACAGAGCTTTGAGTTTAATGTGGGCCACTACACTCCTCCCAAACAAGTCTCCTCCCTTAAAATCTTAACCCAAATATATCTCCTCAAATCTCCTCCTTTAATCCTAGGAATAGTTATAATCTTAAATTTAATCCCTTAAATCTAGATCACACTACTGTTTCTAGCAACAAAATTCCTTGAATTTGTTCTCCCTAAAATCACGACCACTCTTATTTTAAAGTAAACCTTATATCATTTTCCTTACAAGATTAGAAACAACTCCATTTAATAGAGTTCTGTTGGGCCCACTATCATGGTGTTGGCGGCCAAAGAGAATGGGCATGACTAAATTATCATGATCAAAGTATAGATCAATTATCCACATAAAGTAGAAACAACAGATGGTTTGTGGGGACCACTTTGATATCCCGTTTGATAGACACCTTCAAAGGGCACCACCATCTAGCTTGGCCCATCAAACCAACGGCACGGATGATGGAACACCCAATAACGGGGACCAACCAACATGGAGTTGTATCAAGACCATTAGTTTCATAATCTACACCGTTAATTACAGGGTGGAACCAAACTTTCAAAGAACTAATGGACTCTGATGATCAATAGTCAAGGTGGGCCATAGAAGTACAAACTCAATTTGTTAAGCTCCAAATCCATTCGATGTTCTTGTAAATGATTGTGCACAATCATGCGTTTATTAGTTTTCCTGAAAACCCTCCATCATGATTAGTTGTGGCCAACCATCCTAAATAATGTCGCTCAATTCCAATGTCCATTATAGTTTATTAATACTCGAATAAATATACACGAATCAAGGTTAAAAAGTGAATTCACAACAATTATTATATATGAAAAGTCATCCGATTTCATGAACATGCTTGGCACACTATTACAATCAAATCACACAGCTTCTCTAATGTCCCACACATGGCATACATGTACGTGAAGAATGAGATAGGTGTGGATGATGCAGTGCTATCGACAAAGCCTATGGTGAGGTGGCTGGGAAGACACCATACAATTAAGATCAAATTAAGTATGTGCATAAAAATCATACAATTGGAAAGACATTACCAATCTAGGTTTAATGCAAAAAAACATTCATATCAACGTTAATATAAAGGTTAACATGATATTATGCATATGACTCATTTTCAGTAATTCATACAGGAAATAAAGAGTTGTTAGAAATAATTATATTTGTTATTAAAATGCATATTAAGAATACATTTAATTTCTAATTATATATACATGAAATAGTATAAGGGTTGATATGAGACCTGCCTTTAATAATTGTTGTAGACGGGCCACCTTTAAACACATTATGATGCACCTTAAGGAATTAGGACAAGAGGCCCACTTTTAAATATTATATCATGTGACACTACCAATGTTCCTTGGAACACCACATCATTGGACAAGATATTTACTGTCTTTAAATGTTCATATGAACACATCTTCGGAATTTACAATAGCAAGGTCTCACTGTCCAATTGGATACACCTTGAAGGAATTAAGATATGAGGCCCACCATTAGATGTTACATCATGTGACCACACCAAGTTATGTTTTTTTCTTTTTATTAAAGTTATACATATAATAAATATAAACTACTTATTTATTTCTATAAAATCTGTTCTTTTCCAATAATATCTCAGAAAAAAATCACATATTTCATTATATTTTTTGAACCCGGGCACCATACCTCTCCATTTAATTCTGTAAGCTTACGCTTGTGGGGCGCACTCTTGGTCCATCCAAATGGACTCAAACACACGACCTCCCTAAATTGCACATGTCCACTAGCTTTTGGTCCGATCCGGATTTACTGGAATGTTGGATCGACTGTGTACCGATCCGAATGAGATTGTTAACCATTAAACTGTTGGGGCTAGATGGAGATGGTAGAAACCACGGTTGTGACTAATTTTTTGCAACGAGAAGGGTCCAGGGAGTCTTTGAAATCTCCCCATCACCAGCCCCAATGTGGGTCGCTAGGTAGGCCCCACCACAAACTTGAGCTTACCTTAACCTAAGCTTTTGCTTAGGAAATCTGCCTTTATATAGACACACATTCATACTTGTGTAATGGTCAAAGCCTTTAAATTGTAGAGGTCGTTATGTTATATAAGTTTACTTCATTTTATATTTATTTTAATTACATATTAAAAGATTCTAATATTCAAAGTTAATATATTTATTTCTTTTAGACTTATTTTATCTTAATAATATTTTAAATTAATTCTTAAAATTTTTAATATATTTTTATTTTTAGCCCGAGCTTAGCACGGGAGTTTGTTGCTAGTCCTTTTTAAGTCAAAGGTGAGATCTACATCTCTACCTTTTATCCTTCACCTCACTTCTCTTTCATTTTCTTTCGCCGGACGAATTTAATTCCAACAAATAGGCTTTACATGATCATTGCAACCCTTCTTTCTAGTGACATTAAGATTATTTTATCATTGCAATCCTTTGGAAGAAGGGTAGTGTGTGCGTAGGTGGGCCTGGATCAATATTGCCCATCAGATCATCCCAGATATATGCAGGCCCGGGCTCGCTTGAGCCACTCCTGAGCTTGGCTCATTTGAAATGAGTCCAAATGTTAAGCCCAAAAAAAATTCGCAAATTATAATTTCGGATCCAGGCCCAACACATAGGGCGTTTCGGGTCTTCTCTCGAAGTCGAACCATTCTCTATAAAATGGATTTGGAGGCCCAACCCATTTGCACAAATTGGGCCGAGGGTGGATCCATTCTTTTTCCTTGACCCAGTGGTTAAACAAAAAGGAAGAGAAGAGAAGGTTACTTTTGTCAATATACAAAATGTATTAGCTCGGACTCGGTAGGCACAGGAACGTGAAATTAGAATGTTCGTCTGACCGTTGGGAGTGACCGTTAGGTGAAACCAAAACTAGAACTGGCGGGTAATTTTCAAAAAACACCCCAAACTTATACAAAAGATACAACAAAACCAAAAAACCTCTTCTTCCTCTTCAAATTCTTCTTCCTTGATGGAGTAGTGATGGAGATGGATTTTGCTTCCCCTTCCTCCTCACCCCCAACCCCTCCGTCCCCTCTTCCCATCAGCGTCGGCCCCGGCCACCAGAAATACTTCTTCTCTTCATCTCCGTCACAATCGCCGCCCTTTTCGCCGCATTCCACGTCGCCGGAGAACACCCCTCTCCTGGATAGAGAGTTGTCTAGCCGGCCAAGGGAGCCGTCTGCGTTTTCACTGGATAAGGTCGACGATGAATTGACGCCACAAAGATCAACGTGCCTGCAATTATGGTAAGTTGGTTTCTATTTATTTTCACTTTCTATTATGTTTGATCAAGCAATGCAGTAATTTATTCAGCTCTGTTTAAAAGTTAATACATATCTTTCATTCAGCAGCTCTAATATGTCTTGAGTGGGTTCTTTTTTGATAAACCAACAGTCCACAGTTAACATGAAAAATTCAGAAATTGGATGGTTCTGATTCTCAAAGGGGGAGAGTTTTTGGATCATGATTATTTGAATACTAGATGAATAGTTGATCAAAGAAGATCGTTTCTTCCTCAATTGTGTTGATTTTTACAAGTAACCATCTTTACTAATTTGATAATCTCAGACCAACCTTGACTTTTAGTGAGTGGCAGTTTTTAATCCATCTATGAAACTCCATGTATTTTGTAGGAAAATGATGAAAGTGCTCTTAGTTTAATCTTATTGTGGATTAAGCCCTTGACATTTACTTCGGTTACATTGACTCAGATTTAATGCTCTTTTCGCATTAATATTTTGGGTTTAATCCAAGTTAGGTCTAGGAAGTTTTCATAAATTTTATGATTAAAAAAAGAACACCTAGGATCTTGTCAGCCCATAAAAAAATTCGGCCTTTTCATTACCTGTAGAGGTGGCAGATTGAGAATTTCACATTAGCATAGTTGGTCATTTGTAAAATTACATGTCAAGACTTATGTGGTTATTTAAATTCCTTCGAAAAACTACAGAAAAAGGGGTTGCTATCAATTAAATTTTAAATCAATAATAATATTCGATTGTTGAATATTTCAATTGTGGTTTGTCGGCGAAAGTCGAAGAGCAACAGCAGCAACAACAAATATATGGCCGAAGCACGTCTGATGATTCTTTGTTTAGAACAAATTTTGCCTCTTGGGATGAAACCCCAAATGCGAAGGTTCTCAGCAGAATTGCCCCTAGGATACAACAGCCTTCTAGTTCACGTCCGGTGGCACACGCAGTCTGAACTCTACACTCCTTCTCAAAATGCTCAGACGAAAAAAAAAAAAAAAAACACCAGAGTAGAGGGAGGATTTAGTCTTTTGTTAAAAGATTACGAGAAAGAGATGACCCTAATATAGTGAGATTAGTGTCCGGGCATTAATCCTCAATGTTAAAAAACCATTAAGCTCAATAACCCCACAACTTAAAAATAATTAAATGACAACGTGCTGTGGCCACATTAAATGCAATGTTTAAAAGCAGTTTATAAAAATAAATTAAAATAATGATTTTATTTATTAGAATAAATAAATAATTCTAATAAATAAAATAATGGCAAAAGGGTTGGAAATTCTATATCAAAATATGGGTCGGTTGGGCTGGATGTGCACCCCCTTTGGGCGCCTGATAAAATACGTTTTTAGACCCAGCACCCCAAGTCAAGCCTGACTGGAGTCAGTGCATAGATTTCATGTCAAAATGCTCTAAAGTTCTTAAAGTGTATAGAGATGGAAATACATATAAAGCCTTCTAAAGAGTTAAACTTGAGCAATGTGGATCCCATGTATCCCATTTAGCCTACACTACCCACTTATAAAACAAAGGAAAAGGACAAACCAACATCTTCAAGGAAAGTCAAAACCTTTGAATTTTTCAAACAACCAAAAAACCAACATCTTCCACTCATTATTTTCACTCAATGGACTGCTTCCTTTCTCCAAGCTTTTGTTTGCTGCACTTGGGGGGGTGGGGGTGGGGTGGTTTTCATTATGATGGGTCATAAGGTGGGGCCCCATCAGGTGGTATGTACCATCAGATGTATAGGATCATTTGCCTTGGGAGAAAAAATATTGAAATTAACATGACAAAAGGGGTATTGAACCATTTCTCCATATTATAATGAGCTCATTATAGTGAGTTATCTAGGGATGAAAATGGGTCGATGAACAATGCAATGCTTGAAGAATTGGGATCTTGAAAATGGGGCACCAACTACAAATCCTAGATTTAGGCCCCCCACTTTAATTCGAGTGTGAATTTAGGTCCATGAGTTTAATATCAAAAGAATACAAATACTCAAAGCCACTCCAGAGGAAACAAACACCAACCCCCCCCCCCAAAGCACCAGTGTTCACGATAAGATGGGCACCATTTCTTGTGGGGCCCACCTGAGGATGGGAACGGGGGATCGAAAGATCTCTCCCTCACCTAATTGTAGACGGTGATGGGCTTGAAACATCATCCCAATCACTCAATCAAAGGTCGACAAGTTTTCACCCAAAATGGGTACACGGTCAATCCAATGGTTTAGTCCATTCGGATGGGTGCCAAACTTGAAATTGGTGACGGATCACCAAGTGGGCCCCACTATGTATTTAGAGATGCGGTCCTCACTTTATTGTCAGTACCCCGTGCTCACCTGAGCCTTTTCCAATTCCAGGTTTATATATTAAGTATTTGGCGGGTCTCAATTTCGTTATGGGTCCAGATCCTCATTTAGGCTCTGGACAGTGTCTTTAGTTTAAATTTGAGTACTGTATGGATCCTGTAATTGAACCCCAAGTCTGATCGAGTACTAGGTATGGCCTCACTTTTAGAGATTTGGGTTGTGGCGAAGTCCAATCCATACCTGACCTATTTCATCCCTAGCTATTTGACTATTTGAATTTCCTTGATGGTGACAAATAATTTTGATTGTTACTGTATGCAGTTTGGAGTGGTTGTTTCTAAGATGTTGCCGCTGCTCATGGACTCTGTAATTATCCATCTACATCCAGATGATCAGAAAGATAAAGAGAAAACTTCATCCCTCATTTAGAAAGTCCCCTGAACTGCAGGGGGAATTTTCCTAACAGAACATGTGTTTCCTAATAGAACATGAAGAAATCACTTGGATTTTTAAGAAGACATGCATTCTCAATTGCATGGAATCTGTTATCAAGGAGTCAATTGTTTGGGACATCTATACATGGACAGAGTTATGGAGAGTGGCAGATGCTGATAGGATCTTCATCTTGCAAGAAAATTGTACTCATTTGAGTGGAGTACTCTTTGACCATTGGATCTTCATTTTCATTTGCTATAATATTCTTCTATTACCGTGAGAGAAATCAATTGTAAGTTGAAACAAGGGACATTTACTACAAAAATCCTCTTAAATAAAGTAATTACAGTTGAGGACCCTAAACTTTTATAATGACGGCCAGAGACCTCCAGCCTAAATCATCTCTAATTTTTTTCCCTTTTTGCCCTTTTTTTTTTTTTTTTTGTTGATGTCAACATAACCAGTTTCCTATTCTATTATGAGTAATATTTGTTGACATCAACAAAATATTCGTCAACATCAACATAAAATTGTGTTGACATCAACAAAAATGCCCAGTTATTACAATCAACGACCCTGTGAATTTGTTGACATCGATAGAAGATTCGTCAACATCAACATATAATTGTGTTGACGTCAACAAAAATGCCCAGTTAACAGCATGAGTAACCCTGTGAATTCGTCGACGTCGACAGAAGATTCGTCGACGTCGACAGAAGATTCGTCGACATCAACATAAAATTGTATTGATGTCAATAAAAACGCCCAGTTAGCATTAACAAAAATTAAGTTTTCTATTGGTTAGAGTTTTGTTGACATCGAGCAATCTCTCTCTCACTCTGATTGAGAAAAAAGGGGTAGGACATTGATCTCCTTCTTCTCTTTCTTCTATTCTATTGTTGTTGTTGATTTGGGGGTGAAGAACGGTTTTTTTTTTTTTTTCTAAAGTTTTGTTGACATCAACTAACCAAGGGTAAAAATGGAATGAAATAGTGGATTTTGGGCTGCAAGGTCCTTGGCCGTCATTATAAAAATGTAGGGTCCTCAGTTGTAATTACCCTATTTAATGAGATTTTTGAAGTAAATGTCCCTTGAAACAATACTTAAATTTTAGGTTGAACAAGGTTTTGATTGACAAGGGCATCAATCAGACATCCTTTTTTCCCAGGCCTCAAAATAGTGCCCAACTCTAGCCTAATGTGGGCCGGGCTCAGGTGGGATAATCCAGCTCATGAACACCACTGGTCGGAACCAATTCATGTGAGACTTCCAAATTATATGGGTAGAACAATTTGCTAAAGAATCCATCTTGCATGTTTTTGAATCAATGATCATAATCAAGGATTAAAATCAAGTTTTAGGTAAGTGTGCGGTCTAAAAGTGTAAAACATCCAAGCTCGTGGTCAGCCCATTTACCTTTCTACAAAATTGTTATTCTTAAAAAAGTGATATTAATATAACACATGGAGCTCACTTTAAATATAAAAACATTTGGTAACGGGAGCGGAATTTGCCGCAATAAATCTGAGAATCCCTCACTAAAGATTTTATATCAATATCGGTACATACCGACTACCAAGGCATATAGCTAAGAAAAATTGATATTGGTGCATAAATTTACAAAATTGAGAATTTTCTGAATCTTACGAGGGAGGGTTGGACTTGAAAATCTTCAGAATGAAATGAGGATCTCTACTGGCCTAAATCTCCAAGGATTAAAATTTGTTAAACATAGACTTTTTTGAATCCTCGAGGAGAAACAGTGAGGAATCCCTGAGGATTTAGTTGACAAACATGACCTAATAGTTATAATACATTTACATGTGTAGTGTGGCTGTTTTTCCTCACAAGTACCGTCTCCACACAGTGCAAAGCAAACTCATTTATGAGGCCCACCTGGCCTGAGCCAGTCAGGGGTAGGTGAGGAATGAAAAGACCTCAATCGGACCTAAGGATGTGCAAAATATCATCCTTATTAGATCATCCTAATCCCTAGATCCATGATCCTAAAGTTCCATGTATGATTTTATAAGGCATCAATTTTTTTTTTTTTTTTTTCAAATCTAATGGTGAGAGACTGGTATGGCATTCTCTCCCCCAACAAGCTCACTAGGGTCCTACTGGATTGCTCTGTCAGTCTATGACAATAACTAATATAGGTAGGATTGTGAACGGGTCAGTTTCGGTCCGAGTCCATGGTGGACCTGGAACTGGAACTACTAAAAAGAAGGTGGAACCAGATCCGGACCCGAAAACGTTTCGGAACTTATTTCTTAGCTTCGGAATCGGAACCAGAACCATATATGAGATGAGTCTGGATCCGGGTGTGGATCTAAGTAGAGAATGATATTAAAAAATATGATTTTTAGAAAAGATTCTTGAAAATTGAGGTAATATGTCGAATCTCAGATCCACGAGTCCGAACCAAGGTAGAACTGGATTTGAACCCATTTACTTATCAAGGCCTAAATAAGGACCCGGACCCGATTCTTAATAGGACGGAACCTCCGGATAATCGAAAAATCTGAGACCCATTTACATCCCTAAATACAGGTATGGACCATGAAGACAGGGAACTTGTAATACATTTCCTGCGTCTACTGCCATAGATAGAATGGGATTCTACAGAGACTTTTTCCTTCATTTTCTTTTTTGAGGGATGGGTTCAAGATTTGAGGCTAACTATAAGTACACATTTGTGTAATAACTTCTCTGTAGAAAATCTTTTCCATCATTTGATGCTATATCTTTTTCATGAGGAAAATCATCAAAGCTGGTGCAATTTTCTGCAATTCCACAGAAAAAATGAATCCAAGATGGTAAAGCAGGGGGGAAAATCCACATAAAACATAAGATTGTGGACTTGCACAAATGTGCCCCCTGATAGTTTAGTTGGCATGGATCCTAACCAATGGCTTGCACAATGCAATGCAGCACAAGGGCCTGGGCTTGGCGCTTTTGGCCTGTGGGCATGGGAGTGGCCCTAATTACTCTTACCCCTATTATAACTCAATATTCGGATTTATGTCTTAGAACTAAGAAAAACACACAATTCCATCTTTTCTGACTCCTGCCATTGCACCAACAATTGCAGAAGGTATAATTGGCAAAATGTGTTGTAGGATTTTAAGGATAATAAGGAAAAGGGCCTCATCGTAATTGTCATCATCTTAACCCCATTTCGTCACTCTTTAAGCCTCTTAAAAGACTTTCTAATCAAATTCTACAAGGAAAAAGCTTTCAAAGATCTCATCAACTAGTAATTAGCCACCATATTTCCATGGAATTGCACAAGATTATAAAAATAGACACAAGTATAAGGTGTTTGGATAAATGTGCCCTGCTTGCCCTACTTTCATGCATGTAGTATTTTATATGGAAATGCAGGAAGAGGAGCAAAGCCCCATAATAATGCTACACCATCCAAGTGCTAAATGAAATTTATTACTCTTCTCGGCTGTTGCTCAGCTGGCTAGAGATATGGGTATTGTGTGAGAGTGCGTGGAATAAAGTCATTACTGGGCAGTGGAAACACTTAGCCAATGAGCCAGATTCAGGACAGCCCATGTCATGCACTCCAGCTTAGGTTATCATCATCATCTAAAAGCATAATCCCACCTATTCATAGGGTTCCACTGTAGAAGACCTAAAAGAGACTCAAAACAAACCAAGATAACCATACATGCGCATGCGTGCACACAAAATAGTAATCTGGACTCCTTAATTCCATCTCTGACACACCCTGGAGCCTTAAAAAGCCAAAAAAAAAAAGAAGTAAGAGATAATTAGAGAAAAGATTAAAAATAGAAATGGGTGTCCTATGAATCTAGATTTTCTATTTCCCCATTGGACTGTGACTCTTATCAACTCAGGCGGATTTTTAAAACCGTATCTTTCACTCACCGGAGAAGGCTGCTGATCAAATTATAAGTATGACGTGAGGCTTTTAGATCATCCCTTGGGGACCATCTGCTCGACTGCAACTCCAAAAAATGGACAGGAATTTTTCTGCAATTTTCTAAAGACTGAACACCAACACATGATCCCAGTCCATTCAAGAAAAGCAAATGAATCATAAAAATAAGAATAAAAAAAAGGCCCAAAGAAGCTGCTATACATTAAAAATGTATTCTCAATTTACATGTAATCAAGCCCAGGAAGATTTCTCCTGGCCTCCACAGATTTCTGCACGCCAGACTTTCTAAAATGCTGGCGAACATTTCAAAACAGTATAATGAAAGCCAAAACAAAAAACATGGACACAAAACATGGGCACATGAAATCTGACAGAACCAACTTGATCGCCTGCATAGTACCATGCAAATGCTACACATTAGCTTTAAAAAGATCACATTTTCTCCAACTTTTGAATCACTTAAGAAATGAAATGCAGCATTACTAAACTACTGACGGAATTTAACGGTAGATTGCAAGTATTGGAGTAGGCAGTGACTTCCTCGTGCATCCTTACACTAATACACAATCAAGGATAATTTTCACCTACGAGGCTCCTGCATGGCATACCTATATAATTCAGGGATCCCACTTTTGTGGACAGCCTGAATAAAAAATCTCACACCCTTCATGTGTGGGAGTCCCTTGGGAGGAAAAGGCACACTAACTCAACATTTCAAAACATGCTGTGCAAACATAGTAAGAATCAAGTTAAGTTGCTGTGTTTTTCATGTCTTCCATGGCGGATGCTGACCAATCAGAGCACATGTAACATTCCGACCCTTAATCTCCTATTAACTATATTTAATTGCTTGATTAGTTAGTAAGCGTGTTTAGAGCCTTAGCGAGTCGGGTTTGACGTTTGGATCATGCGTATGAAACCTCGCGTGATTCGGAGCGCGTTTGGATATAGTAGGGGGGTGGTTTGCTATTTCGGGAAGTTTTCAGGGGTTTATGTGAGATTATGAGTTTGGGTGCATCGGGTAGGTCTCGGCATTTCACGAACATTAGTCTTCAGTTGCGTTTCGATTCGACGCGTCGAAGAGACCCAAAGATCATCATTAATGAACCGAGGACTAAACTGAATTTAACCCATAACTTAACCTAATATAAGCTCTCTCATTCATCTCTTATCCCATCTCTTTCTCTCCTTTCACTGTGCCTTCTCCAAACTCAGCCCTTCGCTGCCTCCTCACTACCGACGGCCACCGGAGCTCCGACGTCGCCGGTGAAGCTTCCTATCTCCTTCCTCAAGCTCCCAAGATCACAACCGTTCTCTTTTCTAAGCTTTTCATTCACAACCCACTCTAAGGTAAGCTTCTAAAGCTTGTAAACTTAGTGAATCTCCTTCCTTTTGATTAGAAACGAAATAGAGGAGAGCTCACCCAACCCATTTGCATCCATTTTGTAGTTTGTTTTGGGATTGAGAGCCATTTGCACAAGTTTGAGCCTTGAGAGGACTTTTCCCCAAATTCTCTTTAATTTTTGGTCAAGCTCTTCATCAAGGCAAGTAGATAAATATGTTTAATGCTTGATATACTTGTTTCCCTTGACTTGTATGGACAAATGATGGTTTATATGTTAATTGCTCAATTGATGCTTTAGAGGATTGAAATTATGATTATTAGGCTTGTTAGCTTAATGAAATGGATTTGGATGTTAACGACTGGATTAGATAGATTGATGGGATTAGAATGGACTGCTTTTATCATTGTTTTGGTCTCTCATCAGGTTCTGGAAAGAGGAAAGGGAAATGACCCTTGTTCATTGCAGTTACAGAACCTGGGTACTGGATTTTGATGAAATAGAATGTTGACAATTGGTTTTGGGGACAGGATCGATGAAGAACATACCTGATTTGCGATCTCACACCGCAAGCAAGGCCTCATGCCCGATGGTCTCACACCAGATCCTTACATAGGAGAAGTAGCCAAAAGCAACCATCCTTCATTAATCATTCATTTATTAACGAACAAAAGGTCTTTACAATGCTTTTATTCAGAAAACCTACCCCTAAAATAAATATTAACCATCTAATTCATCCCATCTAACTAAAATATTAAAACATTAAATCAATCCATTAAATAGAAGCAAACTAATCTAATAAATAACTTGGGTGGGCTGCTCAGTTAATTTGACAGTACAATCACTTGGATGGGCCCTTCAGATGGGCCCCGCTTGATCTCCTATTCTCTTTTTTGCTAGTCCCTCCCATGTGGTGCAGCCCAATGTGGATCTTCCTGGTTTGCCGATCGGACTAGATCTGACCATTGATCCTTATCAGAGTTAGGATCCAATGGTGGATCTGTGCCAGAATTAAGATCCAACGGCGGATCTTTTCTAGAATGGCGATCTGACGGTGGATCTTGGCCAAAATCATAATCTAACACTTGGCAAGGATATTCCAACCATGAGGAGGCATGTGTGCATGTGTTTTGGGCCCTCTTCTTCCTCCTCTTACAGAATCTTTGTGGGGTTCACTATTCGAACCCAGTGTTTTTTTTTTTATAGGATACAAGATAATGAAAGAAAGGAAAGAGGAATGAAAACAAATCTGTCAAATCTGAGAAAGCCAAGCATGCACCACCCCTTTACAGTCACTGAGAACTTCCATCTCAGTAGGCTTCCTGATTAAATTAGCAGTTGCTACAAAACTAGAAGCTACTCCTGAAATGTGAAGTGCAGTTTCTACGATTGCAGGCTGACAAACAGGTCTGCAGCACACTTTTAGTGGATCAACACTACTGCAGGCCTCCAGTAATTTGCTCGTGTCTGCTGTTTTCTCAAAAGTTGCAACATCCTTTACTGGTCAGGATCCACCAGTCAGATTTGATGATTTCAGAGAGCAAAGTGTCGGGATTGTACTATTTGCTCCTCTGCTAGATAATATACTAATGATATCGGAGAAACAATCATTGGCAGCAGCCTTATGCAGAACTAGCACATCTGAGGCGGTGCTGTAGTATCCTTGGAAAATGTGCAGCAAACTACTAACTCGAGGGCAGCATAGCACATTCCCAACTAGTGCTGCAAAAGGTCTAGCGCAATCTGTTGCGGTTTTATCAATGATCCCTTCATTCCCTTGGATATCAGAAAAATTAGCAGGGCATTTTCCTGTCGAGATTAGCTCATGAGTGGTCGGAAAGGATGGATACATTGGTGGCAACGTTTCCGGGTATGGGAAATGTGGAACCACAACCGGTGAAATTTGTATGGGATCAAAGAGCCCAACAGGTGGATCAGACAGCACGAAGGTGTTACAAGTACCAGAATCAGGTGGAGGTGGTGTCTGCAGTGCCCCCACATCTTGGGAATTGTGTAGTGATCTAGGGCCTATGAGAAGGGATCAAACACGCACAAGAAAACACATATTTACGTGGTTCGGCTTTTGGCATACGTCAACGGGGAAGACGAGAGAATTCACTATGCAATCAGAAGAGGTGTACATCATAAAGACTCTTAGTATCTATTTATAATATCAGCCCCAAAATCCTGTTACACCCAAACAGTACTTCTAATCACAGTAGACCTACAATAATAGGCCTACTTCTAATCACAGTAGAAACATGGACAATGCAGGGACCCGTTTTACTAGATTTATTACTTCTATTGAGCGATATAACCTAACAAATCTCCACCTTGGCGAACATTTGAGCTTATCCTCATGCACGAAACACGTCTCACTGTCTCCACCTGTCCCTTAGGGCACTCAAGTAACTGAGCACACCGATCAAGTCCAAGCAATGCTTGAGCTTGAATTTAACCCATTCCTTCATGAATGCACCAAATCGCTTGTACGAAACACGTCTCACCGTCTCCACCTGCCCCTTAGGGCACTCAGGTATTGAGCACACCGATCAAGTCCAAGCAATGCTTGAGCTTGAATTTAACCCATTCCTTCATGAATGCACCAAATCGCTTGTACCATTATCCAAAAGTTTGCTTCGACCCTTACAATGATTTCTTTAAATTGCATACATGACCAAGAACCTTAAACTGCACTCTACCTACACTGGAAGCTCCTTCCTCTTCCTCGTAGAACTGCTTGCATCCGATGGCTTGATTTTTCTCATCAAGAGACTCCATTTCTTTAGTCATAGTTACTGCCTATCGATTGCTTTCCAGCCCTTTCCATTAATTCAAGAGACTCAGTCGTCAATGCGTATGCAACCATATTATCACGGCCACTGTCTGATGTCGACGCGTACGTCGTCATATGCTCGAAGCTGTATATAACTGGCGGTTTCCTTTCTCTCTGCGGTCTACCCGTCTGCAGCATTTGTGGCTCTATCCGCTGCATCTGCTGCCCAGTCTGACTATCATTTGTATCCCGGGAGGAGCCGGATGCACTCTCCTTCTTACTAGGATGTCGGACTCCACCTGAACGGTGTCACTACTGCTACCTACTGTTGTCTCTTCCACTTGCTTTCTTGCTTCAAGTAAAGCAACCTCATGAAATGTAACATCCCTGCTGATGATAAATCTAGGTGAATCCTGATCGGTACACCACAACCTGTATCCTTTCACCCCAAAAGCATATCTTACCAAGATGCACTTCACAGCCCTTGGTACTAACTTATCGGTTTTCACGCGAGTATAAGCCGGACAACCAAAGATCCTTAAGTTAGAATAATCAGCTGGATTTCCTAACCACATTTCTTCCGGTATTTTGCAATCCGATTTGCAGGGACAAGAGACTGTTGTCTCTCTTCTTCTGTGACGACGATGGTGCAGCCAGCAGCAGCAGCAGGGATCTCACGGGCTCCTTCTCCAATTCCGGCGATCAACTTCCGGAACCAAAAGAACACAGAGAACACCACAAAGAAGAGATTTATGAGAAGAAATCAAACACGCACAAGAGAATACAGATTTACGTGGTTCGGCTTTTGGCCTACGTCCATGGGGAAGACGGGAGAATTCACTATGCAATCAGAAGAGGTGTACATCATATGGACTCTTAGTAACTATTTATAATATCAGCTCCAAAACCCTATTACACCTAAACACTAATTCTAATCACAGTAGAACATGGACAATGCAAGGGCCTGGTTTACCAGATTTATTACTTCTATTGAGCCATACAACCTAACAAACTGTATAACCAAATTGTAAATAACAAAAGCTTATGATACAAAGAACCTGCAACCAAACAAATGCATGAGTGAACACCTCCATTATCTTCCAGACATTTCAGTCAATAAAAAATAAAACTAACAGTAAGCACCATTGTTGTGAGCAAATATGATGCTTGAACGTGCATTGATCATCAAGCATACCATTTCTATGCTACTTGAGAAAGAGGAAATATGAAGTCCCACAGCTCCGAAATGCATATGATCCTATATGCCTATATCAATGCCCAACAGGCCTATCCTTTGCCCATAATTTTGTAGGCTCTAATGTGGATAAAGGTTCCTGAAAATTCCCCCAAGGGAAGATTGGTTTTTGGGTGATTTCCCCTGAAACATTGCTGCATTCACTTTTTAACGATTCATCTGAATACCCGCTAGTTGAAGGTTAGGTTTGCCAAACCTACGAGAATTCTTAAGGCATCACAATGTAACACATTGAACATCGACTAAATGGTCTGGATCAACAAAACAAGGTTCCCCACAAACAGGGTGAAAAAAAAAAAAAAAAAAAAAAAAAAAAAAAAAAAAAAAAACTCAACAAACTCTTATTTGCTGAGGCCCATAACCATATAAATCCTATGAAAAAGGGAAAGGGACTCTTCAATTGGTATGATGTAGAATAGAATTCCGTTAGTTTTGCATGGTGGTTTGGTCATTAATGAAACAAACATGCCACCTTGTTTGGGTAAAATGAATTTCTCATTTTTTAGCACGTTGATGGAGGAAACCCAACATTTACAACAGCAGTGGAAGAAAAATCAATTATTTGTTGGAAAAACACTTAGCTAAACATGAACAAAACTGCACATGCATGCACACATGAAAGCACTTCCCAAATCACGATAGAGAAGAGTCAAAAATACATGTTTGACAACTAATCGCCAGTTATTGGGATATAAATAACACAATATAACGATTTTCCACAAAAATGATAACTGTGTCGTCAACTTCATAAAATCTTTATGTAACAGTGTAACACAACTTTATCTCTACCATGGTTTCAAAATCAGTCATTTGAGTCAACTTCACCAAGTTGAGTCAAAACCCCCACTAGGGGAGTCTCCTTTCTAAATTCTAGCTGATTCCTATTAGAAAAAAGCCCTTTAACATGTCTTTTATCCAAGCTTTGTGAGGCTTTTAGGGATCTTTTACACTGATTTTAGAAGATTAAAATACATTTTGTGGAAGATCCAAGCATTCAAAGATCAAATTCCTATTCACTTGATTGAGTGGAAAACAAATCAGAACACCTGTTTATACTTAAAATCACAGTCATGTTAACAAAAAGATGATGAGTAATAAAACTATATATTTATTGGCTCCAGCCATTAAATGGACTGCTAACATAAAAATTAAAAAAAGAAAAGAAAATTAAAATCAATGTAAGCTAGAGACTGGCTAGTCCTAACTACTCTACATTAGATATGGGCAGAATTTCACTCAAAATGGAGTAATGCCTGTCATCTAATGGATAACATGTAGAACACATTATTTGATCTCACGTTACGTGTGATCAATCTGATTGTGTAATCATGTAAAAAAAAAAAAAAAAAAAAAAACACTTAGTTTGGAGTGAAATTTGGCCCACAGATAGCACAAGTTGGGAAAGTGCTTTTAAGCAGTTTGGATTTTAGATGTGGGCCGCACTAATGGATTTACAGCCACCAGATAGATGTTCTGTACTCATAGTTTTGGTGTGAACTCTTTTTCAGGGCAATTGTACATTTCGAACAACAGCAAACTCTTGGCTCTACGAGTTTTGAACTACAGCAGACCAAATTGCGATTTGTTTTGAAACTAACATTTCACAGTTTGAAGGCCATTTTAGACAAATTTAATTAACTATGGTCTGTTTACATGTATGAATAAAAAAATGTGAATTGACCTTTGCTATCCAAATAATGCTAAAAACACCAGTGAACTCAACACTGGATTGATACCACAGAAAGCCAATGTGAACTAATGTGAACTAAGGAACTCTTAAGGTTTAAAAAATCGGACTCGGGACCCGACTCGGCCGAGGCCGAGTTGTATGGGCCGAGTCCCAATTTCGAAGAAAATTGGTTGGAGGGCTGAGTCTTTCGCATTAGGACTTTGCCGAGTAACACGGTTGAGTCCCATGGTTCGAGTCTGAGTCCCATAGGACCCGACTCGTTATGTGTCGAGTCCGAGTTTTCAAAACGATGCTCCTAACCTTTGTCTGGGAACTCACATTTTAGACGAGCACTAGCACCGAAACACTCCATAGCTCTACAAATCATTTTTCAACACTGGCACCCACGGAAAAAGCGCTTAGTCTCAAAGGTCAAAACAACAATCAATGGTCTGCTGATGCCTCGTAGCCTCAGATCAGAACCCTGTATCAGCTTGAGCATCAAGATAAATGGGAGCCTAAAAAACAAGGGTAACCTGAATGAAGCAAAAGTAAGGACAACCGGATAGATAAATATTATCATTACTGGACAAAAAAAGATTGTGATTCTATTACATTCACATTTCTCAATTATTTCCCAATTTGGCTGCTATTAACGTTTCTAAAAACAAGCATGAACACCGAAAAAATTGAAAAACAAATCGATTGGGAGTTCCCCGGCATATTTTTCTTATGAGGATAATATATAGCAAAAAAGTTTTTTTTTTCTTTTTTTACAAGTGTTGTAAGAGAGGTGGATTTGGCTTAGGATAGATCGGAATAAGAAACACAATTCATGTAGTCAACCCCAACATAGTTGGGACAAGGCTTTGATGATGATGATGTTATTGTTGTTGTAAGAGAGGTTATTCTCTTCCCACATCAGTTCAACTTTAGAGGACTTTCACTCCTTATATGTGGAAATGTAGACATGGATTTTTGATATAACCTAAAAGATGGAACCATGTGGGTCTTTGGGAAAAATTCTTTCACACGCACGCGTTAGGTCAGGTTAGATCAGGCCAAGTCCGGCTGCATGTGTGACTCACACATGTAGCTTTTGGTTTCTCTCCAAAGCCTTTTTATTTTTATTTTTATTTTTATAACATTCTCTTCAAAGCCTATTTGAGCTTTAACAAGCACAGTCCAGTCGTATCACACATGTAGCTCTTGGTTCCTGAGTTTCTTTAAAAGGATCACTTTTGTTCAAGTAATCATTTTAGAAACACCCCTACAATTTTCTTCTCTATTTTCTACAAGCGTGTGAAACCAGTAAAGCAGTTCAATATCCTACTTGATTTGCAAGCAGCAAATGTAGTTATTCTCTGTTCCTATGTGCAGATTTATTTTGTTTTCATTTCTAGACTTCCCACCAACATTCATTAGCCATTACAAAGCAAAGCCCAAGTTTTTATTCTACATTCTAATAGAAGCTTCATTAGCCTACCTTAGAACATTAGAAGGGGCACAAGAAAAAAAAAAACCCTTCAAACCCTGTAACCGAATATTTCAGCATTGTCATCTTACAGTCTTTCTAACACTGCATTTGGCCAGCCAACAACATCACAAAATCGCTACATTTCCACATCTAAATGTTGCAATTACATACATACATACATTGCAATATCAACCATATCTAAATGGAATCATAAAGATGAAATCTTTTCCGTATTGTAGCCATGGGCTCGAATGAAAGATAAATATAGACTATGAAGAACAGGAATAGTTGGTACTTTCAGTCTTGAGCTCCTGATTTAAAGGTTTCAGTTGGAAATTTCAGGAAGAAGAAAAAGAGTACCTTCGTTTTACAGATTGTGCTTATGAGATTTGGAGGTTTTCCGAATCTCTCCGCTGCATTTTCTGAAACCCTTTCATGAATCTCACTTTCCCCTTCTCTTTTTCCCACTGCATTTTCGCTCTCTGTCTCTCAATGTTGCCAACTTTCCTTTTTGCGGGAGGGACGCTTTTATAGAGATTTTATATGGGCGGATTCCAATGGGATGTCTGAATGGGCTTCAAGAAATGGGCTTCATGAAATAATCCACCCCCCAAAACACAAACCCCCCCCCCACTCCCCCTCCCCACTGCTACAAATGGTGCATAGGCCCAGTCTATCTTGACTAGGCCGCCGCGTGTGGCCCAGTTATCAGCGTTCCAGAGGCTCGAATAGAGGCGCATGGGCTGATCTTTGGGGTATGGGACCCCTGATCCCTCTGCATTGCTGAAGATCCTGATTGGTGTCCCATCCACAGAGAAGCTGAATACAAACCCGGCTTTTTTTTCATGTGATTTTTTTTGTGTTTTTACAAAAGATAAAATATAAATTAGCCTTAGACACTGATTGAACAAATTAGTTATAAAAAGTACAGAATTAATGGATTAGGTTGTAGTACTTTTTTTGAGAGAATTATTATTATGATAATATCATTATCACCTTACACCCATTAGATATATATTTCACTCAGCAGAATTAATAATTTAATTTCTCAATTTTTATTTTAAATAAAATTTCACTAAATATCAAATAATAAATGAAATCCTTAAAATTGAAAATTTTCATTTGGTGGAACTATGCAGAAATTCATATTATAGGATTTGGTTGCTAAACATAATCTTTGAGAATAAGTTTTTTACACACCATTAATTTTAAGATTTTATAGACTCGCTCTCTAATTGATTTTAGAGACCATCCTTCTTCGGAGGATATATATCTAAGAAAAAAAAAATTTAATATTAGAAGTGTCCCCAGTTTTTTGGATTAGATTAATCTCTTTAAATTTTGAAAAAAATTTCAGCCGCTAAAGTATAATCAGAAGGAGTTAACCATGATCATAAGCTAACTGATCAACCTCCGTGGATTATTCAAGAAAACAGTAGAGAAAGATTTAATCAGAGTTATTTCTGGCCCAACAAATCAATGGTCTAGATCAAACCCTTATGATCCATCAGTACAAATCCTTCTCTCATTTTTGCTTTTCCGGGTTGAAAAAGGGTAGATAGAGAAAGAAAATTCAACACCATGCTCGCTGCAAGCGAACCATGAAGAACAACAGCAATACCAGAGAGGAAGAGCAAAGGAAGGAGAGCAGCAGCAGCGACTGGAGAATCAATCAAACCCTCAGAAACGTTCAGGGGTATGTCCAATTCTCAGATTCTTCAAAGCTCTTTGTTTGCTTTTTCCTTTTTGTTTTTGGAAATGCTTAGTTAGAAAAAATTTTAATTGGCATTGAAGACCTCGTATGAAATGATACTGATCTCTTTGTTTCGTTCACCAAAGCAGAAAAATCGATCTGGGTCATTTCCATTTCTGCATTTGTAGTGATGGGGTTTTCATTGAAACGATTTTGCTAGTGGCCCTTTAGATCTCTTGATTGTTCTGATCTCCTGAAGTCAAAAAAAGGCTTTCTTTGGATTATGTAGTTGTAATTTTCTCCTCTTTCTTTCTTTTCCTTGTCTGGAAGCTGGAGTGCCTTTAAAATGGGATGATGTGGGAGATCTGGAAGTCGATCTAGTGATCATTCGAACAATTCAGCTAGAAAGTTCATCTGGGTTTTTTCTAATTTTGCGTTTTGAATGCCGGAAAATATGGATATTTGATTATTATTTATTAGCTATGATTTTGGTGTCTCTTAGCTAGGGATTGATGGCAAAAGTTCAACATGGTTGCTTATTTTTTGCGTTAAAAATATGATATTGTGGTCTTCAGTATCATCTTGGTTATGGTTCTTGCACTCTGTTGGTTCATATTGAAAGCTTGGAACAGGTTTGAATACTGGAGAGTATTGCCACAAACCAGATGATCTCTGGAATAGCTGATTTGCGCCTGACTGTTCTTCTCATTTTTAGTACATAAACCTCATTTATTGAGCTTGTATTTATAGAGTTTCTATCAATGTGTTTGGTTGGATAATCATTACTTTGCTGGCTCCTCAGTGTTGCTCTGATTTGAGAAAATCTCGAGCATGCATTATAGTTGTTGGCAAATTCTAATAGAGCCACGAGGGTTTCTCTTGTTTTGGACTCACATGCCGAGCCATATGAGTTGAATGAGAAGTTATATTGGGTTCGTTCGATTTGTTGCATTTCTTATTCTGGATTTATGTGAATGTTTGTAAGGTTTTTGATTAACTAATGGTCTAATGACCAGAGTGGAGAATTCATTTGGAAAATGCAACTGCTGCATTTTCCAATCAGATGTTTCAGATGTGATTGCTGAATTTTTAGCATGGCCAGTGTGTAAAACAAAGGGAAAGGATCACAATCTCTCCCAAACGCAACAAACCTTAGAACTTTCGCTGTGAAGATAAGACCAGATCTCAGTGATTAGGGGACAAAAAGATGACTTATATTGAAATTCATCCACAACATATATATATATATATATATATATCTAGATATAAAACTCCTAAACCAACCCTATTAAGACTTATTAAAATAGTTTAGACCCTAACTAAACTCCAAACCACACAGTTAATGTTTCCAGATAACCTGAATAGCATATGAAACTGTAATTTGGCTAAAATTAATAGAATCCAAAAATTGTAAGTTTTGACTAAAAAAACTTGAAATTTGGAACCTTAAACAATGGGATTTTGAAATGCTGAAACACTCAAATAGACTCTTGTCAATTACCCACATCGAAGTACTTGCTGCGAGCTATAATAGTGATTGATAGTTGGATTGTACGTTACACTTGTTGGACACTAGCGTTTGGACATCTTTTGACCTTGGTTCTCTAAAGTTATTTGCAACTTATTACAAGGAAGAGTGGGCAAGTGACTTTGCCCGAGGAGAGATTTGCTTTCAAATATATAGTTGACTGCAAACAATAGGGATCATTATGTCAGTTGAAAGAGAAATTTTATTCCCTGAGATCATTTTACTGCTTGCACTCTTGGGAGATTCTTTGTTTCTTCTTCTTCTTCTTCATATATTATTCTCACATAAACGCAGAATTATAATAGTTTCTAATGTTATTTGGAATATTGTATTTGTATATCTAATATTATGCAGGTTGCTTAAAGGTCGTAGTTTTCCTGGTAAAGTTTTGTTAACTCAGAAATCAGAGCCTCTGCAAGAATGGGGGTCACCCGTATCGTCTCCAATTATGGAAAAGAGTTATTCCGAGAATGATATTGGACCGGATGAGCATGTGGATAGATCTTCTGAGGTAATCTTGCCGGGCTTGCAAATGCTGATTCATTCTTGATGTACCCATTTCGTGGCAATTTCTCCTGGAATTTAATTGAAGGCTTTCTTATTAGAAGATTTTTTTTTTTTTTTTCATGTAGGGAGAAAGTTTTCTTTCTCATTAAAAGAGAGTTGTTTTTCATGTAGGGAAAAATTCTAAGTTCTGGAAACACAATAAACAAGCCAAATGTCGGTAAGTTGAAATCATCAGGCACAAACAGTGAGAATACATCTGGCGATGTGCAGAGATCCATATCAGGGACTAGGTCAACGGATTCCACAAGGATCACAAAGTTCACAAAAGAACTGTCTGGACCAACTGTCATATTAGGTATGCTTTCTGGTAATCTAATTCTTTTTTATTGTTATGTTTCCCTTATTTGAAATTGAAACTTTAGTTTTTCCCTTCGCGTAAGTGATCCATGTTTCTGGGAGAAAATGCTGAATCACAGAACCTAGAAAGGTTCATTCTTGGAGAACCCATTAATTATAGATCTGGGTATTGCTATAGCATCTATTGGGACCCATTCCTTATGTCTATGAGCTTGTTTGTATCTATTTCTTGGACTTGTTCTACCCCATGAAGCTTGTCAACATTCTCTATCCAATTTAGGTCAATTCGCAGAGATGCTAAAGTCCTGCGGCATTGCTGGCATTTCTAATACAGCTGCTGTTGAAACTAGTTCCCCATTTCATGTTTTGAGCATTTCATTTTCAGGAATCATCTACCACCGCTACTAACTATTTTTAGTTACCTTTCCAGGAAAAGAAAATCGTTAAGGGAATATCAGGTCTTGTGCTGCAATCAATTCCCTTTTTTAGGCTTCTTATATCCTTCCCTATTCCATACACACAGTACCTGTATTTTGGTTTCCCAGGTGGTTGATGTGATGGGATCATTAAGAAATTTGTATGTCCAAAAGATTTTCCTTATATTGGAAAATGCTAGTGATAGAATTTTTGGGGTTCTTTTTCAACACATGCGATTGCTGCATTCTGTTCTTAATTTCTAGACCATTTATCAGAGGCTAAGAGTTAGGATCTTCCAATTATCCTCTATCTATGATGAGGCCTATTATTTCAATGGTCTGAATCACCAGCGAGGGGTCCAGTGTGTATGGAATAGGGAGGCAAATAAATTGTACATTGGTACAGCACAGGGCTTTACATTTCCTCTAAAATCCATCCACTTGACCTTTTTTTCCCCCTTCCTAAAGATATATCTGAATAAGTTTGTTGATTGCTTAGTTCTTCATTGGTGTACAGACAGAAGCTCTTTTTAAAGAAGCCCTTGTTTACCGACATTGATGAATATTTGCTGATGTAACAAAGGCTTTTCTGATTTGTAGTTCATATCAGCACATGCTCCATCGACATATCTGGTTACTATGGTTCCTAGTTTGCATGGTTTAATTTAATTCGCTGTCAGTGTCTCATAAGCATTATGTAAATAATATTTCTTGCTACACACATCCATTTTTCAGTTCTTTGAGTCCATGTTTCCTTGAAACAAGCATGGGCATTGAGTCCAACAAGGATCCGATTCAATCAATCATTTAAAATGGTGACTTTTCATTTAAATATTAAACTCTTATGACACTGCAATAGCTAGGACTGGCTACAACTCATATATATATATATATATATATTGTTATAGATTATAATATTATCCCAACAAATTTGCATCTTGAAATATAGCCCAATTGTTGTACAGCTGATGGTGAGGGACTTGGGGGAGTGCGTGCGCTAGTGGGTGTATCAGTACTTACCAAAAGATATATCCCAATTGGTAATTTTGTGATGCAGATTGACCTTAGGCGACATGTGTAGGGCCCAAGTAGATTTAGGGATTTTTCTATTTTTATTTAATTAATTGTTATTAGTTACTAGTTTTAGTTGATGACTTGTATTTAGGATTAAGTTTCTAATTTCTTTAGTTTCCTAGTTTTTAATTAGGTTTCTTAGGCCCTAAGTTATGTTTTCCTATTTTTATGACATTGTAGGGAAGAAATTCTCAAAATTGATCAATAGAAATTGAGTTTTCTCATTGCGGTGCGTCCTCGTTATCGTCTCTGCAAAGACTTGTTGAAGTGTCTTTGGACACGTGCTTCAGCACTCCACGCAAGCCCTAATCCTAGAGCTTGCCTTAGGTTGGTATCAGAGCGAAGATCCACATCGCTTCAATCGATCTCCGATATCTGATCGGAGCATATCCATCCATTCTCAATCCCTTCGATCACCTCTTTCTATAACCCCACCATCATCGATCCCTGTCCCAAACCCATCTTCCAGTATACCACTGGTGCCATCCTTCCAACACCCGAGACCTACAATTCATCTCAACCCCACCCAAAATCCTTGATGCAGAGCATAGACTGTATGGGCCTGGCCCATTCTTGAGTCTTTTAATTTTAATCTTTGTACCCATTTGTTAGGGGCATTTTAGACTTTTTCATGCCTTTTAGGGGTTAGGGCTTTTGTGGAACCTATATAAGTAAAGAAGAGGAGATGAAGAGGAAGCTTTTGGATATTTTGGAAGAAGAAATACACTCCATCCTTGAGAGGTTGGATTTTTGTTGCCACAGATTTGCCTTTGGCAATCTGGAGTGCATTAGTTGTTATTAGAGCATTCATGTTCGGATTGCTTAGGTTCCATTTCGATCCACGATTAAAGGGGTCTTGATCGACGGGAGAAGGGGTTTTCCCCTGGTGCGCCGCCATTGTTGTCGGGGCCACGCGGTTGTCGCCGGTTTGCAAAGAGGAAGCAACCTGTGAGAAGGAAGTGGGAGAGGTCTCTCGGGTTTTGCTTGTAGAAAGGGAGAGTCCGGATCTGGCATTGCAGGGCGAGACAGAGAGGGTTTTCTGGCCTGAGTTGCAAAACCCACTCGAGCAGACTTAGACATCTGGTTGTGTGGAAGAAAAGGAGGGCAGTCGCTGCCCAGAGATCAACCCCCCCATTGTTGCCTGTCGACGGAACAGCCGAATGAACATTGTTAGATAGGAGTCCGACCAGCCACCTCCGTCAAGGAGAAAGTGGAAGGGAGACTGAGATCAGCGCTGCTTCGGTCTCCACCCTTTGAACACTTCATCGTCCCTTGCAGGAGAAGACGACCGGAATAGGTTCGGATTTTTTTTTTAATGTTAACTTTCATTAAACCAAATCTTTACAAAAGAATTATACTGATGAGGAAGAAAAGAAAAACTGAACAAGCTAAAGAGCTAAAGACCCCGAACAGAAAGCAAGAGCAGCAAACAGAGTACAGACAGTTAGTACATAAAACAAAACATCGTTAGTACATCGTGGTCGCTGAAGAGTAACTCAGATCTTCTGTGTTTGAGTCTCTTTAAACTGCCGAACGCAGAAACGAAGGGGAAGAACAGCAGGGAGGATTGTCTTGTCTCTCCCTTGTTTGGTGGAGAGAAAACCAAAAGGGAGAGAAGGTATATGGTGGTGTAAGCACCATATACTTCTGTGGTCCCTGATCACCAGAGAGGTGTAGTGACCTGGACCTACTGTGCAAGAGGCCAAGAGCCCACTAGCAGAAGCCCATCTGGAAGGTGAGCACATTCAATCAGCGAGTTGCAGCCGTCACATCAGAAGTGGGTTTGGTCAACAATGAGTTTGACTGGATTAAATGTTGGAAACTATTTTCTCTCATTGTGGATCCATCGGGACTCAGATGTCAAATCTGCTTTTGACCATGCCTTTGTTGTGATACGATATACATAGCAAGCAAGTCCTATCTTTAGAAGAGCATTTTTTTTTTAATGTCCTTGCCTCGAAGTCAAAATGAGAGACGTGGAGTTTGGCATAAATCCGTTCAAATATGGGGATCAATATTGTGGACAAGAGTTCTACCTTGAGCAGTTCATTGTTTTAAAGCAAAAGAAATTAATTGTTGATGAATACACGGATCAATTCCAAGAATTGCATGTCTTATGTGGACTAGATGAAAACCCAACACGTGATTTACCTCATTATATCAGGGGTTTGAGAGCAAACATTAGAAAGCATATGAAGTCCTACCTAGCCATTCATGAAGCATACCAATATGCTATCCTTGTTGAGCACAGACTTAAACAGTCTCACACAAGGCAACTTAAGTCTCAAGGTGGAAAATGTCAGCCATAAGAGTAAAAAAAAAAGAAATTATAAAAGCCATTGATGGTGAGAATGTTGACGATGATTTTGTAGATTCGCCTCATATATTTCATAGCTATATGGAAGATGATTGTCAAGAAATAGAAGATTTAGTAATAGAGTTGGGTGAAATAACATGTGAACAAATTGATCAAATGTTCGCAGAGGAAAATGAAGGACAAGCGGGAATTGAAGACTTTGGTTTCATTAATGAGGTGATGGACCACTCAACGGATTTTTATTGCAATGCCAATTCTAGAACCGCACATTTGTTCATTTGAAAGCACATCAATTGATCTTATGCTTTCACAAGAAGATCTGCCCGTTGAAGTCCCTCACATTGACTATATCTTTGGGGATGAACTACGGATAATCAAAGTTTGCGATGTAAAAATCCAAATTCCACACTTGAAACATCTATTCTCTCCATTGCACATCCAATCAAAGTTCGCCCGTCAAAGAAAGGAATGCGTAAAGCCAACTTGGAAGAAGAAAGTGTATCAAGCTTCAAGGCCCCATACAGAATATGAGGACCAACAAACATATGGAAAGTTTGTATGCTGTATTTTCGACGCAGGAGGACACTTGTAGAACTCTAGGTCGAGTTCTTCCCTAGGAAGGGGAGACTAATGCAAGAGCACAGATTGTATGGGCCTGGCCCATTCACGAGTCTTTTAATTTTCATCTTTGTAGCCCATTTGTTAGGGGCATTTTAGACTTTTCTTGCCTTTTAGGGGTTAGGGCTTTTGCGGAACCTATATAAGTAAAGGAGAGAGGATGAAGAGGAAGCTTTTGGATATTTTGGAAGAAGAAATACACTCCATACTTGAGGGGTTGGATTTTTGTTGTCCCAGATTTGCCTTTGGCAATCTGGAGTGCATCAATCCCCAATCTAGAAAACAGCCACAGCCAGATCTCGTCATACGAAACCCCTCGCCCCAATCCCGCCTCCACCTGCGACCCCACTTCTCATTCTGGCAAATCCCTTCCTACTTCGAAACCCAAACTGAGAAAAAAAGAGAGAGATTGGAGAAGAGAAGAAGAAGATCTCATTTCAGAAAAGCGTACCGTGCACCTATGCCAGCACCATCAACACCTTAGCACACTCACGCAGCGCGTCGACTTTGTAGCAGTTGTCGTTGCTAGTAGTAGCTCCACCATCAATGCCCATCGTCTTCTCTGCCTCATCATCTCCTTTTTCGTTGAAGTCCAAAACAGCAAGAGGCTGACTGTACAAGTAGCAGGTTGCACGTGTCTATCCCTATCTTGAGTTATTTGGTGGGCCTTTTTTCTAGATATGGGTAACTCAGGTCAGTTCCATCCACTTGTAGTTGGATCTAACCCAATTTGAAGCCCAACAAACTACAGTAGGTCCAGCATCATTACAACCATATCATCCAGTCAGAGATTTTGATTTGACCAAATTTAAAGGGCAAGATTTATTCTCGCGATTACAGGGTCATCTTAACTTAGATTTCAGATCCGTTTTCGCCTACGCTTTCGTGGAGTGTAGATCTATGACATCAGGTCAGTCCATTATTACATTCAAGTCAATATGAAATTCCATATCATTAAATTCTACAATGCACTTAAAAGAGCCAATTATGCACTTAAATATGGAATATGGTATGTTGGGAATAAAAGATTGTTTTCGGCATTTTCTTGACTTGAAACAAGAAGAGTTGTCTGTTCTTGAATACTCTGACCAAGGCTTCAAGATGCATGTGGATTAGAGGATGACGAGGAACATGATTTAATTAATTTTTTGAGAGGCTTGAGACTAGATATAGTGGAGAGAATGAATGACTGCAAGTCCATTCATGAGGCATATTGGGGAGCAATTTGTGTAGAGCACGTGCTTAAACAGTCTCATATGGGGAAAGTTACGCCTTAAGAAGGAAAGTCACCGCAATTAACAGTAGACCATGTTGAGGAACCAGTGGCAGAAGAGATGCTGAATGAGAAGCCAGAGCAAGACACCGAAGATTCCACGACTACATTTGGCCCCAAATTTCCTTCTATGGGTAATGGTGATCAAAATATACAGGCAGTTAGGGAAGACGCATCAGTAGTTGAAATTTCCCACATTAAGGGGTCGTTTGTTTCCTGTGAAAGTGATTCACATGTGTAAATGACACACATGTGAGTCATTTGCATATGTGAATGACTCACATGTGGATCAGATTCTACTGTTTGTTATTAGCATAACATTTCACATGTGAATCTATGAATAGGTTGTATATTGTTTGATGATTTCTCAACATCCAAGCAACATCAATGGTTGCAAATTGGACACATGACCGTGTTTGAGCTTTTGAAGAATATGAACGGTCCTGATTTTACAGGTGGGGCCCAGAACAATAAAAAAATCATAAAAGGCGGACTATGTATGTTAGTAACAATAGGTTGTATATTGTTTGATGATATCTCAATATCCAAGCAACATCAATGGTTGCAAATCGGACACATGGCTGTGTTTGAGCTTCTGAAGAATATGAACGGTCCTGATTTTACAGGTGGGGCCCAGAACAATAAAAAAACATAAAAGGCGGACTGGGTATGTTAAGAACAATAGATTAATCCAACGGCTGTAATTATGTTGATGATATCTCAACCTCCATGCATCATCAACGGTTGAAAATTGGACACATGGCTGTGTTTGAGCTTCTTAAGATGATGAGTGGTCCGGATGTTACAAGTGGGGCCCAAAAAAATAAAAAAAATAAAAGGAGGACTGCTCATTGAGGCACTGTAGCACTCCGCCTGGTAACAGTGCCATGTGAAACTGTTTCACACCTCTTGAGGTGTGAAACTGTGCTGCCTCTTTTGCACATACTTTACACAGCAAAAGCACATGTGATTTACACACCTAGTGTGTAAATGCTGTAAACAAACATAAATGATATGAATCTCTTTCACATGTGGGATGTTTACATATGTAAATTGGGAGAAACAAATGACCCCTAATTCTCACATTGATTTTGTCTTCGGGGATCAACAACGGAAACTTGGAGATGAATAACGACCAGTTAGAGATTGTGATTTGATGGTGCAGGTTCCACACATTAAGTGCCTAAGGGTTCGATCTCACATCCACATAACATCCGGCCATCAAAATAAGTTATATATGAAGCTGTACGCAAAAGTTGCAGATCAACCAACGAATCAGAAGTTTATCAAATTGATCTTCGACCCAGGTGGACATTTACAGAACTCGAGCCGGGGAGAATGATGTAGATAGACCTCATGCCACATGTGTAGGGCCCAAGTAGATTTAGGGATTTTTTTCTATTTTATTTAATTAATTGTTATTAGTTACTAGTTTTATTTGGTGACTTGTATTTAGGATTAAGTTTCTAATTTCTTTAGTTTCCTAGTTTAATTAGGCTTCTTAGATCGTAAGTTTCTCACAGTTGATTAATAGAATTTGGATTTTCCCATAGAGGTGGGTCCTCATTATCATTTCTGCGAGATTTGTTGAAGTATCTATGGACACGTGCTTTGGCACTCCATGCAAGCCCTAACCCTAGGGCCTGTGCCATTTTGTACATGAAATTTCTAAATAACTAGTAGTACGGAGCTCAAAGCCTGAGTAATCAATTGTTCAAGTTGGGGTAGTCTTTATCCTTACCTTAATCTGAGTGTCCAAGTATATGACTTGGTTTGTCCATTGCTTTTGCAGGATCCAAGTACCATAGATATGAGTTGAAATTTTAACAAATCTTTGAGCTTCCTTCAATAGAACAACAACATGATTAATTGCCTTATAGGATCAATCCTTTCTTTCAGTGTAGAATGATGAAATATTGGGAGTGGTTTTTACTATGAGTAGGATGTTCTTTTCTGGTAGGTAGGGGTGGACCCAAGTACAAGACTATGGGGGTTGAAGCCCCCACCCAAAACTGAAAAAAGTCCAAAGTTCTTAATAACCCCTTGCAAATTCTAAAAATTAGTATGCTTTTTTTTTTTTTTACATTTGCCCCTTCCCCCAATATTTTTTTACATAAAGTACTCCCAAGGAGAATTTCCTGGGTCCGCCCCTGCTGGTAGGTTTAATGGTTCCATAAGTATTCTGTTTATATGGTTCCATATCTATATGTATGTGTAACTTTCTTTATTCCTTACGGGCACGTTTGTGTAGCCCATTTCCGCGGAAAAGGATGTGGTTTTCTGCGGAAAACTCCTTTTTCATGTGTTTGGTGCGGTAGTTTTCCGCGGAACTGCTTTTTTTTGCCACGTCAGCTTTTTCCTTCCTAGGCATGAAAATAGACTTCCTATCGTGGGGTATGGGAAGTCCATTTCCACAGAAAATTGACCCCCAATTTCCTCACTCCCACCCCCACTCTACCCAGCCACCCTCTTTCTTCCCCCTCCCTTCCCAACCCCACCCACCTACCCACCCTACACACATACCGACCTACCCACCAACCCACCCTACACACATACCGACCCACCCACCCAGTAGTTTTCACTGAACAGTAGTTTTCACTAAAGAAATCCGTAGTTGCACCAAATAAACATTAGCACCAATTCATTGAGGAAGAACTTTTTGCACCAAACATGAATTTCTAATTTAAAAACCATAGAATTTGCTGATATGGCAATTTCATCTTTCCATGGAAGTTGCCTCTACACAAACGTGCCCTACAAGTTGCTGTCTACCTTACAGTTCATATGAGAAATGCAAGATATCTTTGTTTTTCTGCCACAAATTTAATGCACGCTTTACATAGCTTCTATAATTCTTGTTGTCCTTGGTGTGAGATTTCAATTTGTTTGGCATTCGGCGAATGGTTTTTGTGGACTCTTCAGCAAAACAAGGGCTTGATGGATCTTCGGATTTGGTGGCTGTCTTTTAGTGCTCTGTTGTTTTTTTCTTTGTTTTTCATTTTGGTATAATCCTTTGTTTTTTGTCTTTACATCGTTTGGGTAGGATGATGTTACGCCCCACCCTACACCCATGCATGATATTGTCCGCTTTGGCCCACGGGCCTCACGGTTTTGTTTTTGGTGGGTCTCAACCCACCAAAAGGCCTCATGCAAGGTAAGGGTATAAGCTCTACATATAATCCCATTCACTTTCCTCTCTATAGTCGAGTGTGGGCCCTTGCCGTGGTCTGGTGCAAGTGGAAGGGTTTCCATATGGGCGGACCAAGAGGGTTGGCAGGCTACAGGGACTGGCAAGCTACTGCACAGGGACATGCAGCCCTAAGGGTAGTGGATTGTGACGCCCCGGAATCCCATATTGACTATAGAGAGGAAAGTGAATGGGATTATATGTAGAGCTTCCACCCTTATCTTGCATAAGGCCTTTTGGTGGGTCTCAACCCACAAAAAATAAAACTGTGAGGCCTGTGGGCCAAAGCGGACAATATCATGCATGAGTGTAGGGTGGGGTGTTACAGATGATGGTTTTCTTTTTTTATTTCCTATTCCTTTTTTAATATAATTATTCAGTTACCGATAAAAAAAAAAAAAATTCTTGTTGTCCTTGCCTTAGTTATGTTTTAATTTTTGACACCAAATAACCATGGTGCCTGATCTCATTAGCTTCACTTCTCTACTACCATCACCGGTGAAACAAATTATGCTGTATATTAACCATCTGTTCCAGGATCTTGGTTTTCAGATTTTCAATTCAGAATCTTATTACCATATCTATTTACTTGTTTTGATGCTGCACTCGGTAACTATATGTCATTGGATTTAGTTCCTTTTTTCTACAATTCCATCAACTCTACATTTTCTTTTTTTTGTCTTGTAGAGTCACTGCGTGAGGTAGCTTGGAGTGGCATTCCGCCATATTTGCGTCCAACTGTATGGAAGCTTCTTTTGGTAGGTCCAGTTAACATCTAGTCACATGAAATCTTCATGTCATGTTTACATGCCTTGCATGCTTCAGAAGACGTTGTTGACAATGCACTTTGTTTATAATAAATATGCATCCCTTTTTAGTGTTTGCATTACATTTAGTTGTGATGATATACATGTGTGCATGGCTGCGTGCTGCTGTAATATGCGGCAACCTTTTTTTTTTTGGGAGATAGCAATCGATTTACTGTATTAATGTAAAAACATTAACAAGAGGGAACAGCGCTCAAAAGCCTCAAGGTGAAACCAAAAACAGTGCTTTTAGTCACATGTATTGCATCTTACATCTGGATGTAATACATGGGGACGTGGCATTCCAGACAAACATTGGAAACATGAATTGGCATGCCGAAGATCAGATTGCCCACATGCAGATCCAACTATGCTGGGCTGGATGTCCCTGAAAGGTCAGGATCCGAACCCTAAAGGGGGGAGGTGAATAGGGTGAGCTCCAATCTTGCCTAATATTTAAAATCCTATTTCCAATCATTCTTTGGTGACGGTCAATTACTTTGAGTACATGTGATGTTTCTTAGGAATACATGTACATATGAAATAAACATCAAACATAAAATCAATAGCCATAAGCATCAACCATAGACATAAATCATGACCATCAACCATAACCGTAAGCATTCACCTTAACACAAGAATTTATAGTGGTGCGGCCAATGTGCCTACATCTACTCCCTGTTTCGCTTACCGGATTTTCCACTATCTCAATGATGGATTTTCCACTATCTTAATGAGGTATATGGTCCAACTCAAACCTTACATCACTCTTTATGCTTTTTAAGGCTAATCAATAACCTTTACATTCACTCTTTATGCTTTTCAAGGCTTAGCAATAACCTTTACATCCATGAAATATTTCTCTCACTATATGCCTAAGAATGCACTAAGAGAGATACATTGAAGTACAAGTTGATGCCTCCAGATAGGCTGATATGAAAGTAAACATTACATTCATTGCATACACACAGAAGATAACTAAGATTGTCATTCAATGCATATGCATGAAACCCTCTAACTCTTTTTAAAATTAATTGCTCATAAATGATGCAAAGATGTAAACCATAAATGTGAGATGGAGGTATTAAATGAAGAACACATGTTTGAAATGGTAAACAAACTTGATGTTGAAAATGTAACCTAAGACTAGCAAGTTTGTTTAAAACATAAGACTAAAACATGTGTAAAACAATAAATGTTGAAGTCATAATGCTAAGCATATTTAAAGTACCTATCATGTTATGAAAACAACATTTAATCAATTCAATTATATATTTAAATCATGCTATTAAATAAAACAAAGATTTAAAACATAGCATGAATTAATTTGAGAAAAGGGACCAACCCATTTGTGAAGAATCAAAGGTTGAAAACCATGTATTAGCCCTTCAAGACCTTCTCTAGCCTAGCTCAGTTGATTCTCCTTCCTTGGTCCTCAAAAGACACAAAAGTTCAGGCACAAATCCCAAGGAGAGAGCTGGATTTTATAGGAAAAAGTGGTCCAACAGCTATATTTTCGGTTAACCCACCAACAGTTCGGTTAACCGAACTTCCAACGGTGATATCCAACGCTAGTTTGATCACAGTCAAAATGCAGATTTTCAAATTCGGTTACCCTTCGGTTAGCGAACTGGTTGTCGGTTAACCGATAGGTCACCGAACTGTAGAAATGAACATATTTTAACTTCCAGCTATTGTGACCGAGGGGTGACTGACATGAAGGTCGGTTAACCGAGAATTCCCAGGTTTCAAAGTTACGAAAATGATTTCCTAAGAGGGAATTTTGGCCATGGAAATTATGTTTTGAAATATGTCTAGAATTTTTGAAATTGAGTCTCAAAATATGATTGAAAACATGTTTATGCATGAAATTTTTGAAATTCCTTTTGAACCTAAGATGAAAAGATCAAATCATGCGTGAAGATTTTTAAGTTTAAAAGACGTGAGCCCATGAGAGATCAAGCTTTGGAAAACAATGAATCCATCCAATCAAATTGCAACAAATGACAACCTTAACAGTCCCTAGTGCGGCATCTTGATACTACCAGGAATGGGAAACAAATACAAAATTGTAAGGAATTCAAAAATTGGATTTATGTCCAATGGATTACACGTACCAAGATAAAGTATTTTGTTTCAGTTTGACCCAAAGTCACATAATGAGGGCCTTGATCCTCCTGGATTTCAATTCCGCCCGATTACCTATTTTTGGGTCTACTTCAACAGTGGAGGAACTCCAAATACCCTCACCAGCAATGGAGGGGAACTTCAAATACGCTTACCATCCAGTCTAGAACAAATGCTGCCAAGACCTCCATTCATCAATCTATTAAGTCGTAAGGGGATTGATCTTTCCCTCTAACAGCAACAATTACTTCTTCCACTTCTTCCTATGTGAGAAGCCTAATCCACACCTGATTGCAGTCCAAATGATGAATACCCACTGGAATCTTCCCCTGGATCTCGTATAACCAGTTCTCTACCTGGCTGAGAGTAGCTTCTCCCCCCTTCAGAGCAGGGGCTGCACAAAAAGCTCAGGCTTCAACGACTCAGGGATCCAATTGGCAACGTGGGCAGTTGCCTGCCCATCATGAATGCTAAAGATCCAACTAAGCTGGATGTCTTCTTCTACAGGCTGCCCCTTCTTGTCTCTAAGCATCTCTTCTGAGTTCTGACCAACGGCCTTTTCTCATGATCCTGCTCGCAACTCCTATTGCTTGTTTTTTTTACCTGCTTAGGACCAAGTGGGGCAGGCTGTGCCTGAATACTACTGCCTCATGACATCCCTGGACCATCTCAAAGCTTTGGACCTCCACAGGAACTTTTTAGGAGTGAAAATATCTGCTATCCGACCAGCTCATCAGAACATAGCATGCAATTTTGCTGTACTAGTGCCTGCAGGTTGGAGGCATTGTCTTTTTTTTTTTTTGTTTGTTTTGAAAAAGGTTGGAGGCATAGATTTTGTATGATCTCCTTAATGTTCTCCAGAACATACTTCCTTCCCACAGCATTCCTCTGGAAAGCAGCAGCATCCAAGTTCCTATTTTGATTCACTGTGTAGTGATATCAGCATCGGCTAGAGTTTCTTGCCGGTTGGCTGGAGCTGCGCCTCTGGTATGGAAGTGATGACTGAGGTCTTAGTAATAGCTCATGCAATTATTACATGGTGAGGCCTTAGTGATAGCTTAAGTAATTATAACATGAAATCATTTCATTATTAAAATATTAGCTTCATATCTAGGGTTCATTTAGATGTGACTGAAACTGTAATAGTTTGAGTAATTTGTTAGACAGATGGTTATCAGTTCCATTGTGTTTTTGCAAGATAGGAATCAGAAAGCATATTAGGTGTAGTAATGTTTTTCTCTCTCAATCATCAATAATAATTTGAAGGAAAAAAATATAAATCTTAAAAAAAACTGTACCACCTAATATAATTTCTGATCCATTGCTATCTAAAGTGACGGAAGAATCGATTAGCATGTCCATGAAAAAAAAAAAAAAAAAAAAAAAAACATTTAGATTGAAATTTGGTGTACATCTCAAAGCACAATTTGCAAAATTGTAGCTTTGTAGCTCTTTAGATCTGGTCTATTGTATTTAGATGTACCGTATTTTTTTTTTCTCCTTATTGGCATTGCATCTTTTATAGTTTGTGATGATTAAATTTAATAAGGCTAGACATGAAAAAATGACTAGAGAAGCATCCTCTTTTTATAGTTTGTAGTCAATTTTATGCATATATTTCATTCATCTACTATCAAAGCATGTTGCTTGTTTGAATTTTAAACATGAGCTGACAACAGGGATATGCGCCACCTAATTCAGATAGAAGGGAGGGTGTTCTGAAGAGAAAGCGACTTGAATACGTTGACTGTGTTTCTCAATATTATGATATTCCTGATACTGAACGCTCAGATGACGAGATCAACATGCTCCGCCAGGTGAATTTACTGAGCTGATTGAATGGCTGTGATTTTTCTTGTATCATTCAATATATTAATGGATGTTCTAAGTCTTCAAATTTGTTACTCAGATTGCTGTTGATTGTCCAAGGACTGTACCTGATGTCACTTTCTTTCAGCAAGTGAAGTTCAGAAATCTTTGGAACGCATCCTTTATACATGGTCAGATCTCTTACTTGTTTTTGTTACTAATATGGTAAATATCTATGGTTTTTGGATTCTACTCTAAGATTCCTTCTGAAAATGTGATTCATAAAGTTTTGTTTGTTTAATAATATAGAAAGACAAGGAAATGCACAGTGCTCAATTGAGCATTTGCTCAGCCCAACAAAATTGTGGGAAGGACCTTTGTGTATTAAAATTATTCATATAGAGCGCACCCCCGCCAGCCACCCCCCCCACCCCACCCCACCCCCCCCCCCGCCCATCTTCAGTGGAATGCCATCTTCAGTGGAATGCTTGTAAATGTCAATTTCTATAAGATGACTAGTATTGGCTAGCTAGGTAGATGCTGGGGGTATGGTGCAGTCTATGATTAACCCCATGGCCATTGCTGGTTTTTTCCCCATTTTTAAATTTAAATGGAAACTGTAAACTTTTTTTATTCCTGAAACAGCCATATTAGATATTACATAAGCTGACCAACTCGAGGCCATCCAACAAAACACCCACCCAGAGTAAAGACACCCCCTAAGAATGATCAACTGCACCCAGAGGCCATAATAACCCCAAACATTTAAAAGGACCGCCAACTATTCACGCATTATAAAACATAACTCTCTCCTTTGTACCTGTAGGATGGTCATAATTAATTGAACTACAAAAGTTTTTGAAGCTCTTGCTTCTGCTTTCCCCCTTTGATTTTTGATCGATCACCACCTACAATTATGCCAACACAATCTTTATCCCCAAATCCTTATATAAAAAACTGCATACCATTGTCATTATTTCTGAAAGTGATACCTACTTCTTACCAATATTTTGTTCATCAATTATGATCAGAATTCTTGTTCTCCTAAAAAAGCATATCTATTTTTTCTCCTTTTCAATGGGGCCCTTTTATTTTGTGATGGAATCTAATTAATGGTTGATTTGGTATCAAATTAGAAATAATGCAAATCTAATTCAACGCGCTATCATATGCACGTCCAAAGAAAGGTCCTTTTGTTTTTCAAATTTGAATCTCCTATTTTATAGCTTGATATGATTGAACATGTCTTATTTAATCATATTCCCTTTCTCTTTCTCTACACATTCTCCTAAGACGGTGAGTAATATATCTTCCTCTCTCTCTACACATTCTCCTAAGATGTGAGTAAATAAAAGTAGGTGGGATGGATGGATTCTTGCCTGTCATTGGATATCCGATAAGGGCAGAAATGCCCCCTTTTGGATTGGGGCGTTTTTGTAGTGATTGTATTCCAAGGAAAAGACTTATATCAGCATATATTTGTCACTTTGAGCATCAAGAATTGGATCAAGATCATCCCTATCTCAAGCTTCACACTCCTTATTGCTAACCTGGTTTTTTTTTTTTGAAATCTCATTGCTAACCTGATTTAACCATCAGAAATGATCATTGGGTTGAAATGAACTGTAGAAAGCGGCACCAAGTCCTCTAGAAATATTGAACTACTGGTGAACAAATAGTGACCAGATCGCAACATCTAGCCTGCTTCTTTACTGTAGGAGACTCAATCTGATTCTCCATGGAAGAACCCTTTTGTTTTGTGTCACTGATCCCAACCCTACCTATGTTGGAAATCTTCCTCCCATGCATACCAAGTGCCACCTTCTCCATCACAAGTCACAACCACAGCGCACAGCAAGCTTTAAATCTCTAGTAAAATGAGTGTTGCTATCGTTAAAAATAACTAATCCTTTTCTGAATAATTGGAGATCCTCATGTATCTAGTACTCAACTGATGAGGACCAAGCTGAGAGTCCTCGGCCGTCCGCCCACTACAAAGCTGCAAAACTATGAACATGTTCAAAATTATCTCAATTACACCTTTGCAAGGGCAGGGTGGCACAACACACCAACTTGTTGCCTCCATCCAAACTAAAAACCTTATCCATTCAAGCATTCAAGTACAGATTCCCATCATTCCTCAGCATGTTCTCCTCATCCCAGCTGAATATTAAGATCTTTTAGCCAGGTTGGGCAGATCAGGGAGCTTCTCTGGTACCGGGAATGCTGACATTCTTCTCACTGGGGTTCACAAAGGGAAATGCTAGGAAGGAATCCCTTGCCATGCGATTATGCAAGTCCTGCTCTGCTGTATCATTTGGACCTATTCTTTGACTTCACTCTTAAGTAAGCACAGAAGAGTTTTTGGAAGTTGAGAGGGCTCAGAGGATTCAAGACAAGCGTACTCAATGATCTTTCTGCTCATTGAATGAGGATCTATAATTCTATGTCCACTTCTGCCCTTAAACAAGAATCCAAGTTCAAAAAAGAGATTCCGATCACTCATGGAGAGGGACTCCTAGAAATCAGTTTCAACTAAGATTCTCATCTGAGAAAGGGCTACCCGTTTCTGATGGCTGTAGGCTCCGCCAAAGACGGAGGATGGGAGGAGTTATCCAGAAGATGGAGGAGTTAAGTTAGTTTACCTTACGATGACAGATAAATCCACTTTCAATCTTCTTGTCATCCAACAAATGATATTTTCTGGTAAATGACAATAGGTGATGTACATCTCACAAATGTAGTCTCCAATGAATTTTTAACTCTACCAGAACTTCTTTGTCATCTTCACCACCCTTCAATTAGCCACCATCTCAACCATGCATCACCCTTTGATTCCCTACCTGTATTTTGTTTAATTCTCAACATGCATAAGCAGAGCACCAGCTCCGTACTCCTCTTTAAGACACTTTTGATGCCCACAACACCTTTTGGTTTCAATTAACCAAAGCAACTATATCTCTTTGAACCCTAATGTTATGATCCCATAACCTCTGCCCATTCAACTGGTCTGTCAATCACGTGCAATTAGGAAAAAGAAATGGACTTCTTCCATCAGCTAGATTCCCATACTCTCTGTTACCACAAATTCCCATGTACACTCCGCAGACGCCCTTTGCTACTCAGTTATCACTCTTTTCCCTCTTATTTTTAATATAATTCTTTGATGAGCTCGTAGAGGGGGACTTTTAAATCACCATATAAAATTTCTGAGAAAAAGACATACCCTGCTGGCCTTATGTTACAATATAGCGCTAATGTTACAATATAGCTTTCAAATTGTTCATGCTCTTCTTTTCCTTTTAATGGAAAAAGACATACCCTGCTGGCCTTATGAACCTGATTGTCAAAATCATGATTTTCTAAACCTGGTTATCTAGAACCTGTCACGCAGTGGCCCCCCTGTAGAAGGGCATTAGGTCTGGCGAGCATCTGCCTAGAGAGAGAGGGCGGGGAAGAGGACTGGGTATGTAGTGGTGCATACGTCCCACATCGGAGACATGCCGGTCCTGATCCTTGGTATATGTGTGTGACCTGGCCTTAACCCCACATGAGGCCTTTTAAAACCGTGCGGCAAGATTAGGTTGAAATCCCATGAGCGAAAGTGGACAATATCATTGAGTCCAAAAGAACATAGCTGCTGGCCTTCTAACTTGATTGTCAAAATCATGCGATGTTGTTTTCCTCGAAGTTTTATTATGTAGCCAATCATGGAGAACAATGAAAAGTATTGTTGTGCCTTTTCAATTGCTCTTTTGTTAGAGAACTCAAAGTCATTTGATTTAATTTACTGTTGCAGATCAGTGTCTGGTTCTCTTTTTCATGCAATAAATGTTCATATTTTTTTTTCTAGGGCCATTCGTCATCCAGCAAGCGGATATGTTCAAGGAATAAATGATCTTGTCACACCATTTCTAATTGTTTTCTTGTCAGAGCATCTTGAAGGCAGCGTGGAGAATTGGTCGATTACAGATCTATCTCCACTGACGATCTCTAACATAGAAGCTGATTGCTATTGGTGTTTATCAAAATTTCTTGATGGCATGCAAGATCATTACACTTTTGCCCAACCAGGAATTCAACGGCTTGTTTTCAAACTAAAGGAATTGGTCCGCCGGATAGATGGTATCTCTCTCTCTCTCTCTCTCTCTCTCTGAAATGCCCCTTTGAGTGGGGCCCACTATGATGCATGACAACCATGGAATGCCCCATTTGATGGAAAGATCTGAATAAGACCTACCTAAATGCAAAATCTCAATTCCATTAGAATTTAGATCATCCTAACCCCTTGATCTATACCCCTAAAGTTTAATGGTTTTAGAGACATCGTTTTCTTAGGATTTCTATCCAACAGTGAGTAAAAGTTGGATGAGTGTCCAATTTGGACTTGTGACAATTTATGGCGGGATAGTGTGTGTGAAAAGACTAGATTAGCTCAAGATGGGCTCGGTGGCCTAAAAAAAATAGGGGAGCAAATAGGGGAGTTTTTCAAATGGGTGTTTTTGAGAATTTCTCACACATTTATATTTATATGCTAGTTACTCTTTATGAAGCAAACTGCATTTTACTGTTATACTTATCATGGGACCTATTCTCACAGCCAAAGTTTGAAACATTGGTCACAATGAAGAAATGCAATTTGTTTAGCTAGTTTCTCAACGGTGTTTCTAATTTTGGCTACTGTTGGCGTTGCTTGTATACATCTTTTGACAAAAGATGGTTCCATTTGTACGTTTTACCATCCTGAGAAGTAATTAAATGGTTCTATTTAAGAGCGATGAAAACATAACAAAGTGAAGCAATATCTTACTCCTTAATCTTAGCTGATGAAAAACTAGAACATTTTTTGCTTGAATTCCACTGGCTGACAGGTCTCAAATCTTGTTAAGAATAATTTAAATGTTGACGACCTCTCTTTGCTTTACACACTGACCTAATATTATTCACAGAATCCCTATGCACAATTAAATGGCTAGAAAACGACTCCTTGAAGTCTTGAACCATTGAGAGAGAGAGAGAGAGAGCAAAAAATCTGCAAGGCTTCCCGAATTGCCGAATTGTTAGAATTTCTGCCTCCTTGGACTGTTTACACCCACTGGCCGTGAAAATACCATCTGAATTGTCCTTCATCGTCATGTGGGATGCCACCGCTATTACTTGCGTTGGATTTCTTCTTGATACTCCATAGTCCGTTCACATTAGAAAAAAACCCAATGGGGGGAGGCTGCCAAAGAACATCCACTCTTAAACTTATTCCTCCTGCTAATCAAGCACGTTCGAAAATTCTTGAGAAATTATTTAACATCCTCTTACTGTCATCCTTTTTTGAAACATGGTCTTTTATATATTGCATCGGGTCCCATGTCAACCTTTCCTTTCCTTTCCCTTTTTTTTTTTGGGTTTTTTTCTCCGACAGAAAATCGTATTATTTGTTTCCATCTTCAGCACAAAATGGCAACTTGACCTACTTTCCATAGTCTTGCCTCATTTCTGAAATGGACCTCCTTCCTACTGGAGAACATATCACCTAGAGAAGGGGGCAAATACCATGCCATATGGTATAGTGACAGCGAAGAACACAAAAGCCACCTTGTTTAAATACAATGCAAATATATGTACATATCATACCTTCAACAGTACCTTTGGTGGTGATTGGCAAGCATAAATTGTATCGTCTACCAACTATCTGTAATATTACATCTTTTAGGGCTACTTTTTCTTGTTTGCTTTGTAGAACCTTACATGTGCATTTGAAGTGGGAATCTTCTACCTAAAATCATCCTAATCAAATTCTGGTCCCAACTATGTTGGGGTCAGCTACATGAATTCGGTTTAGCCATGTAAGTGCCTTGGAATTCATGCTGTAGTTGTGACAAAAGTTTTACACCGGTTGTCAACTTACCTAGCTCAACCCTATTCCTTTATCTAGGCTTGGGACCGGCAGTTACAACTAACTGTCAGAGTAGAGTGGGATATAAACATCATGGGATTTTGATCGAAGATCAATTGATTGTACTCATTTTACATGAATATATTTTCTTCGATTGAAATCTGATTTTTTACCATGTTCAAGAACTTTTATCATCTTGTTCAAACTCAATTTTGTAAATCCATTAAAATTCTCTGCTCAGATTCTAAGGGAGAATACATGTTTGAGCGATTCTCATAAATTTGAATTGCCTTTTGACTTCTCATTACAACAGGCAATCAAATAGAATCTACTTGGAGTTAAATAAGAAATTTGGATGGCCTTCTGACTTCTTTTTTTGGCCTCCTTTTATTAGCATCTTCCTTATATGAGTTGGTAGGCCACATCATCATCCAGGTCACATACAAACCACATCAATCTCAACCCCTATTGAAGTGGACTCACTTTCAATTCTTCATTTTGATCATTACCATAACATACTTGTAACTCAGCCACATTGGAAGATGTTGGAACACGCACGGTCACATGCAAGTTTTGCTACAATGAATGAGGTGTGCTATCTTTGAGAACCTATCAAACACCACAAAAATGAAAAATTGTACCTCATAAGACCCAACCAGGACCCATATTTATTCTCTCTCAAGGTTGCATCGGGTACTAGTCGGTGTTGTCAAAGGAAAATATCATTCCACCCATACTTATTTCTCGACCTGAAATATCATTCCAAATTTACTTTATTTTGAAAATATTTTGATCAAGGAAAGCCAAAGGTTAGATGCAAACATGAATGTAGGTCTAGGATGTAGAACTTGCTTGACCTCAAGCCTCAAATCCTAGTGATATTCTGACATGGCTAATATATTCAACATATAATTATTAAAACATATTCGATATATTATTTTAACATCGTAATCATCATTATTGAAGCCTTAACCAATCTGTGAGAGTTGGTTGCTTACTAAATGTGTTCCTGATCCTGTGGAATGGAAGCCCTAAAAGGTCTGCTGAAATCTTGGAAAGATGGATGTCACATTTTGGTAGGAGAGCAATTTTTTTTATTTCTCAGAAAAAGAGTTGACAGGAAACTCATTCCATCCTCTTACTCTTAAGAATTCATTTACTTCAAATGAAATAAAAAAATCACTTTGGACCAATGAGAATCTAATACTTTTGCCCCTATAGATGGATAGGAAAATCTGGATATCGTATCTTCACCTTATATATGATTTCCACATTCCATTCATCATAATTCCCTATTTCAGGTGCTTGCTATGCTGCAAATGATCAGTAGAACTGGTCTTTTTACTGACATTGAGTACCTTTGTGGGAGGGTTCTGGCCTTCTATATATATTTTTTTAGTGGGGTCTTTGAGCCCTTTGATAGTTCATAAATCTTGCTATATGTCCCAAAAAAAAAAAAAGGCGCCTCCCTATTTATCAATTGGTTGATGAATTTCTTCTTTGGTTTTGTGCAAGAACCTGTTTCAAGACACATGGAGGAGCAAGGGCTGGAGTTTCTTCAGTTTGCTTTCCGGTGGTTCAATTGTCTTCTAATACGTGAGGTGTGTTTCTACTTTATTTTTTTTAATTGTCCTCTAACGTACTCTGACTGCTTTGATGAACAGCTGACCTGAATACTGTTAAAAAAAAAAAAAAAAAAAAAAAAGAAAGCTAATTTGAAGCTTTGTATAGATCCCTTTTCATCTAGTCACACGGCTGTGGGATACTTATCTTGCGGAAGGAGACGCCTTGCCAGAATTTCTTGTGTACATTTATGCCAGCTTTCTTTTAACGGTAAGTTTGTAGTGCTCTTATTTCCATTATCTTGATATTCTTTTTTTGTTTATGGGAAGTAAAGATAGAGCTGCAATAAATTTATTTATTCAAGTAATTGTTGCTTTGAGAAGGGATGTTAAATTGTGTCTGTGACATGATTTGAAATTTCATCTAGGACTGGGTCAACTCGGGCAAGTTGACTTGGTGTTAGTACTGGTATGAGTTTGGGACTGGAATACTGAAAAAGTTACTTGACTGAGCAGGCACCAACTTGGTCGAGTTGGACTAGCATGGACCAGCATGAGAATTACATTGGACTGGTACAGAGTTGCGTAGTGACTCAACCCAAAACATATATGAAATTCATTTTTTCATTTTTCCTTTTTGAGTTCAAAGTAAAAGGGACAAGTAGTAGTATGGTACTTTAATCTAAATATCCCTTAATATAAATAATTAGGCCTATAAGTAGTATTTGGCCTTGTTTGGTATCTCTACTCATATTCCAATGGAGTCATATAAAATAGAGCCATAAAAAAAAAGAGGCTAAAGCTCTTATTTTCACAAGCCTAGAAATGGGGCCCTTCACTTTAAGAGGATTTGCCTCTACTTGTCTAGAGCAGGTAGAGGGTAGAATTGCTTGCCAAACACTCTGATTTTCCAAACCTCTACCTGGTTTAGACATTTAGACAAATAGAGGCTGGAAATAGAGATGCCAAACATAGGTTTAATATGGCGGTGAGCAGAGATTGATAATCAGAGCCAGAAGGGAGTTACCAGGCACAGTTGGAGTTGTTTGATAATTTTAGGTCTTCTATACAGTAGGTTTCCCTAATTATTCTATAAGGAGCTGGGGTTATGGTAATGGTGATGAAGATAGGTTTGAGACAGCTTCAAAATCAAAATGTAGCATTAAAGAATTGGTAGCCCCAACACAACCCCAATGCTTTATCCCTTAGTATATGGTTTGTGGTTAGTTATTTTTTACTTAGTGTTAAGTTATGAATAATTACTCCACTGATCTAAAAATGAATAAAAGTGGTAATGTAGTGGCCTTAATGTGTTAAATGATCCTACATTCCATTAGCTAGGAATTAGGAAGTCATAGCTAAGTTAAACTAAATCTCTCTATAGTTGACAATCATCATGTTTGGCTCATTTTAGCATTTTTATTATTTGATTCTTTTTGTGCATTTTTAAAACCATTATGCCATACAGGTCAAGCATGGCCTGTACAAACTGACATGTTGGCATCAACTCATCCTGGTCCCTACTAGCAATGAGACCAGCACTGGGATTTAAAACATTTGTTTGGGTGGTCATATACTAATTAAGTTCCATAGTCAGTCAGTCACTTCGAGGTTTCTGGTGTTCCTCAAATATCTTCTGCTACCACCAAAGGGCTGTTTATGAGCAAAGAGAAATCATGGATTTCCAACATTTTATAGGCATTTTTCGTTGAAAAGAATCATCTGAATTCTAAGTTACTTTTTTATTGGTAAAAGATATTCTATTAAAAACCGAAAAGATTACAACAGTAGTGCTGAAGCAGCGACTTCTAGATGGAGACCTTTTTGTAAGGGTGTCTCTGTTTATAAGTTCATTTTTCTTGGATCAATTTTCAGCTCCTCATCAAGTCATAAGGATTTGAGGACTTTTTTGAGGAAAACCGCATAGGACCCCATAATATGGGTGAGGACCTAGTAGGACGTTGGACACGAGAGGGGTCCTCTTGTTGCGTTTTAGTCTTTTTTTTTTTTTGTCGTCTACGATATGGTCGATATTGACCATTCTGTTATTTTCAGCAAATAAGACAGTTACAGAGTGAAGAAAATCTGATTGACAGATTGGTCGATATCGACCATTCTGTCGTTAAAAAACTAAAGCAGTTACAGGTTGAAGGAAATCTGATGGGCAAATTGGTCGATATCGACCATCATGGCTGAGCTATGATGGTCGATATTGACCATTCTGTCATGTTCGACGAGGGGTCGGACGAGTCGCTTGAAGACGAGTTTTGATTTCATGTTCTTAGCTGGGGAATCATTCACTGGAGGTCTTTTTAAGAGTTTTTAGAATCCATTTGGTTACGCATTTTTTAATTGTTCCCATTCGGAGGGGTTGGGGACGGCGACCCAGAACCTGAAATTGGTGCAAAGGATGCGGCAGAGTTGCTTGGTGTAGAACCCGGCGGTCGGTTCGGAGATGGAGAACTAGTGAAAAACCTCTTCCCTCTTCTTCTTCATCAATTGAGAAATGGAGAAAAGCAAGGAATCAAATCCTAAATCAATGGCTATAGCTGCTGTTGCTGATGGCTTCTTGGACTCGTCCTCTTCGAAACCCTTCTTCTACCGCTTCTTCACCTTCCATAGAAATCTCCGCCGCACGATCGACCCCAACAAATCCTAGCCCTCCATCACAGATCCCAAGAAACCCCAACCCCTCCTCTCCACTTTCCTCTGGTCTCAGACGGCGAAGCGCTTCTCCAACCTCAGCATCGTCTCCGCCTTCCGCTGCTCCATTCGCCTGCCTCCACCGGCGGCGTCTGTGTCTAGTCAACAAACTTAACGACCTCCCGGTGGAGACGACATGCTCGTAGTCTACTTCACCTCCCTTCGCCGCATTCGTCGGACCTAGGAGGACTACATCTTCATCGGGTTGATTTTCCGTGGCTTCATGGTTCCCGTTGACGAGCACGACATCTCGATGGACTCGGCGTACCAGCGGGACTCCAGGCAGTGCTTTGACTGAAGCCGATCGTGCTTCCACAGGTGTTGCAGATGGCATCATCGCGATGATTGTGGATGGATGATGATGGTGATGATAATGATGATGATGATGATGAAGAAGATGAAGAGAACAGAGGGCTTCCTCTTCCTTTAACCCAGTACTCGATTCAATAGGCGATGTTTCCAGTTAGGTATGCGAGGGAGATGGACCGGACGGGGAGGAAGGGAGGGGCGTGCGTGGTGGTGGTGGATCGGATGGTGGGAGTGGAGCAAATTGGTTGATATCGACCATCCCAAAGAAAATAAAAAAGAAAAAAGAAAAGAAAAATTGAGACCAAAGGACGACTCCACTTATCCAACGTCGTAGTGGGCCCTCATCAATATTATGGGGTCCTATGGGGTTTTTCCCCGTAAATTCCTATTCATTTTTTCTTGAACTAAGCATTCAAGGCAAAAGTGCTTCGGATGTATGAGAAAATATCAGATCTTACAAACAAAGAAATATCCCCTAGTAGTGACCACCTTATATGTTCTTGTTGCATCTTAGTGCCACACACTGTCTTTTCTTGTTGATTGGTCTTTGCAAAGCGTGGGGACGTTGATAATGTTTGCAACAGCAGCAGTTGGTGTGCTCAGGAGGTCACCTGTTCAGCATGATTTTCAGACCATGGTCCACTGTTTTTAATCGTCTGGTGTTGGAACTGTCCTTCATAGCGGCAAGCAGATGGATCGTTCCTATCATCCGTTAACTGCAAGTAGGTCACATTAAATGATGATCTGTACAACCATGAATGACAAGGACAGATTTTACACAAAAAGTGAAGTATCAGATACGATACGACACGATACATTATCCATTTTGAAGTATCCGTGCATCATAGATGACAATATCAAAATATTATGATGTTTTACTTATTGCTTGTGTGATTAGCATAGAAACGAATGAAATACTTTACTGTCTTTTCTTATGTTCCTTTTCCCTTTGATCTGAAAGAGCAATTATCTTGTTTCAGTGGTCAGACAAGCTCCAAAAGCTTGAGTTTCAGGAGATGGTGATGTTCCTTCAACACCTTCCTACACAAAACTGGACTCACCAGGAGCTGGAAATGGTGCTGTCAAGAGCGTACATGTGGCACACCATGTTTGAAAGCTCTCCAAGCCACTTAGCCGGTTAAAGAAATCTATTTATTTAATCACTCATGGAGCTGTTAATTTTATTTTCTATTCTTTAAGAAGTGGTTTATCACCTTATGTTGTTGTTTCTTTTGCCCTTACATGCAAAGCAACACTCTCCCTTTTTTTTTTTTTTTTTTTTTTATCTTATTGTATCTGTATGCCACTGACAACCATTTTGAGTTCAGGATGCAAAGAGTGCTGAGAGGGTAAACACTAATTTTCTGTAAATATTATTACCTTGTTTCTTCTTCCTGTTGAAGAGGATATGCCATGTTAACTTCTTCGCATTTGCACCATCCTTTTTCCTTCAATAGGAGTTTTTTAAGTGGAGTGCAGTTGAATGAGTGGATATCTACTAATTTCATTATCTTAGCCTTACCGGATTGATCTGGAGCAATCTTTATATGCATTCAGATATTATAACAAATGTGTATGTATGATACAGGCCGAATTCGGGTATGATGTTTACTTATAATCTTTATTGATCATTGTTTTCAAAAACCAATAATTATCAGCCCAACGTAGTATTAATGGCGATATGATTTTTAAAACCTCAGGTTCTGGTGAAGCCATGTGATGAAGTTATGCAGATGGGCATGGTGCAGGGGTGATCATGGATGTCCCAATCAGAATGAAAGACTCCAATTTGGGCTCGGATTATTTGGTCTTGGACCTCCATTTTGTATCTCAGAGAAATTTGGGCCAGGCTTAGGTTCTAGAAAATTGGAGATATGATTATGGTGTTAATGGGCCTAGGTGAGTGGGTTGGGGTGTCTCCAGGGCCAACCTGAATTAGAAGTATCGGCCCAAGTTCAGTACGGCCATAAGTGCCTAGAACCAAGCCCGAGATCGGTCTGCCATCCATTTAGCCAATTGGGCCCGGCTCAGCTTGACTAAACTATAAGCACTAAGCTGCACTCTACAGGCACTAAGTATTGGACCAGTCTTGTTTGGGCCAGCATGGGATGGGCTTGGGGCTTTCTATTACTTCATTCAACCCTAATTCAACTATTAAACAGTCCCTAAATTTAAATCCAGGCCTGATCCAAGTAAAAAAACCTAAGGTCCAAAACTGCCCCAAATCGGCTGGGCCCAACAAACACCCTTGGTTATGATAACAGCTTTGGGCTCAAGATACAATCCAATTCCAAACCTAACGTATTATTTGTTTTTTCTTTTCTTTCACATTCCTCCTACCCATTTTGTTTATTTGTAAAAAACCACTAAATCTTTTGCAGAAATACTCAAAATCTCCTTGATTGCAGGTTAAGTTTCTTTCTTTCTTTTACTGGATTTTAACCAAGTCTAGCGCGTATTTTTTTTTCTCTCCTAAAAGGCCAAAAAGCTACAATTTATTATAATAAAAAAGAAGGGGTCTTTCGGAAATAGACGTTTCGAAAAAATTATTATTTACAGTTTTGATTAGATTCCAACTCAACAAAATCAATAGAATGATTTACATGCTGCAAGATCTCTTCTTAGAACCCAACCCACCAATCCTCCTTTTCATGACAGTCGACAGCCATTGACCAAATTCCCCTTAATTAACCCCAAAACACAATGGTCTTTTTGATGCAAATTGGCTGAACCAGCCTATACTTGATCTACTTTGGGCTGGCTCACACAAGTCAACATACCAGCCATATCCGCAGTCAGCTTTGTAAATTCTACATTATTACCGATGGTAACATGGGGATGATTACATAAGTTGACCATGTCATGTGATCAAGGAAGGTTGAATCCTTCTATGTCTGGTCACCAAACAAAATATGATTTGCTGCAACAGTAAGGTTGAATCCTTCTATGTCTGGTCACCAAACAAAATATGATTTGCTGCAACAGTCCTGTTTGGTCTGGACAATTTTTTTTTTCTAAAATGTGGTTCAATGACATGCTAATCACACAAAGTGGGAGGCCAACATAAGATGGGCCCAACGATCAGTTCAATCCGATATGAGTATTTGCCCTGCTCCACCCTGTTTGCATCATGGATGCCATGACTGATATGAGTCCCATTCATAATCAAGCAGGCAAGTTTTAACCACCACCTGCAAATCTGACCTATACTCTTAGATTCTGAGCATGTGATGATTCTCAACACACAAATGAAGAAACTGGTAGAAAGTGTTGGGCATTCAGTTGAGAAAAAAACACAAGGGAGAATAAGTGAACATTAAGATGAAGAACTTCTCACAGGATCAATTAAACAGTTAACCACTATTGAACCCAATCATATGGTTCGTTTGATTGATAACATCCAATCACATGAGGTTTATCTAACTATAATGTGCAGTATGCCTTTCTAAAGCCTAATTTGAGCAAGATTCACTTCACTCTTATTCGGCATTCACACCGAGAGATCCTTTTCTCCAATTTTCTTGAATAAAGGATATCTTATTGTTTTGAATTAATCCCACTTGTGAGAAATCCACTGAAATGAAGATTTTTTTAGTTACACAATTAGACCATAAAACATTGGCAATCTGCAATGTTAATGAAGAGTCCTGATGTTCAAGTACATTTCAGCTATGCATTGTTACACAACGATTGGAAAGAAATGAGAGAGTGGATTTTCAAACACAACATCTAAAATACGACACATTGCACTCTCGAAGCTCTTCGCATTTTTTCTTCTTCGTGTCAACAACATCTCCTGTAGAGAGTGATTCTTTAAATGCCATTTCTTGGGTGAAGTCTTTCAAGGGGCCATGGACGATGCAATTCTTTTTTAACGAGATTTGTCACCAAGCAACTTTGTTTCACGTGTCTTTTCAGCATATTAGTAGGTTGGCACGGTATGACAGACTTTTTAGCTAAACAAGGGATTAAAATGACCTTGTAATTTCAGTGCTCATATTATGTAGGTGTGGTCTGTGCTCAGTACATACCTCTTAGACCGATAAATGCTTACGTTGAGCTTATCTTCTTGTACTTGCTGTATTTTCCCATCTTTCCCATCTTTTTAATACAACTTACTGTTATTGTTTCCAAAGAAAAAAAAAAAGACACATGGCATAGTTTATGAAGTGAACTAGCTGACAAAATTCAAGAGTTTAAGATCTAGCCATCTTAAAAATAAATCAACTTTATTTAATGGCCTTAGATTGGAGATCAAATGGAGTTAATCCATTACATGACTATACCACGTATTCCTTTTTTACCTGGAAGGCTAATGCCCCCACAAACTCTTAAGCATTCATATTTTCAAAAGCATTAGTAATTTAAAGCCGCATAATATCTGGAGCTATCCAAAATCTCTTGCACCTTTCTTTGCTTCCTGTCATAGGATAGTAGAAACTGCATGGACCTGGCTCTGGTGGAGCTGACCCTTACTACAGAACCGACTCAAGTCCACTATGTTATTATATATCAATGCTTTATTACATTAATTGTATACGACAATGTTAATTTAATAAATGCATGTTTCATATATAATATGCAATGATTAAGTATCATATATTTTAGATATAATGTAAATTATTATACATTAAATACACAATAAACTTGGGTATTTGGGTCCAGACCCGATTTAACCTGGACCTGACTCGATTGTCAAACAGACACCTGGAGCAGAATATCATGGGTCGATCCCAAACTTTTCAGGCTGTCTAACTGGGCAATCAAAGATCTGTTGACAGCCATAGCTTACGTCCACTAGATACTCATCCTAGTAGATCCAAACACTATGTTTTCAAGTCACTGGGGCCTTCAAATACATACCTAATATGATTTGAATGGGCGTAATTCTTTGAGGCAACCAACATACTTCTTGTCCACACTACCCCGGATGATTGGCATGCATTTAGGTACGCGGTAATCTGCATATAGCTACATGCAGAACAGTTACGTTTGAGAAAATTCTTATATGGCTACCTTTTTTCTTCTTTTTAAATAGGTATAGTGATTTAAATAAAATTAAATGTTTGCTTTCTCTAGATTGTAATAAAGTTCTTATACTGTTTGCTTCATAGTTGGTACAAATCAGCATTACATTATAAACTGACTAAATTGAAATCTGCTCTACTAGGATTATCAAAAGTCTCACCACAATATCCCATTTTGAGTAGAATGTTAGTGAGAGGAAAACCCAAGGAAATTGCATCAAACCTTTTGAGAAAACATTATCCAACTGTTATTAATCTAAAGATTTTTCTTTAAATGAATGTTTAAAGTATTGTTTACAACTTCATACATAGAAAGGAGGAACCAAGCGGGTTACCTCATCGAAATTCCTCCTCATTATGGCACTTGTCATTCATTTAGATGTTGCAGGCTGCCATTCTCAAGTACTCTGAATTCACCAAATCAGCTGCCAGATGCGAAACCTGATCGAGGTTATAACTGAATGTACGATAGTTGTCAGACGATTTCAAATGACCTCATCTTTGGCTGCAGTAGCACACAAACGATCAAATATTGCAAGGACTACTACATTACATATATATTACAGATACATGTGCATGGACATCATATTTTGGTCAAGATATCTATATGAAATTTACATGCTGTTCAACTATGACACAGTGTTTTTCACAAAAAAAGTAAGATATTATTTGTGAACATAAAAAAAATGAATCTATCATCCACACTACCATATGAGTCACATAAGAGAAAAAGAAAAGAATGAAAGAGAGAGAGAGCATTGATACAACATTCAAGAAGGATCAAGATCCTGAAAAGGAATAGAATGAAAGAGAAAGCATCGATGCAACATTCAAGAAGGACCAAGATCCTGAAAAAGAAAAGAATGAAAGAGAGAGCATTGATGCAACATTCAAGAAGGATCAAGATCCTTACATGTTTCTTTTTCACTTCCTTGGTAAATCTATTTGGAAAGTCCACATATTTTGCACTGTCCTTCATCACAGAAGATGCTAACTCTTCTTCTCCAGCCTTCTCAAGGTTCCTTATCAAAATAGTTAATGTCAGTTTATCAGGTTCACAGCCTGATTCCTTCATCAATCTATATGTTTCCATTGCATTCTCTACCATGCCCACCTGTAGAAATGCTCCAATCATCTCGGTATAGGCCCTGGTATCAGGTTCCAAGCCTTCTTTCAGTAGCTCGGAGAAAAGTGCTTCGGCGATTCCAATTAACTTATTCTTTCCCATGACAAAAATCATTCCGCAGTAAAGCGATAAATCTGGCCTATACCATTCCTCCTTTCGCACAAAACCAAATACCTAAATCCAGACACAATTTTAGACAAATCTATAGATGAAAAACCAAAAATAACTTGAGATGCATCGACGACAAAGTATTTGGGGACATTTGGTTGACTAGCGGAGAATCCCCACCAGGTGGAGAAATGAGGACAAATCTAAACCTGGATATTCATACTCCCCATCTAGATATTCACCATTTTTATATGGTTGAGATTCTCTACAGTGTTTGGATTTGAATGGAGAAAACTATCTCTACAGTGTCTGGATTTGAATGAAGGAAACTATCTAGGAGAGCCATTTTGCAGCTGTTCTTTAAGCAATAACAATTATAAGGGTCAAATGCCACTCATCAATAATGACAAAAATTTAGTTGACAAGAGGCCCTAGCACAGTTTGGGTGTGTGTGGTTGGGGTGGACTGTTGGGAATGTTTCTATAGATTTTTAAGATTTTTATCCTCAACCAAACTGGTAACATGTACTTTGTCACAACCCAAACCTGCAATCAGCTCAAATATCTGGATATTGCAGTACAGTTCACCACTTGTCCAACTTTCAGCTCCAAACCAATATCAGTTTTCGGCAAAAAAATGCATTAAAAAAACATCCCACCAATCAAAATATGGTATCCAAACACGTTGTGGAGCTAATAAAGATTTGGGGTACACCCAAACGCACCCAAATCTAACTCCCTGTAAAGATTTCTTACAAAAACCATCAACCCCACGAAAAGGAAAAGCACCACAAGAAACGAAAGAAGGAAAAGAATACCTTAAGAGCGATTTCCCACTCGTTCTGCCTCTGCAACTCCTCTAACGTTGCGATCAAATCCGCTTTCAAGAGCCTGCTGATTCTGCTGTCGAAAACATCCTCTAGCTTGGATGCGGATTTCGCCAACTTTAGAGATTGCACTGCTTGGATTGCTTCTGTGGACAGCACCCTCCCTCTCCAAAGGGGCTTTCTCGGGCCTCCTCTCAAACCACATGAGATTTTAAGGAAATGAGAAGCAGAAGAGGAAGAGGAATTCTTCTTAGAGAAGGGATTTAAGAGAATGGATCTGTGAAGGGATTTGAGGTTTCGAGCTCTTTCCTCCAGACCCAGGTCAGAAAAACGAATTTGGAGAGAATCCATGATGAGGAAAATTCATGGAAAGTTAAGAATGATTCTGGAAATCGAAGAGTGGAAATAGATGGGAATTCGCATAAACAAGATTGAGGACATTAACAAGGAGACTTTGGGGCCCACCTTTGTCCAAGCTCCATTCACATCCTTATTCTGCTAATCAAATCTTTGCTCTCACAATTGGATTGAATTTAGAAGAAAATCCAATTAAAAGCTAAGTACCGTTAAAGAAGGCCTAAGATGATTTGATAGCCCAATCCTTATCTTTGGGCCTGCGTTTTTACTTAAATTTAGAGAATTAATGTTTGGAGAATTTTGAAAATTTCGAAAGTCTTGTAAATCCTGAAGTCCTTTGGCTTAGTGTTTAGAAATTCCACCAAAAAAAACAAAGGAAGTTTCAGCTGTTTCAAAGGTATTGTATGATGAGAGGAATCCAAAGTAGAGATAAAAATTAGAGTAAATTAGCGAAAGGTCCCTCATAGAGGTTTTGTGAGGCCTCCAATCCATCAACTTTTCCTTTAAGGCCTCTAGTCCCTGCAGCTGGACATATTAGGCGAGCGAGAGGTCCTTACATACAATTGGTATGACTGATTTTCCTTTCAACTGTTTTAGGCATAATATTTTGAAATTTCAAATTTCAAATATTGTATTATCCCTCTTTTTCTTCAACCCATATTTCGTCTCATCCTCTCCCAGGCGTAGTCCACCATCCAACAACTAAAAAGGGAGGCTGACGGCATTGAAGAAGAATGGGGTAATTCTCTTTTTTGGAGACTGTGGGTTCCAGGTGGGCCACCAATGGCAATTTGGACCATAGATCTTGTTGAGAGGCCCTGGGACCTTACTGGTGGGAATGATTATGGGTTCTTGATCAGTGGGACCCACTATCCTAGCACCTCGGATGTGTAGGTGAGGAACCCATCGTTTTTGGGATGGGTTCTGTGTGGGGGGTTTCGACTTGAACATGATGTGGGAATTGGATGACTTAGGGGTGTATGGGAAAGTATGGACATCGTTTTGACCTGGGGGTGTATGGGAAAGTGTGGACACCACTTATGTTCCCCCTCTCCTCCATCTCCATCCCCCTCTCCCTCTCATCAACAGCTGAAGTTTATGTCCAGCTGTAGAAATTGAACGAAGAAGAAACCCATCTTCTTTTTTGTTTTGGGTTCAGTATCAGGTCGGGTCCAGTCCGGGTCAAACCTGATCCGTTGTGGAGAAGCCCAGAAGCAAATTAGGGAAAGGCACCGGTTCAGCTACTGACGTCAGCAGAAAGCAAACAGGTGATCAACGACTGAAGTTTGTTTTGGCGATATCTTGACGATCCGGAGTCCAATCTGAGATCCGTACGTAGTTGATGGTGCTGCACCATCGCCAGAGAAGGAAGGTAGTACGGCTGTTAAATCGTTTTTGACAAATCTATATGAGTTTTTATAAAATTTATTTGAGTTTTTGTGAAATTTTGTCTAACTTTTTGTCAAGTTTACCTGAGTTTTTAACAAATTTATATGAGTTTCTGTCAAATTTATTTGAGTTTTTCGTTTTTTGTCAAATTTATTTGAGTTTTACACAAATTTATCTGAGTTCTGTGAAAAATTTCTTTGAGTTCTGGACAAATCTAGCTGAGCTTTTGACTAATTTATCTGAGTTCTGGAACAAATTTATCTGAGTTTTTGGCAAATTTATTTGAGTTTTTGAAAATTTTTTCTGAGATTTGGAAAATTGGTTTTTCTTAGTTTTTGCAGATGTATTTTTTTTTAAATTTATTTGCATTTTTTAATTTTATTTACGTCTTTTGAAATTTATTTGCATCTGTTGAAATTTATTTACATTTTTTGAAATTTAGTTGGATCTTTTGAAATTGATTTTCATCTTTCAAAATTTATTTATATTTTTTGAAATTTATTTGGATCTTTTGAAATTTATTTGCGTCTTTTTAAATTTCATCTTTGGAAATATATTTGTGTTTTTTTAAAGTTCTCTGCGTTCTTTTGAGATTTATTGTGTTTTTTGAAATTTATTTGCTTTCGTTAGAATTTATTTGTGTTTTTTGAATTTAATTGCTTTTTAAAATTTTATTTATATATTTTGAAATTTATTTGGATCTTTTGAAATTTATTTGGCCAATTAAATGGTAGTTGATCATTATTATTAGCATATCCCACTAATCGTGGGATATGATTTTGAAGAAAGGGTAAATTAGACATTTTAGGTCTTCAAATTTGAAAAAAAGACCTATCACACTATGAAAAAAGATTGTGGACTGTTTGCCTTAAAGTCATGCTTTGAGGCACCTCCGACCATAGCATGCCGCGCCACCCCCCCACCCCGCCCCCGCCCAAAAAAAAAAAATTTATTTTGAAGTTCCTTGAAGTCCCTTTTTGGGTCCTTCGTGGACGGACACATTTTTTTTAGGGTGGAGAAGGATAAAAGTGAACTGATTTCATTTTTTGTGCAAGAGCATAAAAAATTGGGTCTCTATTTGGCATTGTTCTCGTGTTGTTTTCAATTTTGCATCGAAACTATACTCCATAGAACATGTTTGGCAACATTATATTAAATTACTCTACAAAGAATATGCTGTATGGAACTTATTTGATAACATTATAAAAGTTTTGCTCCAAGGAGTGGACATAGGATTTACAATGTGGAACCCACCTGTAGAAATCACAACGTGGTACTCACCTTTAGAAATTAGAACATAGAACCCATATTCATAGGATTTACAATGTGTGCCCACCTTTATAGGAATTATAATATAGAGCCACATTTTTCTGAATGTAAATATGAGACCCACCTTTAGAAATTAAAACATGGTACCACCTTTAGAAATTGGAATATGGGGCCCATATTCATATGATTGACAATGTGGGTCCACCTTTTTGTGACCGTGGCCATGAGAAACTACAATGTAGTGCCCACTTTTAAAAATTAGAACAAGGAGGAGCATATTCATAAGATTTACAATGTGGGCCCACCTTTATAGGAATTATAATGTGGGACTATCTTTTTTTGTTGATTATGAACGCGGGCCCCACCTTTAAAAATCACAATGTGGTTCCCACCTTTAGAAATTTGAACATGGGGTCACATTAACAGGATTCACAATGTGGGCCCATATTCATAGGGTTTACAATTTGACTCCACCTTTTGTGATTGTGACCATATGGCCCACCTTTAAGAATTATAAAGTGGGGCGCCTTTTCCTTGATTATAGATACGGGACCCACCTTTAGAAATTAAACGTGATGCCCACCTTTAGAAATTAGAAGATATGGTATATATTTATAGGATTTATAATGTGGTCCACCTTTAGGAATTATAAAGTAGTGCCACCTTTTTTGAGATTGTGACTATGGGGCCTTGCCTTTAAGATACGTGAGAGAATTTGGAATAATTAAATAACATTATTTAAAAGGCAATAGATAAGCAAGAAACAACCGTGCCAACAAGTTGTTTTTTAAAAAAACAATGTTTTTTTTTTCATTCCTAACTTTCCTATGCCATCGGGTTAACGTTTTGAGATTCCTTCTCGTGAGTTCAAAATTCAGATTACTGATTTACACATACCAAACATGTTTTTCATGACTTTATCTCATGTGAACATGGGAACATCGGCATGACACGATGCCAAACACAGTCACTCGGTTTGTCTCCTCTGAAAGTCAAGTTGCATACATTCTTATCAAACCCTTAACTCGTAAGTTATTTGAACAACTACGGGCCAAACTTGGCCTCCAGCCTAACCCTCAGCCTAGTTGGAGGGGGCCTGTAGAAGATAAGAGCATGGCAAGCCTCATGACACCCATCCATTACAATAATCAATCCCTCTTTTGAATTATTCAACAAAATCTTATATATTAGTAATTGTAACAATCCTTGTATTTCTTCGCTTCCTCTTGCAAATCTTATCTTTATCTAATTGCTCGATTACTTTAAATATGCAATACATGTATCTCAAAACTCACGTCTTGAGTTGGAGACTACATAGATTATTTTGAATTTCAAATCTCAAAACTCCCCCCACCCGAGGGTTGGCGTCCCAGTCCCCACTATGCTAGGTAGCAAAAAATACAAAATTTTGTTTCTATAACAAACTGCTAATCCTCTCTTAATGTGCTAAGAATCGAACCTGACATAAGGGGGGCTATTATCAAGAGTCCATTAATATGTTTCTATTAGAAATGCTTAATTAAGTAAGCATTAATAGTGAAGCACATAGTCTAGTGAGGGCGGGGTTGCGTACAGGCCATGATGCCTACATCAGTAATCATGCTGTATCTTTCTCCAATGACTAATGAATAGAATATCATCTTCCCCACCAAAAAAAAAAAAAAGAGTATAGAATCAAGCTAGGCAAAATGAGTAATCTCGTTGTTATTTTTTCATTTCACAACATTGACGATTCTACATTCTCAACCTAATATAAATTTTGCTTGCCATGTTGAGGAAAAAGGCAATGGCTTGGTAAAAAATGGAATATGCACAAAGACTCGAGACAATAGTGTGAAAAAATGTTTCAACATTGGAGAAAAGAATTGCCTCATACCCGTCAAATCTGCTGATAATTATTGGGTTCAATTTTTGACAAACTTACATTAACAAACCAAACCACATTTGGTCCCAATCTACAATAAACAACCCCCTCCCACCCAGCACCGCACTTCTCTCTAAAAAAATGTATTTCCAACCCCAATCTTACATGTATAAATCATGGAAAAGCAATTTATTCAAGGGTTAAAACTTTTAGGCTCCTAGACCAAGGGCAGAATGAGAAGATTTGGATCACATCTATTCTAACTCTAATCCACATGTGACCCTATGCCATTGCCACTACTGTAACTGCCAGACATCCCAGGTGTGCCCTACCAAAATGTTTCTGGTTTTAAAGTAAGGCACCCCATTGACATTAGTATCCAATACCACAAAAATATAGACATGCTTTTAAGGCACTTCATTATACTCAATTTATAAGAAGCCATAGTTCTCCCTAAGCATAATAAGGACAAGGCAAGTCAAGATATTCAAGTATATTTTCCTTGGAGATCTTACCAAGGAAACCGTACTTTAGAATCTTGTAAGTGTGTAAAATCTCCTTAGCTAAATTCATATGAAAATTGATAAGAGTAATGGGTCAAAACAAATCCAGGTCAAGAACCAAGACAAACCCAGGTCAGAGATAATGCTCAGTCAAATATGTGCTTAATCAAATGCAAACATATGGAATTACCCTCATAAGAACAAGTCTTTCTGTGCCACCTATCATCTATTGTTGAGCATAAGATGGGAACAAGTTTATTTGTATCAATCCTTCTTTGATGTACTCTACAAATAGTTTATAAAGGTAATGGGTCAAAACAGATCTAGGTCAGAACCAACACAAACCTAGGTCATAATCAACCAAATAATGCTCAACCAAATAGGTGCTCAATCAAATGCAAACAGATGGAACAACCCTCCGGATGGAACGTGTATTTCTACGCCACCTATCATCCACTATTAAGCATGAGATGAGAAAAGTATTTATGCTGCATGTACTAAATCCTCGAGGTTTTGGTATGAATGGTTAGCTAACAACACTTAATATGTTATAAGAGCCAATCGGTCATAGGTACGAATCCCAGGACGAATGATTCGGCATAAAAAAAAAAAAAGTCCCCAAAAGTGGGCTGATCACTGGGTTCCACTTGAGGGGGAGTGTTGGAAACTTGGCTCCACGTGATGGGGAGTATTGAAAAGTATTTATGGTACCTCTACTAATGCCTCTAGATTTTGATATAAATGGTTAGCTAAGGAAATTTAATTTTGGGGCATTAGTAGAAGAAGTATAAATACTTTTCAGTACTTCCCCTTAGGTGGAACCCATTCTCGACAATCCCCCTTACGTGGAACCTGGTGGGAGCACTTTTGGCGACACAAACTTTTTTGGCATTGAGTCGTTCCTTCTGAGATTTGAACCCACGATTGATTGACTTTGATACCATTTAAGTCTCCTTAGCTAACTATTCCTATCAAAACCACGAGATATCAGTAGAAACAATTAAAAACATTTTCAAAGCTCCACCTGGGTGGAACCCTCTTCTCAAAACATACACTAATAATATTTGTGTGTCAAGCATCTTTCTTCCTCTCGGACAAAGCATTCCCACCTACCATGTCCAACAATAGCTCTTTGTCTCAAACTAAATACCCATACCCCCTCAACACCGAACATCATAAATTTTGTATCATTTGATTAACACAAAAAAAAGAAAAAAAGAAACCATATCCTTTGGAAGACACATATGCTTGGTCTAATTGGAAGTCATGATTTGATCTCCTCCATTAATGGATAAGAAGTCGCACCAGTGGAAACGATCATAACCTTAGATGGCTCTGTTAGTGATTTTGTGTGTTGCAATTTGGTGGATGCATGTTCATTTTAGAATTATTTGAATTTTCACACATACATTGATTTTGAAAATCTTAAAATCCTTGATTTTATCATGCATGGTTTTATAGTTTTTAAATTAAATCTTTTATGCATGTTTTGGGTTTTAAGACTTGGGTGCATTATATTGAAAATTTAATTTTGATCATGCTTGCCTATAGTCTTATAGGAAAGTCATCTTAGGCATTGATAGGTTCATGTTTTTTAAAATAGTCGTAGATTGATTTAAACTTGAATCTAAGCATGTTCTCCATGGCCCAGAACTCCCACTAGTAAAATACTTTGGAGAATCTCTTTTTGCTTAATCATTTTAAAAGGCATAGTTTTTTAAGATCGATGCACCAATATTTTTGCTATAGTACTTTTACTACAATACTTTTGCTACAGTGAATTTGGTTAACCGAACTCTAGTATGTTGGTTAACCGAACCTTGACCAAACCCATTTCGGTTCAAGATACTGGATGCTCAAAACTAACCGTTTTTTTTTACCGTTGGGAGTTCGGTTAACCAAACTATGCGAACTATGAAGGGGGTTAACTGAGAACTAGCTGTTGGATAACTTTTTGTAAATAAACCAGCTCATTCTAAGGCCAAATTTGAGGAACCGAGAGGGATTCCTAGAGATGTTTTGAGGCCAAACAAAGGGAAATGAGCTAATGAATGCTACAGGCTCAAAAGAGAAGCTAAGGCTTAAAATCATGAGTTAAATCATTCTAGTAAGCTTTGTTTTCATCATTATATGTTTTCATGCTTTGTTTAAATCATTGGTATATTTTTGCATGTTAACTATGATTTTTTCTATCCTTAACATAGCTATCTTTGTAAATTGACTTATTGCTTTGGATTCTTCACTTTTAATCACACCAAGTTGGACTCAAATTGGTTTATCTTATTGAATCATTTTTTGCTATCACCTTTGAAATCACTTATAACATGATTTATATACTTGATTGAATATTTGGTTGTTGTTTTCCATTATAAGAAAATCACTTTCAATCTATCTTATCTTTTGGATTCAACACAACTCACATCTCACATGCATTAGCTTTTGAAATCTTACGCAACTTGCTTAGCATTGACAGCCAAATCTTTTTCTAATCGTTTTTAAAACTACATGTGATTTGTATTTTACTTCAATCAAACCTATTTTTGTGACTTACACTTTTAAATGCTAGCTTTAAACATACATTCATGAGTTACATCTTGAAATTTTATTAAAGATCTCATGCATCACATGTTTTGGTTTTGGAAACTTCACAATTTTCTTAGACTAGATCTGTATATCTTTTACAAGTTGTTTTTAACATGTGATTAGCATTCCAACCTCAATCAAATGTTTTTATGATTTAAATTTTGAAAGTGTTTGGCATACATTTAGGAGCTTTCATTTTATACTTGATTGAGGACATCAAGCATACACATTGAGCATTCATTTTTGCACTTATAGTGTGTGTGACTTGTACTTTCACTTTCATATCCGCCTATTATAGAGGCATTGCATTGAGCTTAAATTGTATATCTTAGAGTGTAATTTAGACACAATTGAGAGAGCTAATCTTTAGGCTTGTAAAGCTTATTGCTTAGCCTAGAAAAACATATTATACAGGTTATTGCTTAGCCTATTGAAAAACATATTGTAAAGGTTATTGCTTAGACTATTGAAAATCATAAATTGAGATAGTGAAAAATCTGGTGGGGGTTTAGGATCGCAAGCCGGTAGTGGATGTAGGCATTGAGGTTGAATCACTATATATCGATGTGTTGTGGTGAATGCTTTGTGGTGATTATCCTAAGAGCTTCTCACCTGTGCCCATTTAATTTTAAATAAGTTAAAATTTGTCATAATTTGCATAAGATTAAGCTCACCCTGTTCACCCCAGCTCTAGGGTTCGGATTCCGGACTTTCAATTAGTTTCATAGCCTAGATGCTTTCATATTAGAGCATTGGTGCTCTTGATTAGGTATAAAAACTTAGAGTTAGAACCCTAGTGTAGTGCATTTTTTAAAATCATTAAAATAGATTCCACTTTGGTTGAAAGTGGAGATTATCCTTTAGCTCACTCTTTCCCCTAAGAAACATTCTCACCAATCTAAGCCTTTTCTAGTTAAATCTCCAAGTCGTTAGTGGGATGTAAAAAATGAACCCTCAAAGGACAACCCTATCAAGACCTTAGGTGGATTCTCAAAGTTAGAAACTTACACAAACATTGGACCCACCTATTCTTTATAGTTATATTATTTTGTTGCCCATGATTCATTTGCATTTTTTCTTATATAGTCACATTTCTTAAAATGCAAAGTTCTTTGCGATCAATTGATTTTGTCTTCAAAAAGCTATATAGTTACATCTTATGGTTTTTAAAATCATTTGATTGCAATATCCTCTTGATAGATTTGTATTTTGATCTCTAAAAGTTATATCTCATGATATGCATTTCTATATTCTTTTGATGATCAATTGATTGTATTTTCAAAAGCTTTTATAGTAAGATATCTTATTCATGATCAATTGATGTTGCGTCTCATGTTTTTTAAAATCATTTAATGGATATCGTAGTTTCGAAAAACTAGATGTTTTGAGAAATGAATTTTCCATGCATATTTTTCAAATGGAAAATTATGTTTTACTAAAACCAACTTGTATGTGTTCCAAATGGTTACATCTTTTAAATACAAGTTGAAATTGATTTGAATTGATTTTCATTTTATGCTTATTATTTTAGAACTCTTAAATGAAAATTCAATTTTAGTGTTATACTTGAAACTCAATTGGTTATGAGCCTTATAATTATACTATTTTAATCAATTGATTTTGGTATGAATGCATTTTCCATGTACTTATGGTTATATCATTTTGATGAAACTGTATGATGTTAGAAGCAATTTCCATTCTTCCTCATCTAGTTACAATCTTCTTAAATGCAAACTGAATTGGATGATTGTGCTTCATTGTTACATTCTTGTAGATAATGGTTAGTGGATCGTGTAATAGACTTTGCATTGTATTCTTCACCTTCTATATTCTTTTAACGCAAATTAAATTTGATAATGTTCTTTTTAGAAAAATCCTTTGTTACATGATCATCTAAGTTTCATAAGTACATTAGTAAGGGTGGTGATTTTGTGTGTTGATTAATAGATTATTTTTTATGGATTAGTGTTAAATTCATTTGGCATGTTCTTCGTAGTTATACATATATATGAGATCCATATTCCATCTCTATGCAATATCCATGACACACTTCATGCCTCATTCCTTCTTCTGCATAGTTATATCTGTTATGGATGATATGTTAGACATGAGTGGTCCTCATGACCACATGTGCAACACTGTTGGGACCCACAGTTTGAGCCCATGAATTAAAGTTACTTTCCCCCTTTTCGGTTTTTGGTTTTACTAAGTTTATCTTGGATTAAGTTTTAGTAAGCCTAATCAAATAAGACTCTTGTTGGTAGGTATGAGGGAATTAAGGAAACTTACCTTTATTAGATTTCTTTGATGGGAAGAAATCTCTCTAGGGCTTATATATATATATATATATATATGGTTTTCCGGTCTTCTCTCGCTTAACGTACGAGAGATCTGAAAAGTACCCACCAACTTTACGCATATTGGTGTGGGTAAAGGGAGATAGGAGAAAACCCTATTTGAGAAAAGAGATCTGCTCATCATTAAGATCATGGCGCAAGGTACGTACGCTTTTAGTATTTTAGATTATCCATCGTTATTGTGTAGATCAAGATCCATAGGTTTGATTCGTATTGCAAACCATATTAGATCTAACAAATGTTATCAGAGCGATGGATTGTGATTTATGCATTCAACATTCTTTTAAATTGGATAAATTTTTATTTTTATTTTTATGGACAAGCATCTCAAATAAATCAAGAGCTCAGATTAGATCAATGATGGTGAGTAGAAAATTCTGATCTAATTGTATATGGTTCTAAATTTTTGATTTCAATACTTGTGTTCTTCCTTGATTTGCGTGTTGATGCATGTAGAAATCCTTTGATGCCTTTTTTCATATGATAAAGTTATTACATGATAATATGGTATGAAATTGATTTAGATTGTTGCATAATCCTTTCTATGTAAATATCAAATTGTTCCATATATGATTATTCATATAGTCACATCTTAGATACTATTTTGGAAATTTATCTCTTGTGATTATTTGTCATATTTGTTGAGATAGAAGGGATTGTTTTGTAGCTTATAGTAGTATCTATGAAATGCAATCTCACAATGTCTATCACATACTTTTAAAAGTAAAATGTGTAAAAGTGATGGATGATTATGATATTGATTTATGCATGCTTATGTTAGTAATATCATCTTTGTGCATTTTTTTAATTTTGTAATTGTGTTTATGTTCATATGAATCTCTTTAAAATCCATTCATTGTACCTCATAGTTATATCTATTGTTTGATGGATGTTTTAGATGTTGAGTTCATATGTTTTGAAAATTATATGCTCCATCAAGTCATATCTATGAAATGCAATTTCTCTTGTTCATCATTTTGCTTTTTAGTTGTAGTTATTATTAGTGATGAATATTCATTTATGATGCTTAATAGGATTTTGTATTTTCCACATCCATGCTCTATCTTGATATATATTATGTGGGTGTGATAGACCGTATGCACAATGGATTGTTCTATCGAGTTACATATTTTTGTAGTACATTCCATAAGCATCATAGTTCAGGATTGCCACCTCTTATGCACATATAGTTAAATTTCATTATCACCATTTTGTATATTTCATGGTTGAGGTTGGCTTTATGATTGAACTTTATTTCATAATCCTTGTGCATCATAGTCATATTAATTGATGGAAGAAATGATTTCAATATATTTGTATGCTCATAGCATTTGATTCTCACAGTCACATTAGTTTATGCTATTTAACCCCCATTACTCATGGATGTCTCTGATTTGGACTAATCCTCATAGTTATATATTTGTAACTCCATTTTAAAGTAATTATATATTTTATTATCCATGATTGCATATTCCCATGCCTATGCTCCATCTTTAGCAATTTGATCATATTGGCAAATATTGTCTAATCCTTTCCTTGGAGTTGACTCTTTACCTTTTACCACATAGTAAAATCATTGTCAACTTATTGGTGAAAGCAGAAAATGGATTGAGGGGAGTGTAGACAATAAAAGAAAGCAGTAGACCTATGCAAATTGATCAAATTCATCCTTGAGTTGGCTTTGGTCCCTTACGATTGTTACCTATCATACATGATAGCCTGCTTTGCATTCCATTTTCGATTTCTTTTATTAACATGTGTTACTGAAATGTATTTTCTTTGTCGCACGTGTGTAGGATCCTTTGTAATTAGATGACAAAGGGGGAGAGAATGTACAATCTATGTAAGGGGGAGAGAATACAAAACTCCCCAAAGATGGAGAGGATGTATAGCTTGTTGTACGAGATGAGATTGCATATGATCGAAAGGAGAGGGAAAGTATGGCAAGATCAACGAAGAGAAAAGGCTTGCAAGATAAAGAGGATACTTGGCCGAGAGAGAGAGAGAGAGAGAGAGAGAGAGAGAGAGAGAGAGAGTTGAAAAGGAAGAATGCTCAAGCTCCAAGCATTAAGAAGAATGAAGAAAAAGAACTAGAGCCCAAGCCAAGTCAAAGGATTATCCAAGAGATTTCAACACCCGTCCAATTCAGGGGGAGCTGAAGACTTAGAGTGAAAAATTCAGTATTGTGTGTTACCATCAAATTGTAAAGGGAGATATTGTTAGAGATTTTGTGTGCTGTAATTTGATGAATGCATGTTCATTTTGCATCATCTGAATTTTCACAAATGCATTAATTTTGAAAACCCTTAATTTTATCATGCATGGTTTTATAATTTTTAAACTAGATTTTTAATGCATGTTTCGGATTTTAAGACTTCGATGCATTATATTGAAAAATTAATTTCGTTCATGCTTGCCTATGATCTTATATTCTATGACTGAAGGAGAAAGATGAAGACTCCTATAAGCTCTTCTCCGCCTTTGTGTGATTTTGGCCTTGTTTTCTTAGACGATGTCTCTCTTTTTACTGGTTTTATCATCTGGGTCGTTTCCAAATCAGTCATTGTATAAGTTGTTGAGGGAAGCTATGGTAGAGCTTAGAGTTGGCAGTGACGTAGGAAAAAGGGTTGAGAGAATAGCTATGCGTGGTTTGTCTCTCTTGCCTTGCATGAGTGAGGGGTGTCTTTGTAGAGATGAGAGAGATCGCAATGTTGAACATTCATTTGCTTACAAAGGCAAGAAAAAGAGGTGCCTAGTAAGGCTCAACTTCTTTGTCTACCCAAAGAACCATAATGGAACTCTAGATTAGGATCAATGGAATTTGGAAAATTAGGGCTAAATCCGAACTCTTAATCTCTAAATCCTAATTTCAAACCTTAATCACCAAATCTTAAGCCCTAAATCCCCAAATTCTAAATGCAAACCCTAAGCCCTAAATCACCAAACCCTAAATGCAAACCCTAAGCCCTAAGTTCTCAAATTTCCTTTCTTCATAAGCCCTAATTCCACAAACTCCCATAATTCATAACCCCTAATTCCCCAAATTTCCTTTTTTGGAGTTTTTTCTTGGACTATAATATGACGTTACCATTATTCTAATAACGTTCATTTACAAATATAGGTGAGCTTAAAGAAAGGATAAGGACTAAAAAGATATTATTTTCCAAAATATAATGATTATTACGTACTTTTTTGGGGTTCTTTTGAGTTTCTTCAGTATTATTGTAGTGTGGTTGCTAATTGATGCATTAATTTATTGAGGAATTTAAAATGCTTGTATATGAGTTTGGTGTTAATAGTAGCTTGGTTTCCTTACAAAAAGAAAAACTTGTTGAAAATCATGTCTTAAACCTATTCTATACATAGAGATTATTGGAAGTTGACAATGATCTTGACGCGGTTGACTTTATCTTTAAATTAGATATAGAAAAAGATCAATTGCTAATCTATTCAAATGCAATACCTTTTTTCCTTTTCCAATTTTTAATGTGAAAAAAACTAACAAAAGAATGAATGACCCTTTTCAATTAACCATCGTTCGCCCCATCCAAACGAAAATCCTTGGTCCGCCACTATCTATCTATCCTTTACCAAGATTCCCACCGAAACAAAATCTATAAAACTGCTCTTCACCGTCCTAGTTGGGCTCAAACCATGCCAGAAGAAATTGATACTTTGCAACAAAATATAACATGGGACCTTTTGCCTCGACATAAAGATATGAACATTGTGGGCAACAAATGGGTATATAGGACAACACTTAAGGTGGACTTGACCCTCTCAAAGCCTGCCTTATAGCTAAGGGATATAATCAAGTTGAAGCATTAAATTTTACTGAAACATTCCCCCCTTTTATAAAACCAAGGAGCATATGCCTTATACAGTTATTATGACAATAGCCACCATGAATTGTTGAGATTGATGGGCTCGCTTATTCGCTCGTGGGACTACTAGGGTCAGCGGACGTGAGAGTCCAAGGGGCCCAACCCTTTCGTGACCGGAGACAAGCGAACATCAATTTTTTTGTATGGGTATACCAAATTTTCTACTATACTTGGAATTGACAGGTGGTAGTCCGTAGATCCACCTTCACACATAGAAAAGAAAATTAACTTTTTTCTAGTTTTAATTGCATATATATTTAAGAAAAGAGACACGTTTTGATTTGAATGTCGTGAAAGGCGATTTTCATTTTTTTTGCCGTAAAAGAAGATATTTTTGCCTTAAAAAGTGGTGTTTTTGCCATGAAAGGCGGTTTTTTTTACTGGGAAAGGCGATTTATAATTCTTATAAAAAAGAGAAGACAAGAGTTATGGTTTTTTTATATGTCTCTATAAAAAATACAAACTACAATGAGAAGTAAGAAAAGGGGATTTAACTTCTCAAGATTGTGGGGACTCGTTTAGATTGACGGTCACAAGTCGTGTATGGACTTCACCATCATCCTTCAGATGAGAATAGAGAATGCTTTTGATTCGCTTGGATCAGCTTGAACCTTAGATTTTTGGAGGATAAAGACCAAGATGATGTTCTATATCCAACAAAAAGCTAATTAGACTAGCTGAAAAGCCATGTCTAAGCCATAGAGACTAAAGGAAAGGGCCTTGAGGGGGTGCGCCCCGCCCCGCCCCCCCCCCCTCGAAGGGACTTTGGTAACTTTGTAGTGGTGGTCGCTGTAGAACTTCTATAACAGAGGAGAGGTCATTGTTTCAACTTTGTAGAGTTTACTCTCTCTAGGAATTGCGTGTTGTGTGCATCATCATCATCATCATGCTTTGGAATGGTAGAAATAGCATCCTTTTATAGGCTTTTGGTGGTTATGAGAGGAGTTTATGAGCTTTAAATGCATTAATTGCATTAATTCTTCATGATGGGAGGAGTTACAAATTTTTAAATTTGTATTTTTGTAACTCCTTTTCTTGGCTTTTGATTTGCCGTTGAAGAATAATGGGCTTTTAATTGCCTTTAAACTCCATGATGAGAGGAGTTACATGGTTTAATGCCATGATTGTGGTTGACTTGTAACTCCCATTCCTTGGCTTCTAATTGGGCCGTCCAAAATAATGAGTAATTGGCCACATTAATTTATTATAAAATGGGTCATTAACCGCATTAAGTGGCCACCAAAGCAGTTGAAGAATTGCGGGTCGTACCTCGTCTTTTGGAATTCTACCCGCGGCGTGGGAAGCCTTGATCGCCGGTGGATCTTCATGCCGATTGTTGTTGGATGATAATGTAATTTCAGACATTAATTGTTACCAGTGGGTCGGTACCATCCGTCTTGTCGATTTCTCGATTGGTCGAGTAGAAAGTGTGTTTTCTTGGTCGGCTGTTTGGCGATTTTGAAGCGTCCGATGACGATCCCATGATTTCGATGGCTGATCCGTGACATTGAAGAAGATCGACGAATTTCGTGTCCCGAAAATCAAATTTTTGAAAAAACACAGAGGCCAAATAGCTCGGAACGCGAAGAGGGACCTAAAGATGGGTTTTCAGTGAAAATCCGGCGACCTGGATTTCTAGGGTTGCCGCTGACCATGGGGTATGTTCGCTGGCGACCATGGGGCTTTTTGCCCCTTTTGGTAGCCTCTTTTCAGCCATCTCCTGGTGTTTTCTGCTTCTTTCTTCTTTGACATTTTTTTTTAGCATTTCTGCACATGTTGTGGCATGATTTCCTCGTAGAAAACTTGACTAGAAGCCTTGCAGATCAGAGGGAAAAGTTTTTGATTTTTCGAAAAAGCCGAAGACTTTGTCGCACAAAGTTGTCAATTTGCCGTCAGAAGCCAAAACTAGGTCAAACGATGTCGGAATGATTTGAAATTTGAGGTGAAGCCTCTTAAGCAATAAATAAGACCAACTACATGCTTTTTCTTGAGTTTTGAATCCATGTATGCTCCTGTCGCCATTAAACTTGATTTTGTTGCGAGGAAGATGCCGCGTTTTGATATACGATCAATCGATGTTCGATTGACTTGAAATTTGACAGGAAGCCTATTGGAGTAATTTTAAGATGATCCATTAACTCTGATTTGGAAATCATGATCCTGGGGAGCTCCGCCGCCAAAAGGCCTGATTTAGCTTTCGGGAATCAAAGCTTGGTCAAATGTCGTCGAAATGACCTAAAACTTGACATGTAGCCCCTTGGAAGTATTTTGAAATCACACATGCAACTTTATTGGATGAGTGATGGCCTTGGTGGTCCTCGCCGCGGAGAGGCTTAGTTTTGCTGTTTGAGGGTTGATGTGGGGTCAAACGTTGTCAGTTCGACTCGAAACTTGACATACAACCTTTTGGAAGTATTTTGAGACCATCCATACGCTCTAATTGAATATCTAATGTCATTGATGTCGCTGCCGGCGAGAGAGCTGATTTTGCTGCAGCTTTTGCTTCTTGGGCCAAACGGTGTCAGAATGGCCTATAATTTGATGTAAAGCCTTCTAGTGGCATTTTGAGCCCAACTGTGTGCTCTGTTTTGTGAATTCGAGTCTCCTGCTTCACTGTTGCCGAGAGGCCTTGTTCAGCTGCTGGAAGATTGAAGTTAGGCCAAATGATGTCGTCGAAATGGCCCGAAACTTCATGTGTACTCTTCTTATGATTTTTTTTTGAAAAATCTTGCAGTTTTTATTTGATTCTGACATGGTTTCATGCTTGAAGTAGCCTTGCTTGTTTTTAGTTGGATGCAACTTGATGTAGTTTCTTGATGTTGAAAGTGTATGAAGAGGCAAAGTAACATTTTTGGTGTCAATAGAGATATTAAATAACTTGATGTAAAAAATGCCTCCCTCCAAGAATATTTTTCATGAGCTTGTTTTTATGGGACAACGACCAAGCTTTGTTGATCCATGTCAGCTCATTGATGTATGTCACTTAAAAAAAGGCACTCTATGGGTTTCATCAAGCATCACAAGCATGGATTGATAGGTTCAACCAGTATTTATTGACACTTGGCTTTTACTGCAGCACCACGGACTCATCCATGTTCATATTTTGCCACACATGGGATCATTGTTCTACTACTGTATGTTAATGACATGATTGTTATTGGGATAATTAGACCTTTCTAAATTGGTTTATCCAACAACTTGGCACTAAATTTGCTATTAAAGACTTGGGGCTCATCCACTACTTCTTAGGAATAGAGGTGACTCACCTTCCAAATGGCTTACATTTATCACAATCTAAGTATGCTCTAAATCTCTTACATGTGCCAACATGTTAGGTTGCAAACCAATTTCTACACCGTTGGCTTCAAAGAAACCTAGAATGGCTGATAATTCTGCCTTTTCAGACCCGACTCACTATTGAAGCATAGTGGGAGGACTTCAATATCTTCTTTTCAGATAGCCCGACATCGCATTTAGCATCAATTGTGTGTCAATATACGGAGAAATCAGCAATTTGTCATTTAATTTTTAGGATTCTAAGCGAATTCTTCGCTTTGTAAGTGGTATTGTCACCCATGGAGTGAAAATTCTAGCCACTAGAGCATTGCATCTCCATGCCTATTCAGACACTGATTGGGTAGGCTATCAACTAGCATGACATTCCACGACCAGTTTTTGCACTTTTTCTTGGTAACACTTGCATTTCATGGAGTGCTAAAAATCAACCAACTGTTGCAAGATCTAGCACCGATGTAGAATATCGTGACATGGCTTCCACAGTTGCTAAGATTATTTGGCTCTCCTTTTTTCTACGAGATCTCGGTACTCATTTATTGAAACTTCATCTTTATCTTGTGACAACATGAGTCCTCTGTACATGATAATCAATCTCGTATTTCATGTCCATACCAAGCCCATACAAGTGGATTACCATTATTCTCGCTGCACTCATTACTCACTTTGTGTGAGAACTTGGTCCGGGCAGCACCCTTAACCACGGGGCGTAGCGTGTCAACAACGGGTTTCAAACGGTGAGTCTCCGTTAGCCCGCATTGAAAATATCCAAGTCTTGACCCTGCGCTTATAAGTTAAACCGCGTATTAACTTAGCATGAGGCTTTTTTAAAATAACTGTGCGGTCCCGGAAACCATAAGAACTCCGAAGTTAAGTATGCTCGGGTGGGAGCAGTACTAGGATGGGTGACCTCCTGGGAAGTCCTCGTGCGTGCACGTGAGCCAAAGCGGACAATTTCATGCTGAGTTGGGCGGGGCTATGGCAGTTGGTATCAGAGCCGAGGACGACTCTATTTCCAGTGAGAGAGAATGTGAGAACTTGGTCCGGGCGGTATCCTTAACCACGGGGCGTAGCGTGTCAACCACGAGCTCAAACGGTGAGTCTCCGTTAGCCCGCATTGGAAATATCCAAATCCAGACCCTGGGCTTATAAGTCAGATCCCTTATCAACTTAGCATGAGGCTTTTTAAAAAAACCATGCTGCCCTAGCAACCGTAAGAACTCCGAAGTTAAGCGTGCTCGGGCGGGGGCAATACTAGGATGTGTGACCTCTCGGAAAGTCCTCGCGTGTGCACATGGGTCAAAGCGGACAATCTCATGCTGAGTTGGGCGGGGCTGTGACACTTTGTGTCATCCAAAGAATAGCTTGCTGATCTCTTTACCAAGCCCTTGCCTCGGCCATTTCTCAAGACCCTTTTTTCAAATTGGACTCGGGATTTAGGGGGAGCATTCAGGCTTATCATCATGATAAGGATCCATGAGTCAACCGTGACTCATCCATAAGATTTGTATAGAAGAAACCCAACTCATAAATTTCTATGATTCCTTCATCATAGCTGTCATACCAACAATCATACTTTGTATACAAATGTAAATGTAAACAGGCAACCATCATACCCATAATCAAGGCATCATAGATGTTCTTGTACACTTGCCTTTAAATAGAATATAGCATCAAATCCATCTCAAACAGTTATAGAGAGGAATACAGCAAACAATACATGTTGTGTATTTGCGTAGTCAGACACTCAGACATAGGCTTTAGACAAATTTATCCTCCTATATCTTGTTTCCGTCTCCTTTGCACTTCATGGAGCAGTAGACACTGCTCAAAACTTTGTTGGAAATCAAAGAAGCTTTCAACAAAAACATGGCCTGAGTTCAAAACAGAAGTGGATAAGTATAGAGAGCAAATTTTCTTTTCCAAGATAATCACTGAAATTTCATATATGATTGTCAGGTTGTAACAACCAATCATCTTTATTATAAATTCCATAAGAATATGAGTTGCAATACACATTCATGATTCATCTTACCGGTAGTAATCCCACACGACCACATCTGGCCTCCACATGCATGAATCAGGCACTTATTTCTTAGTAATAACTGGATTTTAACAACTTAGATCTTTGCTAATACATCTCAAAGTTGATGGATACTCAAGAACTGAATGACATGTAATTGAACTCAAAAGTTGTATTAGCAAAGATCTTTGTGACTACAAATGATCTTAAAGTTCTCGTGGGATGGAAGTTGATAGTTGACAATGTATGGGCTTTTCATCGGCCAGACCACCCTACGCCCAGCTCACATTGGGCAAAATATAAGTAGTGATTTTGATACAGTGGGTAGACAGAAGGATGAGTTAAAAACTCTGTCTTGGCCTCCATAAAAGCCTCACATTTGATGTAAATCTACCATAGTAAGGTTTCTTAGAGTGCTTTAACCATAAAAAAAATGCTTAAAACCCATTATAATGGGAGTGAAAACAGGGTTTTAATGGTGTTTTGACTAGAAATTAGAAACTGTTAGTTAGATGGTTACAATGGTTACATTGACTAGAGAAGTCTGTATGCAACATTGGAATTAATTAGATAATGGCCATTGTTTTAAACCATGGGCACAACCCTATTTACTTGAGCAATAGCTACATGTTCTAGGCTTGGGCCAATCCTATGCAACATATTTAACATAGACAAACCACTTATTTATGAAAGGGGAGGGTAAGCCACACCAAACTAATAAGCCTTAGGTCTGGATTTGGGTTTGTATATAGGCCCACAAACTAAACAAACAGAGGTTAGACCATATTTAAAACTCAGAAAAGAAACCTGAAGCAGAAATCAATAAGCAACTGAGGTGCCTTTGGGAAAGTACTCAGTTACTCATTCAACTTGCCAATCTCTGGGACCTAATGAGTCAGGTTGACCCAGCTGACTATGGGCAAGTCAGGACAAGTTTATATACCATTAGTTAGATGAGCATTTATTGGGGCTATCCCAACCCATGAAAGTCCCCTAGTCACTGCTGTTTAGCCTTGATCTTGCTTCGTTGCAAAAAAGAAAAAGAAAAAGAAAAAGAAAAAGAAGAAGAAAAACTAAGTCAGTATGTATGGGGTTTTACCCTTTACCTCCTTTTCCCCAATCCACACAATCTGCTCCTCTATGTCACTAGCAGGGATGTTGAAATTGGTGAGAAGAGAGATGCCTGAGATGGGTGAAAGTGGTTTCACAACCAACTCGTCTGTTACCATGAACGTTGCTGGTCCAGCTATAAATGCTCCTCCAAGCTCTGTCAGTGCATCGGGAAACTTTTGGTTCACAGTGGATAATTGTACGCTCCTCCTCCCATGAGAGCACGTATGAGGGTGAGGAATTAAAATACCAGAGTTATAGCAACTAAGGCAAAGAAAAAAATTGGCCTTACATGGGACTTGCTCTTCAATCTGTAGGAGTTGATTCTTGGTCCCAAAATAGGGTGCTAGCTGTGGGTTGAGTAGAATGGCTCTGCATTCCTCACATTTCATGCAATCTTGAACGCTTTTGTATAAGTTATCTAAACATCCCACGCCAGAACATCCAGCCAAGCATTTAACTATGGAACCAAGAGGAAAGGCAAGGAAGCTAAATAGTATATCTGCCAATTCTTCCCCACCTTCGGCATACAAGACCCTGTTGTTCGATTTTCTTAGAAATAATTTTACAGACATCTTCTTGGAGTCACTGCCTATCTCTTTCTCTACTTTAGATCGAACCATCTCGTCGGAATTAAGAGGTATGAGTTTCCGATCACGGTCTACCCCATCGTCCGTGTTGAGCTCCCCTAGAAATGCATCAGTTAAAGGTGTATTGGATAATAACAAACGCTTAACCAGATGCAAAACCTGAATTCAATAGATTTACATTTTTCTTGAGTCAGTATACCTTCAATAAAGGGAAACAAACAAATAAAATCAAGACCAATTGCCTATATGCCTACTTCCTATTGAATTCATAGTATTAAAACAGTGTCACAGGGCCGGCTCGAGACAATTCGACGCCAAAAGCGACCATCTTAAATAAGGCATTTTCTATGTTTTAATATTATTATAAATATTTTATTTAAAATTTATTTTTCTTGCTTTTTTGTTATGCAAAATTGCTAATTAAGTCTTTATATTCAAGTTTTGCTAATTTATTTCAAGTCCACATCCAAAATCCACATGAAAACTTTGGATCCATCCCCCAAACCTCACATGAAAATTGGCTCCCCCCCACCCCAAAAAAAAATAAAATAAAAAAAATAAAAAAAATAAAAAATCTTAAATCTACCACTAATGGGGCTCGAAGCATTTTCACTTTTGCGCACGGTGCGCATACGCACCATGAGTCAGGACATCCAAGATGAACTTAAGAGTTAAGCACCACGTATTGGATGTTCTAGATGCACGGTGCTCATATGCACTATGGGTAAGTGAATAAATTCCGACGGGGGCCCCATTGTTTATCTTAAATTTTAAGATCTATTATTAGGGATGAAATCTCAAGCTATGGATCTATTACAACCACATCATGGATTAAATCTGAATGGGCTCCTATTTAAATAGGATACACAAAAATAATGAGAAATGCTTGTAAAGCAAATTAATGACTGAATGTATGGTTGAGATTTGATACACATGAACTGCTAGAAATATAATGGTGTGAAATCAATTGGACTCTTAGCAATAGTAATATAAGGGGTATATTTGAAAATATAATAGGCCATACATGACACTTTAAGACCCTATAAAAATTAACCTTCTTAAGAGAGAGTTATTATGAGGCCTTACATTTTGGGGAGAAAAAAAAAAGGGACGGCAGTTGACAAGTTTGATTTTTTGGAATTTCAAAAGATGCCAGCTGCTATTGTGGGGCCCTTTTTTATGCCTTGTTTTTTGAGGCCTAAAGCAAAGGCTTTATTGGCCTTTTGCTAGAGCCGGCCCTGCAGTGTCGAAGAGGGTCTAACGTAGAGATCTAGATGGGACTATCAATTTCATATGATTTAATTTACGAGAATGATAGGTGGGTAACCATTTCCTACTAAAGAACAGATTGGGTGGGTGGGTGGGGGTAACCACGCCTTGAGGAATTTTTTTTTTTTTTGGTGGGGGTGAGGGGGGTTTCTGGATTTTCACCTTTAATCATTCACTTTTAACCACTTTAATACACCCGAATTGCTTAAACATCCTAACAGTTCAATTTTAACTAACCAAAAGGTCCTTATGATTCATTTGATATGAAGACATTGCTTAGAAATCTTAAGAATTCCTCGAAATTCAAAGGAAAGAGGACAATATGAAAGCCGTACTTAGGGACTTAAAAGCAGAGAGTCAAGGGTGGAAGGGAACATTTCATAGGGTGAAAAGTGGAAAACATTTCTAACCAAGGGGTGGAAATATTGATCATCCCTTGTGGGTCGCCACGCATTATCCTTCCTCTTGTGGCCCTTTGCCTAATTCAATTGAATTTCTAGGAGCTCGCAGGAAAGGGCATTTATTTAAGTACAGGTATTGAAGTTGTGAAAAGTGAATTGTCAAGGGTGGGGATCTAGATGGAGGAATCAATTTTCTAGAATTAAAATAATTAGGATGAGGATGGAATCATTTTGTTAAAGGGGATTACTTAAGGTTTCCTTGTATATGTACCTTTAAACCTTCATGAGCCTTTTTTTTTTTTTTCTTTTCTTTCTTTTGCCAACTCATGCACTCTAACTCAAACACGCATGTTCCTATCTAACTGAGCTACAACCGAGGGGCCATGGGCCTCTTTTCTATAATCACATTGTGTAAGAGACAGAGTCCCTTAGTCTCTTGATAGAAGGTCCTTTTTGAAGAATTTCTAGGAATTCATAATAAAGGAGATTTGCCAAAAGGATTGTCAGACGTGATGAGGAGTGAAGAAGGTAAAGTAAAGATCTAGATGGGACCATCACTTTTCCAATTACTAAATGATGACAGGGTGACCTTTACCTATTGAAGGACATATCATCTGATGGCCTCTAATGGATCTCTCAACTTTAACCTTCCACTTTCAGGCCTTTTAACCTAAAGGCATTGCTTACAAATCCTTGTAACTCGGAACAAACTAAACAAGTGGGACCTAGACAACGTGACAAACAACGCTAGCTTGTTAGAACCCTACAAGTAAGAATGAATCCATCAACTATATTTTCTAAATTTTAGAAATTCTGCCCTTAGTACCATTAACCAAAGTTTTTAATCTTTAAAAGCAGAAAAAGGAAAGGGAAAAAAAACCTAGAGATTGACTGTTTGCGCAATTGGTATTGATTTCCGAAGATCTCATAGAAAAAGGGATTCTATCGAAAACAGTATTACAGGTTTGGTGTAAATGGTTGAAGGTGAACAGGTAGAAGCGACCATACATTTCTGAGATTTAATTTAGCAGGATGGTGGGTGGGTAATCATTTCCTACCAAAGGAAAGATTATCTTGATGACCATCACCGATGTTTACCTTCCACCATTTACTTTTAGACCCTCCGATTGAAAGGCATCTCTCACTTCAAACTACTTTACCTCATGAAAGCAAACAAAAATTTACTCAACAATTAACCTTCCCTCTTACATTACTTTACCCGGAAATTATTCTAGATTTTCTTCTATTCACATGGTTTGCCTGAAAGAAGCGAGTGGATATGTTTGAGAAAAGACATGAACAAATTTATGAACCACCACATACCTCATCTTCACTAACTTTCACATTTCTCTCCTCAAGCACAGATATATCACTGATGCCAAGTTCCCTCAGCAGCGCAAAACTCTTCGTGGAAGAAGCAACAGATATCTGCAAATCATCTCTTATCATAAACCTCGTCATCTTCCCCTCAATTAACACCCCTTCTTCATTAACGTCCCGCTTCTCTTCATGTACCCTCGAACCCATCTTTTTCCCACAAAGACATGGAGCGTCTTTAACAGTACTGATCAAGCCGTGAGTTTCAATACAACAACCCAGCGTACAGATGTAGTACTTGGTACGATAGGTGGCTCCTATATTAACGATTAGAGGTAGATACCTGTATAGTTCTTCTGCAGAGCTTTTGGGATGGAGCAGCATGTCTTTGCATGCTTTGGTATTTAGGAACTCCAAATCAAGATCCTCCAGGCTCTTATATAACTTGGTCAAGGAACCCATCTTGGACTGCTTGCCGGAGAGCTTGATGACAGTTCCTAGGGGCAATGTCAAGAAGCTGAAAAGGATTTCTACAAAGTCCTTGCCGGATTCGGCATAGATGACCCTGTTACTTCTCTTGTCCACTAGGAGAGTCAAGCTCATCTGTTTGGCTGCCATGGAATTCTGTTGAGTTTTGAATGGTTTCTGCTTTTCTTTTGCTCTCTGAAAATGAAAAGGAAAGCAGTCTTAGGTATCCAATACCAATACAATGTTGCATGAAATTCTGTTGAAGTGTCTGCTGGGAATTTAATGGTTTTCTGCTTCTTTTCTTCTGCTCTCCGACAACGAAAAGGATCTAGTAAGAAAAGTTAAAGGTAAAGAGCCAAAGAGGTCTTCGGTATCCTTAATACTAAAGTATACAACAGAAGAGTATAAAGCTTGATCGGATGGATTAATTATGGTAGGCTTGACCATGTATAAAGCTTCAAAAATATAAAAAAGTATATTTGTAAATTAAATTTCAAGCATTTGGTTCATTCTAAAAAAAAAAAAAAGTATGTGTAGATTTGAATATTTCAAGATTTCTAGAGAAATAAAAAAATTACCTTTCCCTTATAAAAAGTTTGACTTTTCTTAACCTCTTTCCTTTCTAAAACTGGTGATTTTGATTTCCATGATCACAACTATTTAATGATGCTAGTGTTTTTAGTCGTTTGGAATCTCCTTTTTTAACCACCCATACATAAAGTTAGTTGAAGTGGGCCCCACGAGGTCGTTTGGATTGGACTCGATCATTTCTCTTAAATGATTTATCAAAGGGAAACATTGAAAAATGAAATGAGGGTATACTTATTATTTCTTAAAAAAAAGATACGAAGAGGACTTAATTAATTGAAAGAATTGTGGAAAACTTTATACTTTTATGAAATATTCAAATTTTCATGTACATTTTTTTTAAGAATGAGCCAAAAGTTTTATACATTTTTGAAAATTTCCCAATGTTTTAAAGTTTTACCTTTGTGAGTATATTTCATTAAATGTTAACTTACAGACTACACACAATCTATTTGCATGAGAAAATAAGTCTTAAATTAATGTCCTCTTACTTCTAATCAAATCAAATATTAACACGGACTCACTTAAATAACATAATCATTATGGGATCATGTAAGTAGTGTAATGATAGAGGATTGACTTAAATGAAAGTAGACGCACATAATACCCATTAGATCCAGCTAATCATTCCACCTATGAGACCCATATATAGGTGAAATATGTGAATAGAGGGTTCTATAAAAGGACGGACCGACTTGTGTGACCGGTCCTATGTATATGGATAAAAAGGATGGGTTGGGTAAGTGGTCGCTTATATAATGGATCCCCTTTAACCAAAGGTAAGATGTCCAAGACAAATGCCGTAGCCTTGGGCCTATTTGCAAAAGGCCCAACGACTAAATAAGCCGGGGCTGGGCTACTTCGGCCCAGACAAGCCCAGCACATGCTCAATGGTGTAAAAATAATGGGAGACTGGAATATTAAAGATATCCATTTTCGTCATTACAGTAACATTAAAGAAGAGTTCCGTTTTCCCACCACTTTGGCTAATCTTCATAAATCTGCAAATCAGAGGCTTGTAAGTTGTAACATTGAAAATTTGCAGGAATTTCTTCATGTCTGAAAACCAAGGATCAAGAAATCTAATCCCTGACAAAGGACTAGAACCAAAATGTGTTTGCAAGTGCAACTTTATTCAAAGTAAAGCTGAAATTTAATTTGACTAGTTTCTACAGTAGACTGCCTATCAAATGCTAATCCTCTTTTTACATGCTAAGAATCTGACAGATAGTAAGAAGCTGACAAAAGGTGTGCTATTATCAGAATTATATTAATATATGTCTAACATAAGTGGTAAAATTTTCTAAAAAGAAAATGAGGGGGTTAATTATGGAAACAGACAAGGTGTAACGAGTAATCTTTTTATTTTTTTAATTTCAAAAGATCGACGATTCTACATTAATCTAAACCTAAATAAATTTTATTTATGACTGGTATGGTAGAAGCTGGAATGTCCAAAAAGGCTGGAGACATCAGAGTGCGAAAAATAATGTTTGAACATTGGAGAAAGAATGGCCACGTAACTCTTTTTTTTTTTTTTTTTTGTCTTTCTATCGGAGGGTTTCCAACCCTTTGGGCTGGACTAATCCCTCCGGGCCCAAAGAGAAGCTGTGTAAACTCCCATGTAGCCCTATTGTTGTATAATGCATTTTTGAACTTACGACCTCTGGGTGCAAACCGTGGTCCTAGGCCAACTGAGCTACCCCTTGGGGACCAATCTATATGAGAAACTTAGACCTGTACATAAACAAACCCAACCCAACAAGAGGAATGTATTTATGACCCTAGGTCCCCAACGATACAGACATAAATCAAGAAAACTCCTAAATCATGGGTTAGTATGATCTGATTTGGACCACATCTTGTATATCTTTGATCCACATGTAATGCTACGCCATTAGGGTTGCAAATGGGTATCCGATTATCCAATTACCCGGAAGTTCCGACATGTAAATACCTATTTTAGGTTCCTATTGATAAACGGGTCTGGTTCTGTGTCCATATAGGGTACGACCCGTGGACCCGGGACCCGACGTATGAGTCTTTGATATTGCAAGCTGTATCTCAAAATTAACTTTTTCTTTGATATTTTAATGTATAATATTGGAGGTAGTAGATTTGATGCACTGTTATAAATTGAATGTTATGCTTATTTTAAGAAAATATTAAAAAATAAAGAGAAATTATAACTAATATTGAAACTCGATTCTGGTCGTCTAGGTGGACTCGGTTCCGGAACCGGATTCATATTTTCCTGTCGAAACCAGGTCTGGAACCAACAAAATAGGTTCCGAGTAAAAAAGGGGCCCAGAACGGTTATTTAGAAACGGGTCCAGATTCGGTATGGTTCCGACTCGAAACAATTCCGTTTGCAACCCTATACGCCATTGGTCCTTCTATATCTTAAAGACATCCAAGTGTGCCCTACGAAAATGTTGCTGGTTTTATCGTAAGGAACCCTAATGATATCAGTATCCAATGCAACATAAAAATATAGACACACTCGAAAGGCACTTCATCAAACTCCATATGTAAGAATCCATAGAAATCCCCAAGCATAATAAGATGGACAAGTCAATACAAGATATTTAAGTACATTTTTCTTTGGAGATTGAGCAATGAAACTGTATTTTAAAATCCTATAAAGGTTAAAACCTTAGCTTTAGGTAAAATCATGCGCTGAAAATGTCCTCCTCTTAGGTTTTGTTTCCAGCTGCCTTGGCTTCTTAGGGTAGAAGACATCGCTCAAGACCGAGTTGGAAATCAAAGAAGCTCTCAACAAAGACATGGCCTGCACTCAAAACAAAAGCCGATTAGTCAAGATGGATAGCAAATTTTCTTTCCTTATATCACCACTGTAATTCTATATCAGGTCGTGTCAGGTTGTGACAGCCAAAGATGTGTGTGTGTTGTAATACATATTTATCTTAGTATCCACGCGGCCACATGTAGGCCCCACATGATTCTGGCCTAACGTAATAACTGGATTCTAACAATACCCAACTAAATATATTTGCTAATACAACTCAAGAATTGAATGACATAAATTTCCTACAATAGGGAGGACTTTCAAGTCATTGATGTATAAATTATTAAATTATGTCATACAAGGTCATTGTCCTATGCATGTAGGAGAGAAGATCATGAGAAGAACAAATTGACAGTTAAGAGTTACGATGACAAACAAAACCAGCATTTCAACTGCATGTAATTTTGACACGTTCAAAACCAACATCCTTGTGACTATGAATGATCTTAAAGTTCTGATGGAATTAAAGTTGATGTTTGACTATGCATGGGCTGTTCATTGGGCAGACCAGCCTGAGCGCAGCTAACATTGGGCAAAATGTGAGCAGTGATTTTAAACCATTGGCCAAGCAGAAGCATGACTTAAAAACTCTGTTTTGGCCGCTATAACGAAGGCTGAAATATGCAGTAGGTAGTAATGTTACCACAGTTGAACAATCAACATTTTTCGTATATTACAGAAGCATCACAGTGGCCTAAAGCCTTCACATTTGAAATTAACCTTCCATACTGCAGTTTTTTATATTGTTTTTAAGCATATAAAAAATGCTTAGAAACCAATATAATGGGAGTGAAAACAGGGTTTTAAACGTGCTTGAGTAGAAATTAGAAACTCTAATGACCAATTAATGGCAACATTAACAACAGAAACCTGTAAGCAATGGGTGAATCCATCACATAATGGCCACTATTTTAAACCATGGCCAATGCCTATTTTATTAAATTTTATCGATTAATAGCTAAATGTGCCAGACCTGGGCTAACCCAACAAAACATATTTAACTAAGACTATATATTTCTGAAAGGGAAGGGCAAGCCGTACCAAAACCAATAGACCTTTTGTCTGGATTTGGGCCTGCATGTAGGGTACTAGCTCAAGTCGGACCATACTTGAAACTCAGAAATTCAGCCTCTGAGAAACCAATGAGCCAAGTAACTGAGGTGAGTCTAGGAAAGTATTCGGTTACTCATTCAACTTGTCCAACTCTGAAATCTAATGAGCCAACTTGACCCAGCCAACTTGGGGCTACTTAGGATGAGTTTTTATACCACCAGGTGGACAGGCAAACATCTGGGCTGGCCCAGCCTATGAAAATCACTAGGCATTGATATTTAGCCTTGATTTCACTTGGTCGCAGATTCAGAATTAATTCAATATGTACAGGATATTTTCACTTTACCTCTTTTTCCCCCATGTACACAATCTGTTCCTCTATTTCACTGACTGGGATGTTGAAATTGCTAACAAGAGGGATGCCCAAGATGGGTGAAAGAGGTTTCACAACCAACTCGTCAGTTACCATGAACACTGCTGGTCCAGCCACAAATGATCCTCCAAGCTCTGTCACCGCGACAGGAAACTTTTGGTTCATGGTGGATATTTGTATGCTCCTTGCCCCAATAAGCAACTCCATAGGGCCTGCAATAAAAAGTACACTAGAGTCATAGCAAATAAGGCCTATGATATCCAGATACTTGTACAAGCCCACCATATCTATTTCGGATTAATACAACACTCATATTGATACCCAATACTACATTGATACTTCTAGGGAACTAGATGAGCATATCCCACTTAACAAGCCAATTATCACATATAGACTTATTTTATTTTCTTACTTCTCAATCATAAAAAAAGTTAGAAAAGGTAATCAATGATAATTTTATCAATTCAAAAGTGATCAAAGCAAAACTTAGGGCGGTCATATCTGTATACATGTCCTAAATTTCCATCTGTGTAGAGTCATATACCCGATCACCATATCTACGTTCATACCTATATCCATATATGGACATCATAGAATTAGGCAATTTAAAATGATGGGCTTACATGGAACTTGTTCTTCAATTTGTAGTAGTTGGTTCTCAGTCCCAAAATAGGGTGCTAGCTTCGGGTCAAGTAGCATGGCTTTGCATTCCTCAGATTTCATGCAATCCTTACTGTTCAAATCTTCAACACTCTTGCATAAGTTATCTAAACATCCCATGCTAGTACGTCCACCCAAGCATTTAACTATGGAACCAAGAGGAAAGGCAAGGAAGCTAAATAGTAGATCTACGAATTCTTCCCCAACTTCTGCATACAAGACCTTGTTGTTTAATTTGCTTTGAAATAACTTTACAGTCATCTTCCTGGAGTCGGTGCGTATCTCTTTCTCTGTTTGAGGTTGAACCATCTCTTCGGAATCAAGAGCTACCTCGTGATCCACATTGAGCTCCCCTAGAAATACATCTGTTAAAGGTGTCTTGGATAGTAACAAACGCTTAAGCAGATGCAAAACCTGAATGCCATAGGAGTACCATTTTCATGAGTTAGTATCCCTTACAAGAAGGTGAAACAAACAAATGAAATCGAGATTAAGGGCCTATATGCATACTTCGTATTGAATTCCTTCGTATTGAGTTCATAGAAAAGGATCTTATTTATATATTTATTTATTGGAATAGTGTTGTAGATGAGAGGGATGAAGGGCCTAAGGTAATGGTCTTTATGGGAATTACCAATTTCATAAGACTTAATTTACCAGAGTGATGGGTGGGTAACCAATTCCTGTTAAATAGCGGATTGGAGGCGCCTTGTGATCTTCACCTTTAATCTTTCACTTTTAACTCTTTCGAAAGATAGGCATTGCTTAAATATCCTAAGAATTCAATGACGAGTTAAACAAAAGGTCCTTATAAATCATTTGATAGGAAAGCATTGCTTATATTTCCTAGGAATTCACAGGAAATAGAATAATAGGGAAGCGATACTTAGGAGCTTAGCAACGAAGAGACAAGGCTGGAAGTGGATGTCTATTCTATGACTTACTTTCATAGGATGGAAGGTGGGCAATCATTTCTAACCAAAGGGTGGATAGTTTGATAATCCTTTATGGATCTCCACCCATTATCCTTTCTCTTGGGGTCCTTTGCCTCAATAGATTGAATTTTCAGAACTCGTAGGAAAGGGATCTACTTAAGGGGGGCATTGGGGGTGGAGAGTGAATTGTCAAGGGTGGAGATCTAAATGGAGGTATCAATTTTGTAGGAATTAAATAATGAGGGTACGGATGGAATCATTTTAGCAGAGGGTATTTATTACGCGAGGGTCCCTATAGGTTCATGGCCTCCCCGAGCCTTCTTCTTCTTCCTTTTTTTATTTGAATTTTTTAATTTTTTAATTTTTTTTTATAAATTTAGGGACTCAAGCTCACAAACTCAGAACTTACAGACCCTTGTCCCTAACCAACTAGGGTATAGTAGAGGGACCATGATGATCTTTTATATAATCGCATTGAGTAATAGACAAATAGGCCCCTAGCGAGCTTAGTCCCTTAATAGAAGGCCCTTTCTTGTGAATTTGTAGGAAATCCTAGTAAAGGAGATTTTACAAATTAAAGGAGTGTCAGTAAGGAATGAAGAATGTAAAAGTAGAGATGTACATATAGGGTTGTCAATCGTTTCGTGTTAACTAATTCGGGTTAAATTCACCTCAATCCGTACACAACCCATTAACTTAACGGGTCAAAAATCCAACACGAATACGACCCGTTGATTTAACGGGTTACACGACCCAACCCGTTAACCCGTTAAGTAATTAAGTTATTTCGAAAATAAAAAAAAATCAATATATATATATATATATATATATATCTAAGGAGAAGAATAAATAAGCCACACGAAAACTTTAAGTAAGGATCTCGAGTGGATCCCACCTAAAACCCCACTATAAAACAATAAATTTTAATTTCTTCTTTATGAATATAAATTAATTCTACCTATACTTAGGGACTAAAACAATTTTAACGGGTTAAGCGGATTGTTAACGGGTTACTGGTTTAATTCATACACGACCCGTTAACTTAACGTGTTAACGGGTTTGACCCATTAATGACCCGAACCCATTAAGAGCCCACCCGAACCCGTTAATATCGTGTGGGTTCGTGTCGTGTTAACAGGTCGTGTGGCATTTTGATAACTCTATGACTACGTAGGATGATTACTTTTCCAATTACAAGGATGATAATTGGGTAACGTTGCTTATTGAAGGTTGGATCATCTAATAGCCTCGATGAGATCTCCCAACTTTAATCTTTCACTTTCAGTCCCTTTTAACGTAAAGGTGTTGCTTACAAATCCAAAAAATTTAGTACCAGCTATACAAGTGGGACCTTGGCCTAAGCATTGTAAGAACCCAACAAGAAAGAATGAATCTATAAACTATATTTTCTAAATCTCATAAATTCTGCTCTTAATAGCATTAACCATAGGTTTGAACCTATTTAAAAAATAAAAAGAAAAAAATGAGATTGCTTGTTTGCTTACTTGGTATTGATTTCCTAAAAACTCATAGTAAAAAGAGTTTTATCAAAGTAGTGTTACAAAGGTGGACATGGAGATGTGACAGTGCATTTTTAAAATTCAATTTAATACGGAGATGGATGGGTAATCATTTCCTATCAAAGGATAGGTTATCTAATGGCCATCTTGGGTCTTCACCTTTCACCATTCACTTTTAGACCCTCCTATGGAAAGGCATCACACAAAAAATTCTACTAATCTTAAGGGGCTAAAAAACATGGAAGACTAAAGGTGAAGACCTACGATAGACCATCAAATAATTTCTCCTAAACTCTATAGGGCCCGGTTGTTTGCAAGAAATGAATACCTAAGAATCCTAAAAATTCAAGGATTTTTATGAAAAAACTAAGCCTAAACTCTGATTAAACAGATAAGTTAAGAAAAAAAAACTTTTTTTCTGACGAAAATACCATCATGGTGATATGGCCGGCCACTTGGCGATATTGTGACTCATTTCTCATTTCCCTTTCAAAAGAAAATCTATGACCATCTACCCTTCATTTGAAGTAATTCAAAAGAATCCTTGAAAACCCTCCATTTGTTTGAACCATTCTCACCTTCTTGGAAACCCTTTGATTCAAAACCATTTACTAATAAACAGTCCCTTCGGGGAAAAAATCACGTACCTCCTCTTCGCCCACATTGACGTTTCTCTGCTCAAGCACAGACGCATCACTGATGCCAAGTTCCCCCAGCAGAGCGAAACTCGCTGTAGAAGAAGCAACAGACGCCTGCAAATCATCTCTTACCATAAACTTCATCTTCCCCTTAATAAACACCCCATCTTCCCCATTTGCATCAACATCCGGCCTCTTCTTTTCAGTGACGTTGATATCCATCGTTTCCCTGCAACGACATCGATCGTTCTTAACAGTGCTGACCAAGTGGTTCTCTTCGTCGCCCGATTTCCAATACCGACAGGCGTAGTACTGGGTAGGTTTGATGGCTCCTATATTAACCATTAGAGGTAGATTCTTGTACAGTCTCTCTGCAGAGCTTTTGGGATGGAGCAGCATGTCCTTACATGATTTGGTGTTTAGGAGCTCCAAATCAAGATCCTCCAAGCTCTGATATAACATGGTCAAGGAACCCATGTTGGACTGCTTGCCGGAGAGCTTGATGGCAGTTCCCAGGGGCAGTGTCAAGAAGCTGAGAAGGGTTTCAACAAAGTCTATGCCGGATTCTGCATAGACTACCTTGTTTCTTTCCTTGTCCACAAGGAGAGTCAAGCTCATTTTCATCTGTTTGGCTCCCATGGAATTCAACTGTTGAAATGAATGGGAATTGAATGGTTCTTCTCTGCTACCTTCTTCTTCTGCTCTCCTGCATTTAAAATGGGGTAAAGTCGGAAAGTGTCTTTACTAAAGAAAATTTAAAGCTAAAGAGCTCCCCGTCCTCGGTATCCTTGGCACGTAAGGAACAAGGATACTACAAGTACGAGCTAATGTTCCAAGTAATGTCTGGGTTGGGCCTGAATCAAGTTGGTGATTCAGTTACCCAAATAAATGATTTGAAAGCCCAAAAGAGTGACCAAAAGCCAGCCCTTGCCTGCGTTGATTGACTAAATGGGCGGACTCAGGCAGGACATTTGGGGGTGGTGGTGGTTGGGGTGGTTTTAAAGGCATCTATTTCAGTGAGATCACTACGATTGAAGTAGAATTTTCGTTAACAATAGAAGGATCGTGACAATGATTTGGAACAATCTAAACTTAATAGTTTTGGCGCACTGTAGAGGATTTATATAATCGACATTTATAATTTCTTATTATTTAATTCAAATGTACTTAATCCAAAGAGTCCGAATGCTTTGATTCATTATAAATTCAATAGGTTTCTTAGCTGCTCACTACTATCGGTCGTCACAAATCTTCAATCCATTGAGATTTGATGCCTCTATTGGATTAATTACATGTAAAAGATGTAGAGATTATGAAAGATTCATGTATCTTTATAGTCAATCTAATGGTGGCTTGAGTGATATTTGATAAGGATCTATAAAAAAAAAAAAAAAAAAAAGGGACCATGTGCCCCCGCCCCAATTAAAAAAAAAAAAATCCTAAAAAATTTCTAGCGAGTTCCACTCTAATAAGATCTGGATAGGAGAGAAGTTTAATGGGAGATATTTAAAAAAATAAATAGAATACCTAATTCAATAAATCAACTGATACATATAAATAAGTGGGAGGCAAATTTAGAATCTAAGCCATTAAAAAACACTTTTCTACTATTATCCATCATCTTAGAAATTTGTGTAATAGGACTAATTCCTACTTTGAGATAATCATGTCCAAAACACATTTGACAGAGAGCAGCCAAATAGCATTTTCTTTTATCAATAGTTGGATAACTAACACTAATTGAAGTAAAATTATATTTGATGATAAAATACAAATGGACAATAATTTTAAATGGTTTAGATTTCAAACATAGCCCAGAATGCTAAAATAGGCATAATGATGGAGAGTTCATTATAATATTGACGACTTGTAAATATATTTAATAAATGTTAAAATGGATTTGTCATTATGGATTCATACTTGAAAAAAGCATTGGATGGGGGAGAAGATCGTAGAACTTAGATTGGTTAAACTCTAATCCATAACGTTTGATGGCCAGCAAGCAAATCCTGTTGGATCATTTTATTAGGGATGGCCCACATTGACCACAACTTTTTATTATATAAAACGGTCCTCTCCCTCTTTGGATTCTATTTATGGTTATAAAGGTTATTTACTGGTTGCCATTAATTGCTAATTTAAAGGGTATTATTTCTCTTTTTGATGGAAGGAGATATTCAGGGCTTATAAAAGGTAACCCATATATATAACTCTTTTGGCTACGATAGTTTCTCTGCAACCATCACTTACCGGAGAAGAAAAGACAAAACACAAGAGAGTTGTGATTCTCCATTGAAGACCAACCATCTATTGGATCAGAGTTTCAAGATGACACAATCAGGTACCATTTTACTACTCTACTTGTTTAGATTAAATGTATACAGTAATATTGGATTGATTCCAGAGAGGGTTTATAAACCCAAGATTTTTTAACATTTGGTATTAGGGCCTGTTGTTTTCAATCCAATCATCTATTATCGTTTTATGGGGCTTTCTGGTTTCTTCCGGGAATAAAAACCCAAATACACAGAGGAAAGAAATTTTGTGTATTTCATAAGGGTATTCAATTTATTGGATAATGATAGCCTCAGAAGAGGACTACAGTGCCCAACCCAATCTGAAAGAGATGGGAATAAAAGATTTATTTTCTGTCATTTAAATTTTTTTATTTAAGAATTACATTAGAAGTTTTTTATCTCATGTTTGGTTACTGTTATCATTTTTGGGCACGCCAGTAGCATGATAATGATAACATGAAAGTATGTCAGAAAAGTGATGATATATATATATTTTTTATAATATATATATATATATATATAAATTGGTTGTACGATGTCCTGTGTATATAGAGCCCAAGACAACGCACTGTTTACATTCTGCACGTTACTTTTGGGTGGCTGGGCCAGGCCTGGCGGGTTGGGTCAACCTAACCTGGCTAGCCTAACCTGGCTACCCAAGCTGGATCGGCCGGGTTAGTTTATGGTTTGGCCCTACCTGACCTGACTTGCCATTCATGAATTTTCTGGGCTGGGTCAGGTTCTGGTCTGGGCCAATTGTGGTTTGGGCCTGGCCCATTAAGGGCACATTAAGCCCATTTCAGTTTTGGAGAAAATTTTCTAGTTGGACCCACTCATTAGACAGTACTTATTTGTACATTGAATCGACCAAAATAAGCTTCAGAAGTGACCCAAATCAAAGTTTAGAAGTTAACCCTGAATTATTAAATTGAAAATTATAGTATGATCGATGGTTTTGATTATTCTGATGATATATTTTACCATCAAATCATTCTATCATACATTAATAGGGTCTAATTGTATTCTGAAAATTTCATTGGGCATTGTTTGGTCAAGATCATGTTAGATTGATCATTAAAGTTTGATTCTAATTATTCTTATATATTGTTTGTTCAATCCGATCATAGCCGTTAAATTGATAGTGTTGGCCATAAATAACATTCTGAATTCATTGATTAATTTCAGGATTGAACAGATTGGTCTATAATATACGGTCCAGATCTTGTTTTGATCATAAAAAGACACATTTGGACATGGATCAATGATCCGTTATCTTCTGTGTATTGATGGCATTGAGATCTATCACATGAACAGATCTGATGGACTGATTAATCATTCTAAATTAGAGCATATTTTATTTTAATATTATGTTTAACTTCTTTTTGCTACTTCCGCCGCTAATCTTACTTAGCAAAATCAAAGTTCTATTTTATTGTTAATATTTAGATATGCACACTATGGTTTAATATTTAGATTTATTTATTTCTTGGATTGGATGAATGTATGGTTATGGTGAATCAATAAAAGATATTAGGTATTGATCAATGATCAATGATCAATTAATGATAATTTTGACCATTGATCTATGAAATGATGCCTAATCAACTTAAATGTGATATAATAAAGTTATTCGAAAATTATGTAATAGTGTATATGAACCAATATTTTTGATTGATTGGTTCATCACATTTGATGACCGAATGAACTAACTTTATTACTTAAGTATTGTTATTAATTTAAAGAATTCAACAATTTCTTAACTTGGTAGCAGCCAAAGCAACCCAATTATAGATAATTATTTAATTCTTTAAATTGAGTTAAGGTAGTACAAACTCTATTGTTTGAATATGACAACACTTAAAATTGCAATTTCATAAAGGAAATGGTTCGATTAAGCCCAAATGTATGATTTTCTATAATTTGAAATTGGAATATGATATAGTTAATAAATGTGTTTTGGTTGTATTTGATCTATACCCAAAGGAATATATTCAATACAATCACATCACATATTATAATCATGGTCATATTAATCAAAGAAAAGTAATATATTTAATGATTATTTTTCCAACCCAAAGGTGGCTTTACAATGATGTACATAAGACTTTTAAATTTAAGAATATTGCGTAGCTAAATTCAAAGCATCACATAACTTATTATTACTTGTTTATTTTTCTTCACTTGCAAATTCCATGGCATCACTTTCGACTTAGGGAATATACCCATGTTAGATAGATCCAATTCTATTGAATGGCTGGACATGTTATTGTTAGCCATTACTTATTTGGACCTGGATATGGCTTTGGATGAGTCTAAGCCAACAATGCCCACGAATGAGAGCTCAGTTGATGAAAGGGCTAACTATAATAAATGGATTAAAGCCAATAAGGTTGTGATAAGAATTATTACAAACTCAATTTCAAGGACCATTAGAGGTTCCATCGAAGCAAAAGAAAATACTAAGGACCTACTAGAAGCTATAAAAGGTCAGTTTTAAATAACTGATAAAACTTTAGGTGCATCCTTAATTAGCCGTCTTACAAGTATAAAATATAATGGAACATTGGGAGTACGAGAAAACATATTTACAATGACAAATATCGCTTCTAAATTGAAAGAAGTTGATATAACTATGTTTGAAAAATATTTGGTGCAATTCATTTTCAATTCTCTTCCTCCCGAGTTTGGTCCATTTAAAGTAGCCTACAACCAGAGCTCAGCTCCATGGTCATTGAATGAGTTGATCGCAAAAGCTGATCAAGAAGAAAGGGGGCTTAAGGTTGATGGACAATTAATTGTTAATTATGTCTCTCAAAATAAGTCCAAGTGAAAAGGAAAAGGCAAAAAGAAAACCAACGCTCAGGAAGCAAAGCCCAACAGGAAGGAGAAAGGTGCATAGAAAAAAGGTTTTTTCTATGGAAAGAATAAAGTGTAAAAGTTGATTTGAAAAGAGAGGTAAAAATCTATCTTTTGTATGTCAAGAAACCAACTTAGCTAATATCCCATCAAATTCTTGGTGGATCAACTTTGGAGCAACCATTCATGTATCTGGTTGTGCGCAGGGATTCCTTTCAAGGCGGACTCCAAATGATAGCGAGAAAACCATTACGATGGGGAATAAAAAGGAATCAAGGGTCGAAGCTGTAGGCCCTTATAGGCTGGTGCTTGACACTGGTCATGTCTTGGATTTAGATAATACTTTCTTGGTTCCTGATACTTCTAGAAATTTGATTTCAGTTTCCAGACTTGATTGTAATGGATTTAATTTCAACTTTGGACAAGGCGTTATGCATATTTTTAGCAATAATATTTTAATTGTGAATGGATATATGTGTGATGATTTGTATAGATTAAAACTAGACTTTATGTATGAAAAAACTTTACACACACCTCACATTAATTGTAGATTGCACATAGGCATGAAAAGAGGACCACTAAATGAGAACTCATCAAGGCTATAGCACAAAAGATTAGGGCATATCTTTGAACAGAGAATAAAACGATTGGTAACTGATGATTTATTGCCCAATCTTGGTTTCACCGATTATGATGTTTGTATTGATTGTATAAAGGGAAAACAAACCAATACAAACAAGAAAAGTGTCGCAAGGAGTTCTGCGCCCTTAGAAATTATTCATACTGATACATATGGTAAAATTCATGTTCCATGCTTTACAGGAGAGGAATACTTTATCACTTTTAGAGATGATTTTTCATGATATGGTTATGATTATTTAATTAAAGAAAAATCTGATGCTTTAAAAGTCTTCATGATTTTTAAGGCAGAAGTAGAAAAGCAATTAGACATGAAAATTAAAGTAGTGAGATTTGATAGAGGTGGTGAGTATTATGGTAGATACACTGAATCGGGTCGTAACACGGGCCCATTTGCTAGATTTCTAGAAATGAAAGGTATTGTAGCATAGCATACAATGCTGGGCACACCACAACAAAATGGTATAGGCGAAAGAAGGAATAGAACGTTAATGGATATGGTGAGGAGTATGGTTAGTAACATCAACTTACCCGATTTAATGTGGGGAGAGGCACTAAATATAGCAATGTATGTATTGAATCATGTTCTTACGAAAGCAGTTCCCAAAACTCTTTTCGAGTTATGGACTGGTAGGAAGCCCAGCTTGAATCATTTTCGAGTCTGGGGTTGTCCATCTGAAGTGAGAATTTTTAACTCACAAGAAAGGAAATTAGATCCTAAAACAATCACTACATATTTCATTGGTTATTCGGAAAGGTCTAAATGGTATAGGTTTTACTGTCCGACCCATACAACTAGGATTGTTGAATTTGGAAATGCCAAATTTTTAGAAGATCATGAGAAAAGTGAGAGTGATCATAATAGAACTATTACTTACAATGAAATAAGGGATCCACTATTATACAAAGTAGAGTTCTTGTTCCACTTAATGATTATCAAGATGAACAACAACCACAAAATTTTCAAAATCTCTTCAATGAGTCATTCCCTGAACAAAATAATGATCTACTTCAAAATATACAACAAAGCATCAGTGAACCCGATCTGGAAATGTTAAGAAGGTCAACTCAAATGAGAAAACCTATTATTCCGGATGACTATGTGGTGTACTTAGAGGAATCTGATATTGAGATTAAATAAGATCCTAAGACGTTTAAGGAAGCCATTGAAAATGAGAATTCCGATAAATGGTTAGATGCCATGAAGGATGAGTTAGAATCAATGACCACAAATAAAGTTTGGAATATCATTGAACTACCCAAGGGCTCCAAGGCCGTTGGCTGTAAATGGGTCTTTAAGACCAAAAGGGATTCCCAAGAGAAAGTTGAATGGTTCAAAGCCCGACTTGTGGTCAAAGGTTTTACTCAGAGAGAACGTATTGAATATCATGAGACCTACTCTCCGGTGTCTAAAAATGACTTATTTAGAATTGTTATGGCAATTGTAGCTCATTTCAACTTAGAGTTACATCAAGTGGACGTCAAAACAACGTTCTTAAATGGAGATCTAGAAGAAGAAGTGTATATGGAACAACCTGAAGGTTTTGTGAAAGAGAATGAAAATAAACTAGTTTGTAAATTAAAGAAATCGATATATGGTCTTAAACAAGCTTCCAGACAATGGTATTTAGGTATTTAAAGTTCAATCGCATTATTACATCTTTTGGTTTTACAGAAAATACCATTGATCATTTTATATATCTCAAGGTTAGTGGGAGCCGATTTATGATTTTAGTCCTATATGTCGATAAAATTTTATTGGCTTGTAATGATCTTGGAATGATTTACGAAACTAAGGAGTATCTTAAGAACAATTTTGATATGAAAGATATGGGTGAAGCGACCTTTGTAATAGGAATCGAGATTTATCGAGATAGATCTCAAGGATTACTTGGGTTATCACATGAAGCTATATTAAAAATGAATTGAAGAGATTTCGTAGGGAAGGGTGTAAGGCACAAAATGTACCTATGACAAAAGGTGACATGTTTAGTAAAGAACAATGTCTAAATGAAATTGAAAGGCAACATATGGAAATTTGTCCTTATGCAGCTGCCATCGGGTGTTTAATGTATGCACAAACATGCACTAGACCCGATATTAGTTTTGCAGTTGGCATGCTTAGTAGATATCAAAGCGATCTGGGAATGGCACATTGGGTAGGAGTTAAGAAAGTTTTGCGACACCTTAGTGGAACAAGAAATTATATGCTCTCTTATAGAAGTTCCAATCACTTAGAAGTGGTCGGTTATTCTGATGTTGACTTCGCTGATTGCCTCAATACAAGAAAGTCGACTTTAGAATACATCATCCTGTTAGCTGGCGGGGCCGTTTCATGGGCAAGTGCAAAATAAACTTTAGTGACTCCATATATCTGATGTTGAATACGTGGCATGCTTTGAAGCCACATGTCATGCTCTATGGATGCGCGATTTTATCTCGGGGCTATGTGTTATGGACACCATTTCTAAGCCCTTGAAGATTTATGGTGATAATGACGCTGCAAAAAGATTTGCTCAGAATGACAAGGTTTCCAGTAAATCAAATTTCTGCAAGTAAAATACCTTGTACTAAAAGAAAAAGTACGAGAACGGTTAGCGTTTGTCGTTGGGATCCTGATGAGCCTCATGATAGTAGATCCTTTGACAAAGGCATTGGCGCTAAAGGACTACAAAGAGCATGTTAGAAATATGGGCATGATTGAATTGCCTTGTTGAAGAAATGTAAAGACACTGTTATATTTATCACTGAAATAAGATTTCGTATTTTTCTTACTTTATTGAAATTATTGTCACATGTGATTGAAGTGTATAAAGTGAGAAAATTAAAAAATTTGGCATTATTGTACCCGGTAAAATAGAATTGCCATGAAAATCATCCTATTTAACCTTATTAAGGATTGTGTTAAGTAATAATGCCAATGTAGTAATTATGGAAGGAAACACGTCGTTAAAGGCACGCAACCGCCATAGTTCACATTATCATACTTAGTCACAAATTAAAGACTTAGTATAAAAGTTATGATGGCAGGTGTTTTTTTTTCAAAATGGTGATCACCGGTCAAGGTCGTTTTTTCGAAAATTAGTTTTCCAAAATTTTTGTTTTTGTTTTTGTTTTTTTTTTGTTTTTTGTTTTTTTGTTTTTTGTTTTTGTTTTTTTGTGGTCATATGGACCAAGTGGGAGAATGTTGGATCGTTTTATTAGGGGTGGCCCACATTGACCACAACTTTTTATTATATGAAACAGTCCTCTCCCTCTTTGGATTCTATTTATGATCTTAAAGGCTATTTACTGGTTGCCATTAACTGCTAATTTAAAGGGTATTATTTCTCTTCTTGATGGAAGGAGAGATTCAGGGAATTTAAAAGGCAACCTGGGTAACTCTCTTGGCTACGATAGTTTCTCTGCAACTTTCACTTACCGGAGAAGAAAGACAAAGCACAAGAGAGATGTGATTCCCCATTGAAGACCAACCAATCTTGAGAACTAGAATAGTGTGTTGCACTACCCTTATTTATGGCTTTCAATATATAACAGTAGATAGTTCTAGTTACAATCAGAATCAGCCAGAGATATTTATATTGGCTTTCAATTTTGAAGTATCATTTTAGATTTTACACAGTAGATATCAGTGGTTTCATTCCTCTTCTCTTATTTTGTAATATTCTTATATTTTTATTTTGAGTTAGCACATACATAATACATGGATGATCTAGAGTATGAAGTGAGCTGAATGAGTAAATGACTTCTATTAGTTAATAATGGTGCAGCATTTGATAGAAGCTTTTTTTTTAAAAAAGCATATTTTTCTAGTTCTTTTAAAGGGGTGGCTAATAAAATAGGTTTTTGCCTTAGGCTTCAGTAGGCCTGACTGTAGATTGCACTTCCCTTGTGCTGACTACAATGGAACTCAAGCCTATGATAAGAAAACAGGGCAGGACTTGAACAATTTGGATCTTTGGAATATTGAGGCCATATGCATCTGTATTTCAAGGTAGCCAAACAGACCAAGGCATAAAAAAGATGCTGAAGAAAGTACTGCATTTGATGTGTTGGTTTTGTTTTTCTTTTTTGCTTTTTTGCATTTAATGGGTTTATTGACTTGACTTTGTAATGGCAAGTCATAAATATTGGGATGAGCATAATAAGGATGTCAATTAGAAAACGAAAACCCCACAATGAAGGATAAGGTAATGATAATAGTTCCTGAACACCACCCATAAGGTGATTAGGGACAGTGTGGACTGTTTCTTCCACCCTTTTCTTCTCATCCAAGTAATAATGATCTGATCTATTCCATTTATGTTTCCACAGTAGGTGGGCAATCCTCAACTAATGATCAATATGCTCTTCCACTCAAAGTTCTGTAAAAGAACTTAAGCCTTATGTTTCTAAACAGGGGGCCCAATCTCCACTAATAAAGGCCATCATTTGCCTTATTTGCATGTGCCTTTCTTCAGAGTTTTGATCTTTTTGTTAAGATCAATCACTTATATTTCTCATAAACAGTTTCCTCACAATGAATGAGGATATAATTTGGAAAAAGGTACAACCCATCATTTCAGTCTATATGTGTTTCCAAGACTACAAACTGATGCTAAACAATTACATTGCAAAGAGTACCACACCATGAGGTTTTAAGATGAGGCGTACAAGCATAAATAAATTTTGAAAGATAGATATAAATGGACAAACCCATGACTTGACTGGGGCTAAAGTTTATATTGAAGCCTGGAAACCTTGATTTTTGGTTGGCTTTGGAACCTTGAAGGCTTTAAGCTTAGAATTAAGGTAGTGCTAGCAGTAATAATGTTAATAACCATAGCAATAGCATGCACATTTTACTACAAATGAATATATGCATGTGCAGAATCATTACAAGGACACAAGAAAAGGAAGGTTACCTGGTGCATAACAGTTCAACATTCTGTTGGCATGGTACCTATACAAATCATGGAATGTGATTGAGTTAGATCAACTCTGATAAACAAAATCAGAAAACAGAAACAGCCTATGAATGTGCCATCAGTATCCATTTATACATTTTAAAAAACCAGTAAGTGACCTTTACAATTCCACAAAATATAACCAATTTAGCACCTCTTTTTTGTTTTTTGCTAAAATAATTTGAAGAATGAGAAACAGAAGTCCTACATGTAGTTCCATGTTCATAAAGAGTAGTTCCATTAGAAAAAAGAACCAAAGCACTTAAATCCATTCAAAAACCATGCCATCCTTTTATTACTTCTAATACAGTTGGAGAAGCAAACTCAACATCTAACAACCCCATAGCTAGTAAGTGACAACTGCTCTGTTCTTTGCCGTAACCAAATTTAATGTTGGTAAACAAAATTGCAAATATACAAGTGCGCTAACTGTATTAGAAGTACTAAAGGACAACATCTAACATTTCCATTAATATTCCATTCCATTAATAAAGTGCCGTAACCAAATTCCATTATCCAAGACCAAATCTGCTACTATACACACCCAAGATCCATTTCCATTCCAAAATCATCAAAAAATGAAACAAGAAAATTCATTCCACTTCATATTAATATTCTAACATCCTTTCAACATTGAAGGCACTTTACCATTACCATTACAAAATTAAAACAAATGCTAACATTCTTGCCGTTGTACCAACATTAATTCAAATGCCAATGAAAATTTACATATTCATATATGATCATTTCGTTGTTGCACCATTCCAACACCAGCACCATTGTTTTAAAAAACAAAGGAGCTAAAGAACAAAAATTCCAGATTCACCTTTTCGATTAGTTTGCCTGAATCTTCTTTCTTTCAACTTGAAAAAAAAAAAAAAAAAAAAAAAAAAAAAGAAACCCCATCGCGATGAAATTTAGTGTCGGATGACATCCATCCGACTTGCATCATGTTGTTGAAGAACAACCCCAGTAAGCTATATTCTATTAAATCAAATGATTCTCAAGAATCCCATCCACTAGGCCATCCTTGGAAATTGCATCCTTCACAGATAAAAAAATTCAAATCTCCACACAGACAAGCAAAAAAAAAAAAAAAAAAAAACCTCTAAAATTTAAAGTTTCCCAAAACCATCTCCTTCCAAATAAACAAATTCCCAAGAGTCCATATTAGTCTTACGCCCAAATATACAAATATGCATGTGTCTTGCAGCAAAGATGAGTTGCCACAAACAAATCATCATAGCATGTAGCATTGGTAAATAAATAACATGAACAAAAATAGAAAAGAAAGAACATTAAAAGACACATGTTATTTACATATAAGTAGAATGCACACTGCAGATGATAGAATGGAAACCATCCCTCCACAACCAACCACCATAAATCATTCAAATCACCATCGAACCAGCATTACACAAAAATAAATTAAAAAAATCAAACCCATCTCATTACACATCATCTCCATTCCCTTTTAATGAAAGAGAACCCATTAAAAGTAAATCAACAGAAGAAATAACCCAATAGAAGAGTGGTGAAGGAGACGAAGAGAAAACATAATGTTGGAGAAAACATAAGCCGTGCGTGTATAGCGAGTTTAAATACCTGAGTTTCCAAGACAGCAAGTTTTTTCTTCCTCTTTTCCTCCTCTTCTTCGTTCCCTTCCTTTGTTTTATGTTGCCTGGAAACTGTGGGAGAAGGTCTGAAACACTTTTGATTTGGGGGTTTTTGAATGGAGAGGGTTTTCGATGATGGGGTGGACGATGGTTCGAGAGAGACGAGGGTAAGGGTTGGAGATTTGGGGGTTTTCGAATGGAGAAGATTCTCAGTTGGATTGGCTGAGACAGATGTAAAGGACGGCGTGAGGGGATGATGGCCGAGGGAGAGGGATGAGATACAGAGAGGGCCAGAGAGATGAAGGGTTAAAGGGGAGAGACAGTGAGAGAGTGAGAGACTGAGAGAGGTGCTGCTACATGCGCAGGGGAGGGGGAGATGGTGAGAGAGTGAGATGGAGGGCTGCGTAGGGTGGCACACCGAGAGAGAAGCAGAGGGTGATCAGATGGAGGAGAGGGGGGGTTCTGTGCCTTGGGAGGATGGAGGAGCTTCTGCACCTGGAGATGGAGGAGCGCATGTCGCCTGGAGAGATGGAGGAGCGCAGGTCGCCTGGAGAGATGGAGGAGAGGGCTGAGGTCGTGATTTAGAATGAAATGGAGGAATGCAGGTGAGAAAGGTGTCAAGAGAGAGGGATTGCTGGCCGGAGAGAGTCAAAGAGATGATGGAGAGATGAGGGATTGAGAGAGGCAGAGGCGGCCGCTGGTATGGGACTTGAGCGGGCGCGGGAAAAGGAAATGGCGCTGGCACCACATTGGATGGATATTTTTAGGCTGAAGTGATTTTGAGCCCTAGTTAACTTTTATCCTCCAAACAAAAATAATAAAATAAATGGTTTAAATTTGGCAAATGGACATTTGCCGTGTATATAGGTATTTGCCGCGCAAAAATATATCCTTTGTGGCAACACAAATATTTTAAATGGGTAAAACATGAAACTTTTGCAGGTGACAAAATGAGTTCGCTGGGCCAAGCTAACCTTTTACCAGCAAAAATAATTCACCGGGAAACTGTATAATTTTTTCTGCGAAATGCTTTTCGCTCGGCAAGGTTACACTTTTTCGTGGCGTTATTCTTTCGCAGGCAAAAAAATGCAAAATTCTTGTAGTGGGTGCGGGAATCCTGGAGAGGGATGATGGTGATGGTGATGGGGGCTGCGTCTCGGATTTCTGGCGAGCGGAGACTGAGAGAAGTAGAGATGAAAGGATCACTGATTAGGATGGGTCTAACACTACGTGCGTTGAATGGAGGGTGATGATGATTGATGGGGGTCAATGGGCGACGGGGCTTTGCTGCCTGAGCGATGGGTGGGAGATGTTGGGAAAAGGGTTTTGGAAAACGGGAAAATGGTTCTTCTCTCCTTCCTCTAGAAGGGTTTGGAAAGAGAGACTGGGATAGATGAGGGACAAAGGGGGAAATGGGGGTTTGTAAAGGGCGTTGGATTTGGGGGGGGGGGGGGTGGGGGTGTGTTGGGGATGGACGTTTAGGCCTGGGGCCCCATTGTTAGTCAGTTTTAAAGCTTCCAAAGCAATACTTGTGAGAGTAGTCATTTTAAGGCTTTTCAAAGCAATACTTTGTGAGAGAGGAATAGGCTCAAGTGCGAAATGAAATTGGCGCAATCGCAAATAAATTGGTGCCTATTTTGTTGGCCGAAATATTTTCGTCTTCCATAACTTATCCTTATTAGTGATGAATTACGTCCGTCTCAAAAACAGATTATATTTTGTGACAAAAACATTCGTCTCCATGAGCTAAAATAATTCACAACGCAACTAAAATTGGTGCCTTATTTTGGTGACCAAATATTCTCGTTTTTCTTTAACTTATCCTATTAGTGACAATTTACGTTCGTCACAAAAAAAATTATATTTGTGACAAAATGTTCGTCTCCATGAGCTAAAATAATTTTGCGCCAAAGCAAATGAAATTGGTGCTTATTTTGATGACGAAATATGTTCGTCTTCCATAACTTATCCTTTTTGGTGACGAATTACATTCATCTCAAAAAAAAAATATATATATATATATATTTTGTGACAACAATGTTCGTCTTCAATGAACCTAATTTCACTCTCCATCTCCTACTCCTTATTTCATGATTTCTTCCTTTCTCTCTCCCATCCTTACTTTTTTTTTTTTTTTATGCTTCTTTCTTTCAGTTAATACAATTTTGCCTGCAGGTATATTATTAATGAATCATTAATTATAAAAATTAATGGATGGACAAACAATGAAGGGGCCATGATTACATAACATATAAGGACTTTCATGGATTTTATTTAGGGGGGACGCATTGGTAAAAATGGATTTAAGTTTCCATATTTATATAAAGGTTTTTTTTATTTTTTTTTA
>QPKB01000004.1:55692139-55705075 GCA_003546025.1 Camphora micrantha | reverse complement strand
AGGCAAAAGACCCCAAGAGAAAGGATGATGGGTGGAGATCCACAAAGGATTATCAAAATATCCACCCTTCGGTTAGAAATGATTGCCCACCTTCCATCCTATGAAAGTAAGTCATAGAATAGACGTCCACTTCCACCCTTGACTCTTTGCTGCTAAGCTCCTAAGTATCGCTTCCATATTGTTCTATTTCCTGTGAATTCTTAGGATTTCTAAGCAATGCCTTCCTATCAAATGATTTATAAGGACCTTTAATTTGTTTAACTCATCATTGAATTCTTATGATATTTAAGCAACGCCTATCTATCGAAGGGGTTAAAAGTGAAGAATTAAATGTGAAAATCAGAAGGTGCCAATCCGCTATTTAATAGGAACTGGTTACCCACCCATCCCTCTAGTAAATTAGTTCTTATGGAATTGGTAAGTACCACAAAGACCTCTATTTAAGACCCTTCATCCCTCTCATCTACAACACTATTTCAATAAATAAATAAGTAAAAAAGATCCTTTTCTATGAATTCAATACGAAGGAATTCAATATGAAGTATGCATATAGGCCCTTAATCAAGATTTCATTTGTTTGTTTGACCTTCTTGTAAGGGATACTAACTCATGAAAATGGTACTCCTATGGCATTCAGGTTTTGCATCTGCTTAAGCGTTTGTTACTATCTAAGACACCTTTAACAGATGTATTTCTAGGGGAGCTCAATGTGGATGAAAGGGTAGACCTTGATCTGAAAGTCATAGCTCTTGATTCCGAAGAGATGGTTGAACCTCAAACAGAGAAAGAGATATGCACTGAGTACTCCAAGAAGATGATTGTAAAGTTATATCAAAACAAATTAAACAAGAAGGTCTTGTATGCAGAAGCTGGGGAAGAATTTGCAGACCTACTGTTTAGTCTCCTTGCCTTTCCTCTTGGTTCCATAGTTAAATGCTTGGGTGGACGTACTAGCATGGGATGTTTAGATAACTTATACAAGAGTGTTGAAGATTTGAACTTTAAATATGAGGAAGACAAAGCCATGCTACTTGACCCGAAGCTACCACCCTATTTTGGGACTAAGAACCAACTACTAAAGATTGAAGAACAAGTTCCATGTAAGCCCATCATTCTTCATCCCTTAATTCTATGATGCCTAGATATAGATATATATATATAGGTATGAACACATTTATGGGGATTGGGGATATGACTCTACACATGGAAATTTAGGGCATGGATACAGATACGACCCCCCTAAGTCTTTCCTTTGATTACTTTTGAATTGATGAAATTATCGTTGTTTTCTTTCCTTTCTAACATTTTTTTATGATTGAGAAGTAAGAAAATTAAATGAGTCTAGCTATATGAGATAATGGGCTTGTTAAGTGGGATATGCTAATCTAGGTACCTAGAAGTATCAGTGTAGTATCAGGTATTAATATGAGTGTTCTATTATTACGAAATAGGTACAGTGGGCTTGTACAAGTATCTGGGTTTCATAGGCCTTATTTGATATGACTCTAGTGTTTTTATTACAGGTCCAATGGCGTTTTCTCGTGTGATGAGGAGCATACGATTATCCACCATGAACCAAAAGTTTCCTGATGCAGTGACGGAGCTTGGAGGATCATTTGTGGCTGGACCAGCATTGTTCATGGTAACTGACGAGTTGGTTGTGAAACCTCTTTCACCAATGTTGGGCGTCTCTTTTCTTAGCAATTTCAACATCCCAGCCAGTGACATAGAGGAACAGATTGTGTGGATGGGGGAAAAAGAGGTAAAGTGAAAATAACCTGTACTTATTGAATTAATTCTATGTGAAATCAAGGCTAAATCAAGGCTAAATATTAGCGACTGAGTGATTTTCATAGGCTGGGCCATCCCAGCAGATGTATGCCTGTCCAACTGTTGGTATAAAAACTCATCCTAAGTAGCCCCGAGTTGGCTGGGTCAACTTGGCTCATTAGATTTCAGAGTTGGACAAGTTGAATGAGTAACTGAATGCTTTCCCAGACTCACCTCAGTTACTTGGCTCATTGGTTTCTGAGAGGCTGAATTTCTGAGTTTCAAGTAAGGTCCGACCTCTGTTTGTTCTGCTGGCGGCCTACAAAAGGTCTATTAGTTTGGTACGGCTTGCCCTTCCCTTTCAGAAATAGTTAGTCTTAGTTAAAATATGTTTTGTTGGGTTAGCCCAGGTCTGGCACATTTAGCTATTAATTGAGAAAATAGGCTTTGGCCATGGTTTAAAATAGTGGCCATCATGTGATGGATTCACCCATTGCTTACAGGTTTCTGTTATCAATGTTGCCATTAATTGGTCATTACAGTTTCTAATTTCTACTCAAGCACGTTTAAAACCCTGTTCTTACTTTCATTATACTGTTTTCTAAACAATTTTATATGCTTAAAAACACTATAAAAAAACTGTAGTATGGAAGGTTTATATCAAATGTGAAGCTTTTAGGCCACTGTGATGCTTCTGTAATATACGAAAAATGTTGATTGTTCAACTGTGGTGACATTACTACCTAATGCGTATTTCCGCCTTCTTTATAGAGGCCAAAACAAAGTTTTTAAGCCATGCTTCTGCTTACCCACTGATTTAAAATCACAACTCACATTTTGCCCAATGTGTGCCGTGCCCAGGCTGGTCTTCCCAATGAACAGCCCATGTATTGTCAAACATCAAAGCTTTAATTCCATCAAAACTTTAAGATCATTCATAGTCACAATGATGTTGGTTTTGACATGTCAAAATTACATGCAGTTGAAATGTTGGTTTCTTTTTTCCGTCCTAACTCTTAGCTGTCAATTTGTTCTTCTCATGACCTTCTCTCCTACATGCATTGGACAATGGCTTCTTCTCTTTGCAAAAATATGAGAGATATAGGAGGCATCAATGACCTTGTATGACATAATTTAATAATCTATACATCAATGAGTTGAAGTCCTCCCTAGTCCCTAATGTAGGAAATTTATGTCATTCAATTCTTGAGTTGTATTAGCAAATATATTTAGTTGGATATTGTCATGTGGGGCCTTTATGTGGCCGCGTGGGAGTACCCTTACTAAGATAAATGTATTACAACACACACCTTCGGCTGTCACAAGCTGACAATATATAGAATTACAGTGGTAATCTCAGGAAAGAAAATTTGCTATCCATCTTGACTAATTAGACTTTTGTTTTGAGTTCAGGCCATGTCTTTGTTGGGAGCTTCTTTGATTTCCAACTCGGTCTTGACCAATGTATTCTACCATAAAAGGCCAAGGCAGATGGAAACAAAACCTAACAGGAGGATGTTTTGAGCGCATGATTTTATCTAAAGCAAGCTTAGGTCTGACCCGTTACAGGATTTTAAAATACAGTTTCCTTGCTCAATCTCTTAAGAAAATGTACTTAAATATTTATCTTGTATTTACTTGTCCATCTTATTATACTTGGGGAGTTCTATGCATTCTTACAGATGGAGTTTGATGAAGTGCCTTTCGAGTGTGTCTATATTTTTATGTTGCATTGGATACTGATATCAGTAGGGTTCCTTACTATAAAACCAGCAACATTTTTGTAGGGCGCACCTGGATGTCTTTCGGATATAGAAAGACCAATGCGTATAGAATCACAAACGGAATGGTTCTGGGTCGAAACCATACTGGACTTGGACTCGTTTCTAAAAAACCATTTCGGGTCCCATTTTTTACTCGGAACCTATTTTGTTGGTTCCCGACCTGGTTTCCATAAGAAAATCCGGATCCAGTTCTAGAATAGGGTCCCCCTAGATGACAAAAATCTAGTTTCAAAATTAGTTATAATTTCTCTTCATTTTTTAATAATTTCTTAAAATAAGCATATCATTCAACTTGTAATAGCGCATCAAGTCTACTACCTCTAATATTATACGTTAAAATGTCAAAGAAAAAGTTAAATTTGAGATACAACTTGCAATATTAAAGACTCATACGTCAAGTCCCAGGTCCACGGCTCGGACCCTATATGGACACAAAAGCAGACTCATTTATCAATTGGAACCTAAATTGGGTTTCGGACCTAGACCCGTTTATAAATCAAAACCTAAAATAGTTCCAGATAGGGCTACACAAAAAATCTAGTATCACTACAAAACAAGAACAAACCGGCTGGTTTGGATCGGTTTTATGTAGATAAGTTCGATCAACGGTTTAAAAATCATAGAAACTGCCTGACATCGATCGGTTATTGATTTGAACCTACGGTCAACTGCCAAAACCGAACCGACCGTATACATTAACTTGAGTATTGAGTTTTGACTATTTTAGCCTTAGGGGAAGAGCTTGTGTGTTCTACTCGCATATTACATGTTTGATGAAAGTTCTACAAAAAGTGTGTATTATTGGATTTTTAGTAGTGTTGCCCAGGGTTTCGGTCTGACCTAAGAGAAAGTGAACTATGAAGAGGCCCATCTTAACTAGTTCAAAATTGGGGCTACTTTCCACTCGAACCCATCTTGTTGGCAAAAACAAGTAAAATAAAAAATAAAAAATAAAAAACTAGTTCCTTTTGTGTTGAATTCATTGGTCTGGATCAAGTAATGTAGTATAGTCCATGTTTTATGCAGAGAAATAGGTACGTGCCTGACCATTTTTTTGGTGTATTTTACTAGAAGAGTTCAACTGCTTCAGCTTATTGACCTGAAAAATTGGCCGAACCTGGCTTGGTCCATTCAATCACGTGACCGGATGATGGATGGAAAGTATTCATCCATCGTTTAATATACGCTTCCTTGGTTGAAACGAATTATGTAATATATTTTAGTGTTCATTACAGCCTTTCCTTATTCCATTTGATGAACCAAGTTTGAACTGCGATTCTTTTGTGAAAAAATAAAATAAAACAAAATCATATGGTTCGGTTTGGTTCGGTTTAAGCACATAGGTGGTTTGGTTCGGTTTGGGAAAATAGAAAACCGATAGGTTCGGTTTGGTTGATGGTTTCTCCTCTAAACCGATGCGAACCGCCCATGTGCATCCCTAGTTCCATACCCGATATTTTACAGGTAGGAACTTCCAGGTAATCGGAGAATTGAATACCCATTTGCAACCCTAATGGTGTAGCATTACATGTGGATCAAAGATAGCCCAGATGTTGTCCAAATCAGATCATCCTGACCCATGATTTAGGAGCCTATAAGTTTTAACCCTTGGATAAATTGTTTTTTCTTGATTTATGTATGTATAATTGGGGACCTGGGCTCATAAATACATTCTTCTTTTTGGCTTGGGTTTGTTTATGTATGGGTCTCAATTTCTCATAGATTGGTCCCAATAAAAGTTCATGTCAGCATGTATGGGGCCCATTCTTTCTCCAATGTTCAAACATTATTTTTCGCACTTTGATGTCTGCAGCCTTTTTGGACATTCCAACTTTTACCATGCCAGTCATAAATTAAATTTAGTTAGGTTTAGAAAGTAGAATCGTCAATCTTTTGAAATTAAAAAAAAAAAATACTCATTACACCTTGTCTGATTCCATATATAATTAACCCCTTCTTTGTTTTGTAGAAAATTTTACCACTAATGTTAGAAACATATTAATATAATTCTGATAATAGCACACCTTTTGTCAGCTTCTTACTATTTGTCAGATTCTTAGCATGTAAAAAGAGGATTAGCATTTGATAGGTAGTCTACTGTAAAAACTAGTCAAATGTTATAAGATATGGATTTTAGGTGGATGCCCACTTTAGATGTGAGTTAGGGTTAGAATTAGGGTTCCTCCTTTGTGTGGTTACTTTGCCTATAAATCGGCATCTCTACCTTTATATTGTACGCATAGATAATGAGATAACAGAAAAGCTCTCTTCTCTCCCTCTAATCCTCTTTCTCGTAGTCTCTCTCTTTTCTAACACGTTATCAACACGAAGCTCTAACAGAAGAAAGAAAACTCACCCTTTTTACCCAAAGAGAAGAGAAATCCTTCCCTGCACGGATTTTCACAGCGAAATTCTTCCTAGTGCTGATTTATATCACGAAATCCTTCCCGGCGCGGATTTCCATCGCGGATTCCCAGCGCAGATTCCTTCCAAGCATGGATTTTCATCTTAGATTCCTTCTCAGCGCGGATTTTCATCACGGATTTCCGGTGCAGATTCCTTCCCAGCGTGGATTTTCATCACGGAGTCCTTCCAAGCGCGGATTTCAGAAAACGGTAATAATTTTTCTTCATATACTGTAAGTGGTATCTAAACCATAGTCCAAATCCAATCTATTAGAATGCATAAAATTATTTTATGATACTTATTTACAGTAATTATAGTGTTTGGTTACTGGTCATCTTCTTGCATGATTTATTTGTTTTTTAATTTAATTTAAATTTATTAATACTATAAAATGGATCACAAAATAAAACCAGAAGTTCTAAAAACTGAACTTGAAGTTCACCAATCTATGGACCAGCAGTCCTATAAGTTGGAATACTGATATGAACCTGTAGATTCATATCCATAAATCAAAATCTGGAGTTTTTTGTTTTAATCCAAATAAATTATACTGTCATAAAATTAAATATGAAAAAATTTGACAGAACCAGAAGTTCTGATCATTTGTTAGAACCAGAATTTCTACCTGAACATTTGATAGAACCTACAGTTCTAATCTCATGTGTCATGAACCTGAAATTCTAAATCAAGCCTGAAGTTTTGACAGAACCAGCAGTTCTGATTCTCAAAGTTATCAAGCCTGAAGTCTTAATAGAACCAGCAGTTCTGATTCTCAAAGTTGTGAACTTGATGTTCTAACTTTTCCTTGGCAATTTCTTTTAAATTCCTTCCTTAATTACTTTTGATGTTAATATATTTCATTTTTTTTTTCTTTCTTTTCGTTTTACTTTATTGATTATCTGCACACGGTTAACTTAATATATATTTCTTATTACAGTTCTTGCATGATGTCAAATCTGGCTAAACTTGACTTTAAAGCACTTAACATAAATAGGAACAATTACTTATCTTGGCAACTGGATGCTAAAATCCACATGCAATCCAAGAAATTGGGAGAGACCATAAAGGAAGGTAACAAGATATCCCCTGAGGAAAAGGCCTTAGCCCTCATATTCCTGTGCCATCACATACATGACGACCTAAAAAATGAATACCTTACTAAGGAAGACCCAGCAGGCCCATGGAAATCCCTGAAGGATATATAGATATGATCACCAGAGAATGATTATACTACCAGTTGCCCAGAATGAATGGTTAAACTTGATGTTGCAGTATTATAAAACAGTATCTGAATACCTTTGCTTGCTCTACCATCGTCATATGTATAGGTGTTGACCTCCTCAGATCTCCTCAGTGGAGGTTGGTGGGGGTATGGTCCCATCAGACCATACACTTTCTCCTTAGTGGAGGTAGGTAGGTGTACCGTCTCATCGGACCATGTCCTGACCTTTTACATGATTGCTGATGGGATAGTTGGATATATCCGGCACCCATCTTATCTGTCGGTGTGTGGTTGCAATCCCGTTAATGTTGATTGACGTAATATCCATTTCAGCTGACAGAATCATCCCGAAGTTCCAATGGCCAATTGCGAACTCAGCTCGACACCATTGCCGAACTGCGTGGGCTCGGTAATCTTACCGAGCTGCAAAAGAGGAAAAGAGGAAGTCGCTGATGCTTTTATCGAGGCTGATGTTGAGACGAGCCTGACTTGCGTCGGGACTTATCTTCATGTCACGAAATGCCCCACACAAAGTCCAATTCAAATGACCTAGTTGGGTCCACTTCAACTAACTTTATGTATGAATGGTCAAAAAGGGGATTCAACATGACTAAAAACCACTAGCTTCTTCAAATGTTTATGTTCATCAAAATTATAGCGAGTTTTGGAAAGGAAAGAGGTTAAGAAAAGACAAACTTTATACAAGGAAGGGGTATTTTTTTTTCATTTATCAAAATTTTTTGAAATATTCAATTCTTCACGTACTAAAAAATGAGCCAAAAGTTTGAAAATTAATTTTTAAATATTTTTACTCATATTTTTGAAGCTTTATACTTGGCCGATCGAGAGCCCACCATCATCAGCCATCCGAGATCCTTCGAACTTCTGTCGACACGCGCCTTTGCCCTGGTCCCCTACATATGGATACCTGCTACCTATTCAATATCTACGTAGGAATATTGGATGGCAGAGACCTCACAACGTTACTTCAGCTGGATATGTTCTGTTCTTCTGTAGTATACTTGAGAATTAAGGATACCAAAGACCTCTTTGGCTCTTTCCCTTTAACTTTTCTTACTGGATACTAGATCCTTTTCGTTGTCGGAGAGCAGAAGAAAAGAAGCAGAAAACCATTTAATTCCCAGCAGACACTTCAACAGAATTCCATGGAACATTGTATTGGAATTGGACACCAAAGGCCGCTTTCCTTTTCATTGTGAGACAGCAAAAGAAAAGCAGAAACCATTCAAAACTTCAACAGAATTCCATGGCAGCCAAACAGATGAGCTTGACTCTCCTTGTGGACAAGGAAAGAAACAAGGTCATCTATGCCGAATCCGGCAAGGACTTTGTAGAAATCCTTCTCAGCTTCTTGACATTGCCTATAGGAACTGTCATCAAGCTCTCCGGCAAGCAGTCCAAGATGGGTTCCTTGACCATGTTATATAAGAGCCTGGAGGAGCTTGATTTGGAGTTCCTAAATACCAAAGCATGCAAAGACATGCTGCTCCATCCCAAAAGCTCTGCAGAAGAACTATACAAGAATCTACCTCTAATCGTTAATATAGGAGCCACCTATCGTACCAAGTACTACATCTGTTCTCTGGAATGTTGTGTTGGAATTCACCGCTTGGTCAGTACTGTTAAAGACGCTCCATGTCTTTGTGGGAAAAAGATGGGTTGGAGGGTACCTGAAGAGAAGGGGGACCTTAATGCAGATGGTGGGGATGGTGTGTTTATTGAGGAGAAGATGAGGTTTATGATAAGAGATGATTTGAAGATATCTGTTGTTTCTTCTTGGAAGAGTTTTGCGCTGCTGAAGAAATTTGGCGTCAGTGATACGTCTGTGCTTGAGGAGATGAATGTGAATGTTGGTGAAGAGGAGGTATGTAGTTGTTCATGCCCTTTCTCAAACATATCCACTTGCTTGTTTCAGGCAAACCATGTAGATGGAAGAAAATCTTGAATAATGTAAGAGGGAAGGGTAATGGTTGAGTAAATTTTTGTTTGCTTTCATTAGGTAAAGTAGTTTGAAGTGAGAGATGAGAACAGGTGCGAACCCTTTCAATCGGAGGCTCTAAAAATGAATGGGTGAAAGGTGAACATTAGCGATGCCCAATCAGATAACCTTTCCTTTGATAGGAAATGATTACCCACCCACTCACCAACCTGCTAAATTAAATTTCAGAAATGTGCGCTCGCATCTACTTGTTCACTTTCAACCATGGACTTTCAAAAAGTAGGCTGGAGTTAGGGTGTTCATGGCAGGGTTGGCCGGGCTGAGGCATATCCAGGCCCCGCCCTAGTTTCACAACACAGGCCCTGTCCGGCCTAATTTCACAACACAAACCATAAATGGTACGTGTGAGCCCGCCATTTAGTCAATCAGGTGTCCTGTTGCCTTGCTTTTTATGACATGTGTGGGCTTTCTAACAATATTTTGGACAACTAATCACTAAATAACAATCAAATCTTTATTTGGGCTGGGCCAGGCCAGGTTTTCGCCTCACTAAACCGCAGCATGGCCCAAATATTGAGCTGGCATCTGGCCAAGATTAATATTCAAACTCAGCCCAAATAGGGATGGGCCCAGATTGGGCTCAGGCTGTCCCCGCCCATGAGCACCCTAGCTGGAGTAGAATTAGATTTAATTGACATATAGCTGGATCTTTACCAAAAAAACAAAATGGAGAAGATTTTACAAGAAAATTTTTGAAATTTGGACATTCCTCGAAAAGGGTCTCCAAATATTGTATTGTTTTAACAAGGTTAGGCCTTATTTCAAAATTTTTTTTTTCAAACTTTGATACGAGCGACGCTAGCATCGCCCGTCAGAGCTTCTCTTAATGTCTAGCGTCGCTCGTGTCTGATAAAAGGAGACGCTAGCGTCGCTTGTCAAAGCATCTCCCAATACCTTCTCCTTCCTCTCCTCCTCCTATTTCTCCATCTCCTCCACACTATCTGTTAGTGGGATTCATTCTTCTGAATGTGCACCCCTGAAGCTGTTTCAGCCCACTGGCCGAAAACAACTCAGGCGCATTGATTCCTCCGCTCTTAGAATAGGGACACAGTGAATCTGGAATACTAAAAAGGTTCCTCATATCACTGAAACTCCCACCACCGAAACAAGAGAACCTGGCAGCCCTTTCAATGAAAGTAGAGTTTGGGGGGAACTAAGAGAAGCTCTGTGGTAGGATCCCAGCGTCATTGTGCATAAACACACCCCCTTCGGACATTGAATTTCGAAGGCTCCAGCCAATATCAAGTGGTTTTTCTATCCCTGATCTTGAAGGTCCAAAGTTCCTAAGGACTACACCATTGGATGTGCTCGTGCTGCTCTGAATGTTATGCTCGCTGAAACCCAGGTTTTGTGAGCTTTGATGATCCCATAGCCCAGGGCAAAATGAGTCAGCCATGGAAACAGATGAACCATTGATGGATTTATGATAGAACTGTCTGTAGGAACCAAGCTCGCAGATGGATTGGTGAGATTGGCAGCACTGAATCACCAATCTGATGATATTTTGTTATTAGATGTGTGGAAGTTTAAAGGATCACCACTTGCACTCTCCTCCAAGTAAATCCCTCTAGATTGTCAATTTGGATTCACAACTATACGTGTGCAATGATTAATGGTGATGAACCTGAAATGTCTATTAAAGATCAAGTAGGGGAGATGGAGAAATAGGAAGAGGAGAGGAAGAACAAGATATTAGGAGATGTTTTGACGAGCGCTCGTAGCTCAGAAAAAAAAAAAAAAAAAAAAAAAAAACTGGCTGGAGGACCTCTTTTGTACTGCACAATATTTGGAAAACCTTTTTCGAGGAAATGTCCAAATTTTCAGAATTTTTTCCGTAAAATCCTCTTTTAAAAAAAAGAAAAAAACAAACATATAGCTGGATGTGTAGTCTGACGAGAGTTGTAGTTTGATTTTGGTCCTAAAAGTTGTAAGGGCCTGTCTGTGTGCTTCATGCTGCTGTCCTCTCTCTTCCCTTGTCCTTGGCTTGGAATGATATGGTGCCAATATTTTTCTCCCACGCTTTCCTTTCTTCCCTGCTTTTTGTAGCTGGAGTTGTGCCCTGCTGCTCTCCAGCTGCTTTGCTGTGTTCTGGTGCCAGCTAGTATTTGTTCTGGGTTGCCTTGCCAATGCTTTGGCTTTTCTTATTTTCCCTCGGGCTCTCTTTATTGCCCAGTTAGTTTGCCTTGCAGTTGCAGTGGCTGTTCTTTTTTGTTTTCCTCCTCTTTGCAGGGCCCTTTGTAGGCTGCTGTCCCAGTTTTTGGTCTTTTCTCCTGCTGGTCTATCGCTGCAAGTTCTAATATGCTTTGGGGATAGCTTGTCGCCTTCTCAAGATGGTATTTACTGCGAAACTCACCTTAAATTACATAAAAAACTAATATAAAATTAAGATGAAAGTTGCCGAATAAAAAAGTATTCTTAATACATTTTAAAAACAACTAATAATATTAGAAAGTGGAAAAATTCTGTAGTTGTAGTAATTATAAATTTCCAAAATATGGAAGTGAGAAAAAAAGAAATACAAGTATTGCATATGCCTAAAACTTAAAAGTCTAAATGACATATTGTGTAATACTTGTGTAAGGTTCTGTAGGAGAAACCATCATTTTTTCAAAAAACTCCTCGAGTTTTTTAGAATTCTTAGGTATTTCATTTCTTGCAAATGAACGAACCCTAAAGAGTTTAGTAGAAATTATTTGACGGTCTATCGTGGGTCTTCACCTTTAGTCTTTCATTTTTTTAGCCACTAAGATTTAGTAGAATTTTTGTGTGTGATGCCTTTCCACAGGAGAGTCTAAAGTGAATGGTGGAAGGTGAAGGGAGACCCACGATGACCATTCAGATAACCTACCCTTTCATAGGAAATGATTACCCACCCATCACCCTATTAAATTGAATTTTAAGAAGGCGATGTCGCGTCTCCATGTCCACCATTGTAACACTACTTTGATAGAACTCTTTTACCATGAATTTCTTAGGAAATCAATACCAAGTAAGCAAACACACAATGTCATTTTTTTTTTTCTTTTCTTTCTTAAATAGGTTCAAAACTTTGGTTAATGCTATTAAGAGCAAGAATTTCTGAGATTTAGAAATATAGTTTATAGATTCATTCCTTACTTGTTCGGTTCTTACAACGCTTAGGGTCATTGCTCCTTTGCCAAGGTCTCCACTTGTATAGCTGTTTACTAAATTTCTTGGATTTGTACGCAACATCTTTACGTTAGAAGGGACTCAAAGTGAAAGATTTAAAGTTGAGAGATCCTATCGAGGCTAATTAGATGATCCGACCTTCAATAAGTAACGTTACCAATTATCATCCTTGTAATTTGGAAAAAGCGATCATCCTTTGTAGATCTTTGCTGTTACATTCTTCATTACTTACTGACACTCCTTAAGTAAAATCTCCTTTACTAGGATTTCTAGAAATTCACAAGAAGGGCTTCTCATTAAGGACTAAGCTCGCTAGGGGCCTCTTTGTTTATTACTCAAATTTATAAAAAATCAAAAAATCAAAAAATTAAAAATAAAAATAAGGAATCTTGAAGGAGGCTTGGGAAGCCAAGAACTGGCAGAGAGACCCTCGGTAATACATACCTTTGCTAAAATGACTCGATCCGTACCCTCGTTATTTTAATTCCTACAAATTGATACCTCCATTTAGATCTCCACCCTTGACAATTCACTCTCTCAACCCCATGTCCCTCTTAAGTAGATCCATTTCCTACAAGTTCTGA
>QPKB01000004.1:55654450-55691139 GCA_003546025.1 Camphora micrantha | reverse complement strand
AGATTCCTTCCAAGCATGGATTTTCATCTTAGATTCCTTCTCGCGCGGATTTTCATCACGATTTCGGTGCAGACTTCGCTTCCCAGCGTGGATTTTCATCACGGAGTCCTTTCCAAGCGCGGATTTCAGAAACGGTAATAATTTTTCTTCATATACTGTAAGTGGTATCTAAAACCATAGTCCAAATCCAATCTATTAGAATGCATAAAATTATTTTATGATACTTATTTACAGTAATTATAGTGTTTGGTTACTGGTCATCTTCTTGCATGATTTATTTGTTTTTTAATTTAATTTAAATTTATTAATACTATAAAATGGATCACAAAATAAAACCAGAAGTTCTAAAAAACTGAACTTGAAGTTCACCAATCTATGGACCAGCAGTCCTATAAGTTGGAATACTGATATGAACCTGTAGATTCATATCCATAAATCAAAATCTGGAGTTTTTTGTTTTTAATCCAAATAAAAATATACTGTCATTAAAATTTAAATATGAAAAAATTTGACAGAACCAGAAGTTCTGATCATTTGTTAGAACCAGAATTTCTACCTGAACATTTGATTAGAACCTACAGTTCTAATCTCATGTGGTCATGAACCTGAAATTCTAAATCAAGCCTGAAGTTTTGACAGAATACCAGCAGTTCTGATTCTCAAAGTTATCAAGCCTGAAGTCTTAATAGAACCAGCAGTTCTGATTCTCAAAGTTGTGAACTTGATGTTCTAACTTTTTCCTTGGCAATTTCTTTTTAAATTCCTTCTTAATTACTTTGATGTTAATATATTTCATTTTTTTTTTCTTTCTTTTCGTTTTACTTTATTGATTATCTGCACACGGTTAACTTAATATATATTTCTTATTACAGTTCTTGCATGATGTCAAATCTGGCTAAACTTGACTTTAAAGCACTTAACATAAATAGGAACAATTACTTATCTTGGCAACTGGATGCTAAAATCCACATGCAATCCAAGAAATTGGGAGAGACCATAAAGGAAGGTAACAAGATATCCCCTGAGGAAAAGGCCTTAGCCCTCATATTCCTGTGCCATCACATACATGACGACCTAAAAAATGAATACCTTACTAAGGAAGACCCAGCAGGCCCATGGAAATCCCTGAAGGATATATAGATATGATCACCAGAGAATGATTATACTACCAGTTGCCCAGAATGAATGGTTAAACTTGATGTTGCAGTATTATAAAACAGTATCTGAATACCTTTGCTTGCTCTACCATCGTCATATGTATAGGTGTTGACCTCCTCAGATCTCCTCAGTGGAGGTTGGTGGGGGTATGGTCCCATCAGACCATACACTTTCTCCTTAGTGGAGGTAGGTAGGTGTACCGTCTCATCGGACCATGTCCTGACCTTTTACATGATTGCTGATGGGATAGTTGGATATATCCGGCACCCATCTTATCTGTCGGTGTGTGGTTGCAATCCCGTTAATGTTGATTGACGTAATATCCATTTCAGCTGACAGAATCATCCCGAAGTTCCAATGGCCAATTGCGAACTCAGCTCGACACCATTGCCGAACTGCGTGGGCTCGGTAATCTTACCGAGCTGCAAAAGAGGAAAAGAGGAAGTCGCTGATGCTTTTATCGAGGCTGATGTTGAGACGAGCCTGACTTGCGTCGGGACTTATCTTCATGTCACGAAATGCCCCACACAAAGTCCAATTCAAATGACCTAGTTGGGTCCACTTCAACTAACTTTATGTATGAATGGTCAAAAAGGGGATTCAACATGACTAAAAACCACTAGCTTCTTCAAATGTTTATGTTCATCAAAAAATATAGCGAGTTTTGGAAAGGAAAGAGGTTAAGAAAAGACAAACTTTATACAAGGAAGGGGTATTTTTTTTTTCATTTATCAAAATTTTTTTGAAATATTCAATTCTTCACGTACTAAAAATGAGCCAAAAGTTTGAAAATTAATTTTTAAATATTTTTACTCATATTTTTGAAGCTTTATACTTGGCCGATCGAGAGCCCACCATCATCAGCCATCCGAGATCCTTCGAACTTCTGTCGACACGCGCCTTTGCCCTGGTCCCCTACATATGGATACCTGCTACCTATTCAATATCTACGTAGGAATATTGGATGGCAGAGACCTCACAACGTTACTTCAGCTGGATATGTTCTGTTCTTCTGTAGTATACTTGAGAATTAAGGATACCAAAGACCTCTTTGGCTCTTTCCCTTTAACTTTTCTTACTGGATACTAGATCCTTTTCGTTGTCGGAGAGCAGAAGAAAAGAAGCAGAAAACCATTTAATTCCCAGCAGACACTTCAACAGAATTCCATGGAACATTGTATTGGAATTGGACACCAAAGGCCGCTTTCCTTTTCATTGTGAGACAGCAAAAGAAAAGCAGAAACCATTCAAAACTTCAACAGAATTCCATGGCAGCCAAACAGATGAGCTTGACTCTCCTTGTGGACAAGGAAAGAAACAAGGTCATCTATGCGAATCCGGCAAGGACTTTGTAGAAATCCTTCTCAGCTTCTTGACATTGCCTATAGGAACTGTCATCAAGCTCTCCGGCAAGCAGTCCAAGATGGGTTCCTTGACCATGTTATATAAGAGCCTGGAGGAGCTTGATTTGGAGTTCCTAAATACCAAAGCATGCAAAGACATGCTGCTCCATCCCAAAAGCTCTGCAGAAGAACTATACAAGAATCTACCTCTAATCGTTAATATAGGAGCCACCTATCGTACCAAGTACTACATCTGTTCTCTGGAATGTTGTGTTGGAATTCACCGCTTGGTCAGTACTGTTAAAGACGCTCCATGTCTTTTGTGGGAAAAAGATGGGTTTGGAGGGTACCTGAAGAGAAGGGGGACCTTAATGCAGATGGTGGGGATGGTGTGTGTTTATTGAGGAGAAGATGAGGTTTATGATAAGAGATGATTTGAAGATATCTGTTGTTTCTTCTTGGAAGAGTTTTGCGCTGCTGAAGAAATTTGGCGTCAGTGATACGTCTGTGCTTGAGGAGATGAATGTGAATGTTGGTGAAGAGGAGGTATGTAGTTGTTCATGCCCTTTCTCAAACATATCCACTTGCTTGTTTCAGGCAAACCATGTAGATGGAAGAAAATCTTGAATAATGTAAGAGGGAAGGGTAATGGTTGAGTAAATTTTTGTTTGCTTTCATTAGGTAAAGTAGTTTGAAGTGAGAGATGAGAACAGGTGCGAACCCTTTCAATCGGAGGCTCTAAAAATGAATGGGTGAAAGGTGAACATTAGCGATGCCCAATCAGATAACCTTTCCTTTGATAGGAAATGATTACCCACCCACTCACCAACCTGCTAAATTAAATTTCAGAAATGTGCGCTCGCATCTACTTGTTCACTTTCAACCATGGACTTTCAAAAAGTAGGCTGGAGTTAGGGTGTTCATGGCAGGGTTGGCCGGGCTGAGGCATATCCAGGCCCCGCCCTAGTTTCACAACACAGGCCCTGTCCGGCCTAATTTCACAACACAAACCATAAATGGTACGTGTGAGCCCGCCATTTAGTCAATCAGGTGTCCTGTTGCCTTGCTTTTTATGACATGTGTGGGCTTTCTAAACAATAGTTTTGGACAACTAATCACTAAATAACAATCAATCCTTATTTGGGCTGGGCCAGGCCAGGTTTTCGCCTCACTAAACCGCAGCATGGCCCAAATATTGAGCTGGCATCTGGCCAAGATTAATATTCAAACTCAGCCCAAATAGGGATGGGCCCAGATTGGGCTCAGGCTGTCCCCGCCCATGAGCACCCTAGCTGGAGTAGAATTAGATTTAATTGACATATAGCTGGATCTTTACCAAAAAAACAAAATGGAGAAGATTTTACAAGAAAATTTTTGAAATTTGGACATTCCTCGAAAAGGGTCTCCAAATATTGTATTGTTTTAACAAGGTTAGGCCTTATTTCAAAATTTTTTTTTTCAAACTTTGATACGAGCGACGCTAGCATCGCCCGTCAGAGCTTCTCTTAATGTCTAGCGTCGCTCGTGTCTGATAAAAGGAGACGCTAGCGTCGCTTGTCAAAGCATCTCCCAATACCTTCTCCTTCCTCTCCTCCTCCTATTTCTCCATCTCCTCCACACTATCTGTTAGTGGGATTCATTCTTCTGAATGTGCACCCCTGAAGCTGTTTCAGCCCACTGGCCGAAAACAACTCAGGCGCATTGATTCCTCCGCTCTTAGAATAGGGACACAGTGAATCTGGAATACTAAAAAGGTTCCTCATATCACTGAAACTCCCACCACCGAAACAAGAGAACCTGGCAGCCCTTTCAATGAAAGTAGAGTTTGGGGGGAACTAAGAGAAGCTCTGTGGTAGGATCCCAGCGTCATTGTGCATAAAACACACCCCCTTCGGACATTGAATTTCGAAGGCTCCAGCCAATATCAAGTGGTTTTTCTATCCCTGATCTTGAAGGTCCAAAGTTCCTAAGGACTACACCATTGGATGTGCTCGTGCTGCTCTGAATGTTATGCTCGCTGAAACCCAGGTTTTGTGAGCTTTGATGATCCCATAGCCCAGGGCAAAATGAGTCAGCCATGGAAACAGATGAACCCATTGATGGATTTATGATAGAACTGTCTGTAGGAACCAAGCTCGCAGATGGATTGGTGAGATTGGCAGCACTGAATCACCAATCTGATGATATTTTGTTATTAGATGTGTGGAAGTTTAAAGGATCACCACTTGCACTCTCCTCCAAGTAAATCCCTCTAGATTGTCAATTTGGATTCACAACTATACGTGTGCAATGATTAATGGTGATGAACCTGAAATGTCTATTAAAGATCAAGTAGGGGAGATGGAGAAATAGGAAGAGGAGAGGAAGAACAAGATATTAGGAGATGTTTTGACGAGCGCTCGTAGCTCAGAAAAAAAAAAAAAAAAAAAAAAAAAAAACTGGCTGGAGGACCTCTTTTGTACTGCACAATATTTGGAAACCTTTTTCGAGGAATGTCCAAATTTCAGAATTTTTTCCGTAAAATCCTCTTTTAAAAAAAAAAAAAAAACAAACATATAGCTGGATGTGTAGTCTGACGAGAGTTGTAGTTTGATTTTGGTCCTAAAAGTTGTAAGGGCCTGTCTGTGTGCTTCATGCTGCTGTCCTCTCTCTTCCCTTGTCCTTGGCTTGGAATGATATGGTGCCAATATTTTTCTCCCACGCTTTCCTTTCTTCCCTGCTTTTTGTAGCTGGAGTTGTGCCCTGCTGCTCTCCAGCTGCTTTGCTGTGTTCTGGTGCCAGCTAGTATTTGTTCTGGGTTGCCTTGCCAATGCTTTGGCTTTTCTTATTTTCCCTCGGGCTCTCTTTATTGCCCAGTTAGTTGCCTTGCAGTTGCAGTGGCTGTTCTTTTTTGTTTTCCTCCTCTTTGCAGGGCCCTTTGTAGGCTGCTGTCCCAGTTTTTGGTCTTTTCTCCTGCTGGTCTATCGCTGCAAGTTCTAATATGCTTTGGGATAGCTTGTCGCCTCAAGATGGTATTTACTGCGAAACTCACCTTAAATTACATAAAAAACTAATATAAAATTAAGATGAAAGTTGCCGAATAAAAAAGTATTCTTAATACATTTAAAAACAACTAATAATATTAGAAAGTGGAAAAATTCTGTAGTTGTAGTAATTATAAATTTCCAAAATATGGAAGTGAGAAAAAAAGAAATACAAGTATTGGCATATGCCTAAAACTTAAAAGTCTAATGACATATTTGTGTAATACTTGTGTAAGGTTCTGTAGGAGAAACCTCATTTTTCAAAAAACTCCTCGAGTTTTTAGAATTCTTAGGTATTCATTTCTTGCAAATGAACGAACCCTAAAGAGTTTAGTAGAAATTATTTGACGGTCTATCGTGGGTCTTCACCTTTAGTCTTTCATTTTTTTAGCCACTAAGATTTAGTAGAATTTTTTGTGTGATGCCTTTCCACAGGAGAGTCTAAAAGTGAATGGTGGAAGGTGAAGGAGACCCACGATGACCATTCAGATAACCTACCCTTTCATAGGAAATGATTACCCACCCATCACCCTATTAAATTGAATTTTAAGAAGGCGATGTCGCGTCTCCATGTCCACCATTGTAACACTACTTTGATAGAACTCTTTTTACCATGAATTCTTAGGAAATCAATACCAAGTAAGCAAACACACAATGTCATTTTTTTTTTCTTTTTCTTTCTTAAATAGGTTCAAAACTTTGGTTAATGCTATTAAGAGCAGAATTTCTGAGATTTAGAAATATAGTTTATAGATTCATTCCTTACTTGTTCGGTTCTTACAACGCTTAGGGTCATTGCTCCTTTGCCAAGGTCTCACTTGTATAGCTGTTACTAAATTTCTTGGATTTGTACGCAACATCTTTACGTTAGAAGGGACTCAAAGTGAAAGATTAAAGTTGAGAGATCCCATCGAGGCTATTAGATGATCCGACCTTCAATAAGTAACGTTACCCAATTATCATCCTTGTAATTGGAAAAGCGATCATCCTTTGTAGATCTTTGCTGTTACATTCTTCATTACTTACTGACACTCCTTAAGTAAAATCTCCTTTACTAGGATTTCCTAGAAATTCACAAGAAGGGCCTTCTATTAAGGGACTAAGCTCGCTAGGGGCCTCTTTGTTTATTACTCAAATTTATAAAAAATCAAAAAATCAAAAAATTAAAATAAAATAAGGAACTTGAAGGAGGCTTGGGAAGGCCAAGAACTGGCAGAGACCCTCGCGTAATACATACCCTTTGCTAAAATGACTCGATCCGTACCCTCGTTATTTAATTCCTACAAAATTGATACCTCCATTTAGATCTCCACCCTTGACAATTCACTCTCCAACCCCAATGTCCCTCTTAAGTAGATCCATTTCCTACAAGTTCTGAAAATTCAATCTATTGAGGCAAAAGACCCCAAGAGAAAGGATGATGGGTGGAGATCCACAAAGGATTATCAAAATATCCACCCTGTGGTTAGAAATGATTGCCCACCTTCCAACCTATGAAAGTAAGTCATAGAGTAGACATCTACTTCCACCCTTGACTCTTCTCTGCTAAGCTCCTAAGTATCGCTTCCATATTGTTCTATTTCCTGTGAATTCTTAGGATTTCTAAGCAATGCCTTCCTATCAAATGATTTATAAGGACCTTTAGTTTGTTTAACTCGTCATTGAAATCTTACGATATTTAAGCAATGCCTATCTATCGAAGGGATTAAAAGTGAAGAATTAAAGGTGAAAATCAGAAGGTGCCAATCCGCTATTTAATAGGAACTGGTTACCCACCCATCCCTCTGGTAAATTAGTTTTTATGGAATTGGTTAGTACTACAAAGATCTCTATTTTAGACCCTTCATCCCTCTCATCTACAACACTATTTCAATAAATAAATAAGTAAAAAAGATCATTTTCTATGAATTCAATACGAAGGAATTCAATATGAAGTATGCATATAGGCCCTTAATCAAGATTTCATTTGTTTGTTTGACCTTCTTGTAAGGGATACTAACTCATGAAAATGGTACTCCTATGGCATTCAGGTTTTGCATCTGCTTAAGCGTTTGTTACTATCTAAGACACCTTTAACAGATGTATTTCTAGGGGAGCTCAATGTGGATGAAAGGGTAGACCTTGATCTGAAAGTCATAGCTCTTGATTCTGAAGAGATGGTTGAACCTCAAACAGAGAAAGAGATATGCACTGAGTACTCCAAGAAGATGATTGTAAAGTTATATCAAAACAAATTAAACAAGAAGGTCCTATATGCAGAAGCTGGGGAAGAATTTGCAGACTTACTGTTTAGTCTCCTTGCCTTTCCTCTTGGTTCCATAGTTAAATGCTTGGGTGGACGTACTAGCATGGGATGTTTAGATAACTTATACAAGAGTGTTGAAGATTTGAACTTTAAGGATTGCATGAAATATGAGGAATTCAAAGCCATGCTACTTGACCCGAAGCTACCACCCTATTTTGGGACTAAGAACCAACTACTACAGATTGAAGAACAAGCTCCATGTAAGCCCATCATTCTTCATCCCCTAATTCTATGATGCCTAGATATAGATATATATATATATAGGTATGAACACATTTATGGGGATTTGGGATATGACTCTACATATGGAAATTTAGGGCATGGATACAGATATGACCACCCTAAGTCTTTCCTTTGATTACTTTTGAATTGATGAAATTATCGTTGTTTACTTTCCTTTCTGACATATTTTTATGACTGAGAAGTAAGAAAATTAAATGAGTCTATATGAGATAATGGGTTTGTTAAGTGGGATATGCTAATCTAGGTACCTAGAAGTATCAGTGTAGTATCAGGTATTAATATGAGTGTTCTATTATTTCGAAATAGGTACAGTGGGCGCGTACAAGTATCTGGATATCATAGGCCTTGTTTGATATGACTCTAGTGTTTTTATTACAGGTCCAATGGCGTTTTCTCGTGTGATGAGGAGCATAGGATTATCCACCATGAACCAAAAGTTTCCTGATGCAGTGACGGAGCTTGGAGGATCATTTGTGGCTGGACCAGCATTGTTCATGGTAACTGATGAGTTGGTTGTGAAACCTCTTTCACCAATGTTGGGCGTCTCCTTTCTTAGCAATTTCAACATCCCAGTCAGTGACATAGAGGAACAGATTGTGTGGATGGGGGAAAAAGAGGTAAAGTGAAAATATCCTGTACTTATTGAATTAATTCTATGTGAAATCAAGGCTAAATCAAGGCTAAATATTAGCGACTAAGTGATTTTCATAGGCTGGGCCATCCCAGATTTATGCCTGTCCAACTGATGGTATAAAAACTCATCCTAAGTAGCCCCGAGTTGGCTGGGTCAACTTGGCTTATTAGATTTCAGAGTTGGACAAGTTGAATGAGTAACTTAATACTTTCCCATACTCACCTCAGTTACTTGGCTCATTGGTTTCTGAGAGGCTGAATTTCTGAGTTTCAAGTAAGGTCCGACCTCTGTTTGTTCTGCTGGTGGCCTACAAAAGGTCTATTAGTTTGGTACAGCTTGCCCTTCCCTTTCAGAAATATTTAGTCTTAGCTAAAATATGTTTTGTTGAGTTAGCCCAGGTCTGGCACATTTAGCTATTAATTGAGTACATAGGCTTTGGCCATGGTTTAAAATAGTGGCCATTATGTGATGGATTCACCCATTGCTTACAGGTTTCTGTTGTCAATGTTGCCATTAATTGGTCATTACAGTTTCTAATTTCTACTCAAGCACGTTTAAAACCCTGTTCTTACTCCCATTATATTGTTTTCTAAACAACTTTTATATGCTTAAAGACACTATAAATTAAAAACTGTAGTATGGAAGGTTTATATCAAATGTGAAGCTTTTAGGCCACTGTGATGCTTCTGTAATATACGAAAAATGTTGATTGTTCAACTGTGGTGACATTACTACCTAATGCGTATTTCCGCCTTCTTTATAGAGGCCAAAACAAAGTTTTTAAGCCATGCTTCTGCTTACCCACTGATTTAAAATCACAACTCACATTTTGCCCAATGTGAGCTGTGCCCATGCTGGTCTTCCCAATGAACAGCCCATGTATTGTCAAACATCAAAGCTTTAATTCCATCAAAACTTTAAGATCATTCATAGTCACAAGGATGTTGGTTTTGACATGTCAAAATTACATGCAGTTGAAATGTTGGTTTTTTTTTTTCCGTCCTAACTCTTAGCTGTCAATTTGTTCTTCTCATGACCTTCTCTCCTACATGCATTGGACAATGGCTTCTTCTCTTTGCAAAAATATGAGAGATATAAGAGCCATCAATGACCTTGTATGACATAATTTAATAATCTATACATCAATGAGTTGAAGTCCTCCCTAGTCCCTAATGTAGGAAATTTATGTCATTCAATTCTTGAGTTGTATTAGCAAATATATTTAGTTGGGTGTTGTCATGTGGGGCCTTTATGTGGCCGCGTGGGAGTACCCTTACTAAGATAAATGTGTATTACAACACACACCTTTGGCTGTCACAAGCTGACAATATATAGAATTACAGTGGTAATCTCAGGAAAGAAAATTTGCTATCCATCTTGACTAATTAGACTTTTGTTTTGAGTTCAGGCCATGTCTTTGTTGGGAGCTTCTTTGATTTCCAACTCGGTCTTGACCGATGTATTCTACCATAAAAGGCCAAGGCAGATGGAAACAAAACCTAACAGGAGGATGTTTTCAGCGCATGATTTTATCTAAAGCAAGCTTAGGTCTGACCCGTTACAGGATTTTAAAATACAGTTTCCTTGCTCAATCTCTTAAGAAAATGTACTTAAATATTTATCTTGTATTTACTTGTCCATCTTATTATACTTGGGGAGTTCTATGCATTCTTACAGATGGAGTTTGATGAAGTGCCTTTCGAGTGTGTCTATATTTTTATGTTGCATTGGATACTGATATCAATAGGGTTCCTTACTACAAAACCAGCAACATTTTTATAGGGCACACCTGGATGTCTTTCGGATATAGAAAGACCAATGCGTATAGAATCACAAACGGAATGGTTCCGGGTCAGAACCATATCGGACCCGGACTTGTTTTCAAATAACCGTTTCGGGTCCCATTTTTTACTCGGAACCTATTTTGTTGGTTCCTGACCTGGTTTCAATAGGAAAATCCGAATTCAGTTCTAGAACTAGGTCCACGTAGATGACAAGAATCTAGTTTCAAAATTGGTTATAATTTCTCTTCATTTTTTAATATTTTCTTAAAATAAGCATATCATTCAACTTATAATAGTGCATCAAGTCTACTACCTCTAATATTGTATATTAAAATGTCAAAGAAAAAGTTAAATTTGAGATACAGCTTGCAATATTAAAGACTCATACGTCAAGTCCTGGGTCCACGGCTCGGACCCTATATGGACACAAAAGCAGACTCGTTTATCAATTGGAACCTAAATTGGGTTTCGGACCTAGACCCGTTTATAAATCGGAACCTAAAATAAGTTCCAGATAGGGCTACACAAAAAATCTAGTATCACTACAAAACAAGAACAAACCGGCCGGTTCAGATCGATTGTATGTAGATCGGCTAGGTCAACGGTTTAAAAATCATAGAAACCGCCTTACATCGGTCACTTATCGATTTGAACCTACGGTTATCCGCCAAAACCGAACCAATCGTATATATTAACTTGAGTACTGAGTTTTGACTATTTTAGCCTTAGGGGAAGAGCTTCTGTGTTCTACTTGCATGTTACATGTTTGATGAAAGTTCTACAAGAAGTGTGCATTATTGGATTTTTAGTAGTGCTGCCCAGGGTTTCGGTCTGACCTAAGAGAAAGTGAATTATGAAGAGGCCCGTCTCAACTAGTTCAAAATTGGGACCACATTCCACTCGAACCCATCTTGTTGGCAAAAACAAGTAAAATAAAAAAAATAAATAAAAAACTAGTTCCTTTTGTGTTGAATACATTGGTTTGGATTAAGCAATGTAGTATAGTCCATGTTTTATGCAGAGAAATAGGTACGTGCCTGACCTTTTTTTTTTTTTTTTTTTTTGTACTTTACTAGAAGATTTGAACTGCTTCAGCTTATTGGCCTGAAAAATTGGCCGAACCTGGCCTGGTCCATTCAATCACGTGACCGGATGATGGATGGAAAGTATTCATCCATCGTTTAATATATGCTTCCTTGGTTGAAACGAATTATGTAATATATTTTAGTGTTCATTACAGCCTCTCGTTATTCCATTTGATGAACCAAGTTTGAACTGCAATTCTTTTGTGAAAAAATAAAATAAAACAAAAAACCATACGGTTCGGTTCGGTTTGAGCACATGGGCGGTTTGGTTTGGTTTGGGAAAATAGAAAACCGATAGGTTCCCGGTTTGGTTGATGGTTTCTCCTCTAAACTGATCCGAACCGCCCATGTGCACCCCTAGTTCCATACCCGATATTTTACAGGTAGGAACTTCCGGGTAATCAGAGAATTGGATACCCATTTGCAACCCTAATGGTGTAGCATTGCATGTGGATCAAAGATAGACCATATGTTGTCCAAATCAGATTATCCTGACCCATGATTTTGGAGCCTATAAGTTTTAACCCTTGGATAAATTGTTTTTTCTTGATTTATATATGTATAATTGGGCGCCTGGGCTCATAAATACATTCTTCTTTTTGGCTTGGGTTTGTTTATGTACAGGTCTCAATTTCTCATAGATTGGTCCCAATAAAGTTAACTGTCAGCAGGTATGGGGCCATTCTTTCTCCAATGTTCAAACATTATATTTCACACTCTGATTTCTGCAAACTTTTTGGACATTCCAGCTTTTACCATGCTAGTCATAAATTAAATTTATTTAGGTTTAGAAAGTAGAATCGTCAATCTTTTGAAATATAAAAAAAAAAAAAGATTACTCATTACACCTTGTCTGATTCCATGTTTTGTAGAAAATTTTACCACTTATGTTAGAAACATATTAATATAATTCTGATAATAGTACACCTTTTGTCAGCGTCTTACTATCGGTCAGATTCTTAGCATGTAAAAAGAGGATTAGCATTTGATAGGCAGGCTACTGTAACAAATAGTCAAATGTTATAAGATATGGATCTTAGGTGGATGCCCACTTGAGATGTGAGTTAGGTTTAGAATTAGGGTTTCTCCCTTGTGTGGTTACTTTGCCTATAAATAGGCCTCTCTACCTTTGTATTGTACACATAGATAATGAGATAACAGAAAAGCTCTCTCTTCTCCCTTTAATCCTCTTTCTCATAGTCTCTCTCTTTTCTAACATGTTATCAGCACTAAGAGAAGGAAGAAAACTCACCCTTCTTACCCAAAGAGAAGAGAAATCCTTCCCTGCACGGATTTTCACGGCGAAATTCTTCCCAGCGCTAATTTTCATCACAAAATCCTTCCCAGCGCGGATTTTCATCAATGATTCCCAGCGCAGATTCCTTCCCAGCACGGATTTGCATCTCAGATTCCTTCCCAGCGCGGATTTTCATCGCGGATTTCCTGTGCAGATTCCTTCTCAGCGTGGATTTCCATCACGGAGTCCTTCCAAGCGCGGATTTCAGAAAAGGGTAATATTTTTTCTTCATATACTGTAAGTGGTATCTAAACCATAATTCAAATCCAATATATTAGAATGCATAAAATTATTTTATGATACTTATTTACAGTAATTATAGTGTTTGGTTACTGGTCATCTTCTTGCATGATTTATTTGTTTTTTAATTTAATTTAAATTTATTAATACTATAAAATGGATCACAAAATAAAACCAGAAGTTCTAAAAACCGAACTTGAAGTTCACCAATCTATGGACCAGCAGTCCTATAAGTTGGAATACTGATATGAGCCTATAGATTCATATCCATAAATCAAAATCTGGAGTTTTTTGTTTAAATCCAAATAAATTATACTGCCATAAAATTAAATATGAAAAACTTTGACAAAACCAGAAATTCTGATCATTTGTTAGAACTAGAATTTCTACCTGAACATTTGATAAAACCTGCAGTTTTAATCTCATGTGTCATGAACATGAAGTTCTAAATCAAACCTGAAGTCTTGACAGAACTAGCAGTTCTGATTCTCAAAGTTATCAAGCCTGAAGTCTTGATAGAACCAACAGCTCTGATTCCCAAAGTTGTGAACCTGATGTTCTAACTTTTCTTTGGCAATTTCTTTTAAATTCCTTCTTTAATTACTTCTGATGTTAATATTTCATTTTTTTTCTTTCTTTGCTTTTTACTTTATTGATTATCTGCACACGGTTAACTTAATATATATTTATTATTACAGTTCTTGCATGATGTCAAATCTGGCTAAACTTGACTTTAAAACACTTAACATAAATGGAGACAATTACTTATCTTGACAACTGGATGCTAAAATCCACTTGCGATCCAAGAAATTGGGAGAGACCGTAAAGGAAGGTAACAAGATGTCCCCTGAGGAAAGGCGTTAGCCCTCATATTCCTGTGCTATCATATACATGACGACTTAAAAAATGAATACCTTACTGAGAAAGACCCAGCAGGCCTAAGAAAATCCCTGAAGGATAGATATGATCACCAGAGAATGATCATACTACCAGCTGCCCAGAATGAATGGTTAAATCTGATGTTGGAGTATTATAAAACAGTATTTGAATACAACTCTGCATACCTCGAATGTGCTCCTGCAGCAGTAGTATCGAGAGCGACATTTCTCCAAATATTCAGAACTTATCTCATGTCTCCTAGTCGTTGAACGGAACTCCGTAGTATTGATGAAAAATCACAACTCCAAACCAACTGGATCTTTGGCAATTCCTGAAGCAAATGCCAGTCTTAGCTCAAACAGAGGCAGAGGTAGGGGAAATGGCAAACATAAATCCTTCAGTAGAGGTGGACAACATAACTCCTCCAAGAGAGGTGGTTTTAAACGTTATCCACCAAAATTCAAAAATCACAAAAGTGGTCTGGCCCTCAGCATAAGATCAAACAGAAACCACCTGCAAATCCTTCCTACCATCCTGATGACACGTGCTACAGATGTGGAAGAAGTCAGCATTGGTCACGCACTTGCTGTGCACCAAAGAAAGTGGTGGAACAATACAAAGCATACAAGGCCTCTGTTCATTCAGCAAAGACAAATAATCTAGAAGGCTGGAATTGGGATATAATGACATCAGAGAAGCCTCCAATTGACATTACAAACTTAGAGACTCGTGACTTCTTTGAGGATGAAGATAACCAATATCTGGAAAATGAGGCATTTAATAATCTTTTGGAGGCATCCCCTAGCATCGTCTAGAAGACCCATGATTCTTTGAACATCATAAACTTAATTTATTTATTTTTAGTTCATTTGAGATGCATATTTTTTAGACTTTTCTGTTTAGATAACACTTCATTAATGTCCTAATTTATGGTGATTTTTTTTAATTATTTCAATTTTAATCATGTGATTGCATAGTTATGATGTTTTATTATTTTTGTTTAAAGTATGGATCATGGAACTGAGGACAATCTCTGTTTAGTAGAGAGTGCCACAACACACACCCTTCTGAAAAATCAGAAATTTTTCTCAGAAATGATGTTCATTCTACAAAAGGTATCCACCATAGTTGGACTTGTACAGATAATTGAAGGCTCCAGAAGAGCCCATATGATGTTACCTAATGATACTCATCTATTCATTAAAGATGCTTTGTTCTCAAAAAGTTTCCAAAGAAACTTAATTAGTTTCAAAGACATCAAAATGAATGAGTACCACACTGAGACGTAAGTGAAGGTAACAAGGAATACTTATGCATCGTTACTAGTATTGGAAGCCAGAACCAAATACTAGAAAAACTAAGTGCACTCTCCTCAGGGTTATATTACACAATAATCTCCAATGTTGAATCGCATTCTGTTATGAGCAAAACAACAAAGTAGAGCCGAAGCTTAGTGATCCTAAGACTTTACAACTTTGGCATGATAAGTTAGGTCACCCTGGGGCTATTATGTTGAGAAAAATCATAGATAACTCTTTTGGGCATTCCTTAGAGAATCATCAATTGACCATACCTAGTGGGTACTTATGTACCCCATGTTCACAAGGGAAATTGATCACCCGACCCTCTCTTACTAAAGTTACATCCGAATCCCCATCCTTTCTACAAAGGATACAAGGTGATATTTGTGGACCTATCAATCCCCCTAGTAGATCTTTTAAGTATTTTATGGTTTTGATCGATGCCACCACCCGTTGGTCGGATGTTTGCCTACTTTCAACTAGGAACATAGCATTTGCCCGCCGATTAATGCAAATAATTAACCTGAGGGCTCACTTCCCTGATTATCCCATTAAGTCTATAAGACTTGATAATGCAAGCGAATTTACATCACATATTTTTTTTTATTTTTGTTTGTCTCTAGGAATTATAGTCGAACATCTTGTTCCCCATGTCCACACCTAGAATGGCTTAGTTGAATCCATGATCAAGCGCATCCAACTTATTTCTAGGATTTTGTTGATGCAGTCCAAATTACCAATTAGTGCTTAGGGACATGCTGTGCTGCATGCAGCAATGTTAATTTGACTTCGGCCCATGGCCTATCATCAATATTCTCCTGTATAACTTATATCGGGACATCAACCAAATATTTCTCACTTGTGCAAGTTTAGTTGTGCAGTTCAAGTCTCAATACCACCTCCTAAGTGTACTAAGATGGAACCATAACGTTGATTGAGAATATATGTAGGTTATGACTCTCCTTTGATTATTCGATATCTAGAACCAATGACAGGAGATGTCTTCATTGCTCGTTTTCCCGATTGTCAATTCGATAAGACAATATTCCCGCCGTTAGGGGGAGATAAGATAGTTCCTGAAAATCGTATTGTTCCTGTAGAACGACCCGTTCCTAAAGAATGGCTAGAATTAACATGGAATACTTCTACTCTGTCTCATCTGGATCCACAAACTTCGCAATGTGAGAATGAAGTACGGAGAATTTTGCACCTGTAAGAAATTTCAAACAGATTACGATGCATTTAACGATGCAGCAAAAGTGACGAAGTCACATGTGCTTGCTATGTATGCACCTTTCAGGATTAGTGTCCCTGTAAGACGAAGTCAAAATACGGCAACAAAAGAATCTACGATACGCCAGAAGCGTAGCAAACTTATATGTTCAAAGGACTTAGCTCCGCGGAAAATGAGAAATGAGCAGTCATCATTATATCCTCTCGAAGAGGAATGTAACGCTCCTGAAAAGGTTCTTCCCGAAAAGGCACATAATGCTCCTAAAGAGGTTGTGGCAAAGTCCGTTCTCTTTAGAATAATGAAAGTCCCTGGTGAGACTTTGAAAGCCCCTCAAGAGGCACCGGTACCGGAAAATAAAGAGATCTCTATAATTTACAATTATTCAAGAGAGATGAAATAGAAATGAGATTATCATCGATGACGCATTTGCATATGCGGTAGCTACACAAATATTAAAGGAAAATTATGATGATGATTGGGACACAGAACCACGTTCTATAAATGAATGTCGACGAAGAAATGATTGGCCATAATGGGAAAGTGCTATCAAAACAGAATTAGAGTCTCTCAACAAACGTGGTGTGTTCGAACCTATAGTACAGACCCCAAAAGATGTTAACCCTGTAGGTTACAAGTTGGTGTTTGTAAGAAAAAAGAATGAGCTGAATGAAATTACCAGATATAAGGCACGATTAGTGGCACAAGGTTTAAGAGCTCGAAGAAACTGCCGATTATTCAAAGAAAGAATTTGAAATGAAAGACCTTGGAAAAACGAGATTCTGTCTCGGAATGCAAATCGAGAGAAATTCTAATGGGATGTTGGTCTATCAATCTAATTATACCGAGAAGGTTTTAAAACGATTTGGTATGGACAAGGCACACCCATTAAGTACCCCCATGGTTGTCCAGTCTCTTGATATAAAGAGAGTCCATACCGTCCCATCGAGGAAAATGAAAAGGTATTGGGCCCCAAAGTACCATACTTAAGTACTATTGGAGCCTTGATGTACTTGGCACAATGCACTCGACCAGATATTGCATTTTCTATGAATCTAGTTGTCAGGTATAGCTCCGCACCAACTCAAAGGCACTGGATTGGTATTAAACTCATCATACGAAATCTGCATGGAACAACTGATTTAGAAATATTTTATTCTTACAATCATAAAGATTCCAGTTTTCTAGGATATGCAGATTTAGGTTATCTCTCTGATCCTCATAAAGGTCGATCGCAGACAAGTTATATGTTTCTAAATTGTAATGCCGCCATTTCTTGGCGTTCTACTAAACAGACTTTGGTAGCTACTTCCTCCAATCATGCTGTGATTTTGGTTCTTTATGAAGCCAGTAGGGAATGTGTATGGCTAAAATCTTTAATTCAGCATGTTCGTAGTTTTTGTCAATTACCTTCTACAGGCATCCCAAATATTATCTATGAAGATAATGAAGCATGCATAAGACAGATTTGAGAAAGTTTCATTAAAGGAAACAAGACTAAACATATAACACCGAAGTTCTTCACTCAAGAACTTCAGAAGAACAATGAAATTGAAGTCAATCTAGTTTGTTTGAGTACCAATCTCGCTGACCTGTTTACCAAATCTTTGCCAAAATCAATATTCCAGGAGTTTGTATATGAGATTGGCATGCATAGAGTTCTTCATCAAACTATGTGAATGGTTGTTATCATCAGGGGGAGTGATTTATCAGGGAACATCCAAAAGTATGCTACCTGGGACATTTGTGCGCTGTACTCCTTTTCATTTTCTAGGTTTTATCCCACTGGGTTTTCCTAGTTAAAGTTTTAACGAGGCAGCATTATGCACATCCAACACCAGTTCAATGATCTTGAAGAATGTTGTACTCTTTTTTCCTTCGCTTTGTTTTTTTTTTTTTTCCCCACTAGTTTTCCTTAGCAAGGTTTTTAATGAGGCAACTGTCATTGAATGCTGGTCATCCAAGGGGGAGTGTTATAAGATATGAATCTTGGGTGGATGCCCACTTGAGATGAGTTAGGGTTAGAATTAGGGTTCCTCTCTTGTGGGGTTACTTTGCCTATAAATAAGCCTCTCAACCTTTATATTGTATACATAGATAATGAGATAACAGAAAAACTCTCTCTTCTCCCTCTAATCCTCTTTCTCTTAGTCTCTTTCTTTTCTAACATCAAATTAAATTTCAGCTTTACTTTGAATAAAGTTGCACTTGCAAGCACAATCATTCATGAATCACAGTCATTTTGGTTCTAGTCCTTTGTCAGGGATTAGATTTCTTGATCCTTAGTTTTCAGACATGAAGAAGTTCCTGCAAAATTTCAATGTTACAACTTACAAGCCTCTGATTTGCAGCTTTATGAAGATTAGCCAAAGTGGTGGGAAAACGGATCTATTCTTTAATGTTATTGTAATGAAGAAAATGGTTATCTTTAATATTCCAGTCTCCCATTACTTTTACACCATTGAGCATGTGCTGGGCCTGTCCGGGCCAAAGTAGCCCGGCCCGGCTTATTTAGTCATTGGGCCCTTTTGCAAATAGGCCCAGGCCACCTCATTTGTCTACATCTTACTTTTTGTTAAATGGGATCCATTATAAGTGACCACTTACCCAACCCATCCTTTATATCCATATACATAGGACCCATCAAAACAAATCGGTCCATCCTTTTATAGAACCCACTATTCAAATATTTCACCTATGGGTCTCATAGGTGGAATGATTAGCTGGATCTAATGGGTATTATGTGGGTCTACTATCATTTAAGACAGTCCACTATCATTACACTATTTACATGACCCCATAATGATTATGTTATTTAAGTGAGTCTGCATTAATATTTGATTTGATTATAAGTCGAAGGACATTTTGCTAATTTAAGAGTATTTCTCATGCAAATAGATTGTGTGTAGTCTGTAAGTTAACATTTAAAATGAAATATACTTACAAAGGCATTGAGAAATTTTCAAAAGTGTATAAAACTTTTGGCTCATTCTTAAAAAAAGTACGAGAAAATTTTAATATTTCAAAAAAGTACGAAGTTTTTATTTTTCACAATTCTTTCAATCAATTAAGTCATCTTCGTATCTTTTGTAAGAAATAATAAATATACCCTCATGTCATTTTTCAATTTTCCCCTTTGATAAATCATTTGAGAAATGATCAAGTCCAACCCAAATGACCTAGTGGGGCCCACTTCAACTAACTTTATGTATGGGTCGTTAAAAAAGGGAGTTTCGATCACCTATCGCATTTTTTATACCTTCACTCTGAGTGGACTAATAATACTCCACCACATCATTTAAAAATTTAGGTGATTTTGAAGTTTAAAAAGTTTAAATCACATGAAAGAGAATCACTTAAATTTTAGATAACGTGGCGGAGTATTATTGATCCACTCACGGTGAAGGTATAAAAGATGCGATAGGTGATCCGGACTCAAAAAAAGGAGATTCCAAATGACTAAAAGTACTAGCATCATTAAATGGTTATGATCATGGAAATCAAAATCACTACTTTTAAAAAGGAAAGAAGTTAAGAAAAGTCAAACTTTTCATAAGGGAAAGGTATTGTTTTTATTTCTCAAGAAATCTTGAAGTATTCAAATCTTCACGTACTTTTTTTTCAGAATGAACCAAAAGTTTGAAAATTAATTTACAAATATCCTTTTTTATTTTTTTGAAGCTTTATACATGGTCAAGTCCATAGGAACTGGTTAGTTTGTGGGCCTATATACAAACCCATGTCTTTGGGCTTGGTCAGTACTGTTAAAGACGCTCCATGTCTTTGTGGGAAAAAGATGGGTTGGAGGGTACATGAAGAGAAGTGGGACGTTAATGCAGATGGTGTGTTAATTGAGGGGAAGATCATGAGGTTTATGATAAGAGATGATTTGCAGATATCTGTTGCTTCTTCCACGAAGAGTTTTGCGCTGTTGAGGGAACTTGGCATCAATGATATGTCTGTGCTTGAGGAGAGAAACGTGAAAGTTGGTGAAGATGGGGTATGTGGTGGTTCATAAATTTGTTCATGCCTTTCTCAAACATATCCACTTGCTTGTTTCAGGCAAACCATGTGAATAGAAAAAAAATCTTGAATAATTTCTAGGTAAAGTAATGTAAGAGGGAAGGGTATTTGTTGAGTAAATTTTTGTTTGCCTTCATGAGGTAAAGTAGTTTGAAGTGAGAGATGAGAACAGGTGCGATGCCTTTCAATCGAAGGGTCTAAAAATAAATGGTGGAAGGTGAACATTGGTGATGGTCATTAAGATAATCTTCCCTTTGGTAGGAATGATTACCCACCCACCATTCTACTAAATTAAATTTCAGAAATGTATGGTCACATCTACATGTTCACCTTCAACTATTTACACCAACCCTGTAATACTACTTTTGATAGAACCCCTTTTTCTATGAAATCATAGGAAATCAATACCAATTGCGCAAACAGGCAACCTCAAGGTTTTTTTTCCCTTTCCATTTTTTGCTTTTATAGATTTAAAATTTTGGTTAATGGTACTAAGGGCAGAATTTCTAAAATTTAGAAAATATAGTTAATGGATTCATTCTTACTTGTTGGGTTCTTACAAGCTAGGGTTGTTTGTCACGTTGTCTAGGTCCCACTTGTTTAGTTGGTTCTAAGTTAAAAGGATTTGTAAGCAATGCCTTTAGGTTAAAGGGGCTGAAAGTGGAAGGTTAAAGTTGAGAGATCCATGAGAGGCCATTAGATGATCTGTCCTTCAATAAGTAATTAAAGGTCACCCTGTCATCATTTAGTAATTGGAAAAGTGATGGTCCCATCTAGATCTCTACTTTACCTTCTTCACTCCTCATCACGTTTGACAATCCTTTTGGCAAATCTCCTTTATTATGAATTCCTAGAAATTCTTCAAAAAGGACCTTCTATCAAGAGACTAAGGGACTGTTTGTCTATTACACAATGTGATTATAGAAAAGAGGCACATGGCCCCTCGGTTGTAGCTTAGCTGGATAGGGACATGCTTGTGTGAGTAAGAGTGCATGAGTTGGAGTACCAGCTGGCAAAGGAAAGAAAAGAAAAGAAAAGGCTCATGAAGGATCAAAGGTACATATACAAGGGAACCTTAAATAATGCCCTTTAACAAAATGATTCCATCCTCATCCTAATTATTTTAATCCTAGAAAATTGATTCCTCCATCTAGATCCCCACCCTTGACAATTCACTTTTCACAACTTCAATACCCATGCTTAAATAAATGCCCTTTCCTGCGAGCTCCTAGAAATTCAATTGAATTAGGCAAAGGACCCCAAGAGGAAGGATGATGGGTGCCGATCCACAAGGGATGATCAATATATCCACCCCTTGGTTAGAAAGATCTTCCACTTTTCACCCTATGAAAGTGAGTCATAGAATTGATACTTTCCTTCCACCCTTGACTCTCTGCTTTTGAGCCCCTCAGTACCGCTTTCATATTGTCATCTTTCCTTTGAATTTCGAGGAATTCTTAAGATTTCTAAGCAATATCTTCATATCAAATTAATCATAAGGACCTTTTGGTTAGACAAAATTGAACTCTCAGGATGTTTAAGCAATGAGGGTCTATTGAAGTGGTTAAAAGTGAATGATTAAAGGTGAAAATCCAAAAGGCCCTCCTTATTCAAAAAAGAAAAAAAAATCTTCAAGGCCCCCACCAATCTGTTATTCAATAGGTAATGGTTACCCATCTAGATCTCTACCTTAAACCCTCTTCGACAGGCAATTGCTATAGATCTCATTTGTTTGTTTCCCTTTATTGGAAGGGATACTGACTCAAGGAAAATGTAAATCTATTGAATTCAGGTTTTGCATCTGGTTAAGCGTTTGTTATTATCCAAGACACCTTTGATAGATGTACTTCTACAGGAGCTCAACATGGAGGATGATGGGGTAGATCTTGATCTAAAACTCATAGCTCTTAATTCCGACGAGATGGTACAATCTCAAGTAGAGAAAGAGAAACGTAGTGACTCCAAGAAGATGTTTGTAAAATTATTTCTAAGAAAATCAAACAACAAGGTCTTGTATGCAGAAGGTGGGGAAGAATTCGCAGATATACTATTTTACTTCATTGCCTTTCCTCTTGGTTCCATAGTTAAATGCTTGGCTGGATGTACTGGCATGGGATTTTTAGATAACTTATACAAGAGCGTTGAAGTTTGCATGAAATGTGAGGAATGCAAAGCCATTCTACTCAACCCACAGCTAGCACCCTATTTTGGGACCAAGAATCAACTCCTACATAATGAAGAGCAAGTCCCATGTGAGTTCAATTTTTTTCTTTGCCTCAGCTGCTATAACTCTGGCATTTTAATTCCTCACCCTCTTACGTGCTCTCATGGGAAGAGGAGCATAAAATTATCAACTGTGAACCAAAAGTTTCCCAATGCGGTGATGGAGCATGGAGGAGCATTTGTAGCTGGACCAGCAAAGTTCATGGTAATCGATGAGTTGGTTGTGAAACCACTATCGCCCATCTCGGGCATCTCTCTTCTTACCAATTTCAACATCCCCTGCTAGTGACATAGAGGAGCAGATTGTGTGGATTGGGGAAAGGTGGTAAAACCCCATACGTACTGAATTAGTTTTTCTGTTTCATTTTCTTTTTTGCAACGAAGCCAGATCAAGGCTAAGTAGCAGTGACTAGGGGATTTTCATGGGTTGGGGTAGCCCAGATAAATGCTCATCTAACTGATGGTATATAAACTTGTCCTAACTTGCCCATAGTCAGCTGGGTCAACCTGGCTCATTAGGTCCCAGAGATTGGCAAGTTGAATGAGTAACTGAGTACTTTCCCAGAGGCACCTCAGTTGCTCATTGATTTCTGCTTTAGGTTTCTTTTCTGAGTTTTAAATATGGTCTAACCTCTGTTTGTTTAGTTTGTGGGCCTATATACAAACCCAAATCCAGACCTAAGGCTTATTAGTTTGGTGTGTCTTACCCTCCCCTTTCATAAATAATTGGTTTGTCTATGTTAAATATGTCGCATAGGATTGGCCCAAGCCTTGAACATGTAGCTATTGATCAAGTAAATAGGGTTGTGCCCATGGTTTAAAACAATGGTCATTATCTAATTAATTCCAATGTTGCATATAGACTTCTCTAGTCAATGTAACCATTGATGCGTCATAACAAACTAACAGTTTCTAATTTCTACTCAAAACACCATTAAAACCCTGTTTTCACTCCCTTTATAATGGGTTTTAAGCATTTTTTTATGGTTAAAGCACTCTAAGAAACTGTACTACGGTAGATTTACGTCAAATGTGAGGCTTATATGGAGGCCAAGACACTGGTTTTAAACTCATGCTTGTGCCTACCCACTGTTTCAAAATCACTACTTATATTCTGCCCAATGTGAGCTGGGCGTAGGATGGTCTGGCAGAAGAAAAGCCCATACATTGTCAACTATCAACTTCCATTACACGCGAACTTTAAGATAATTTATAGTCACAAAGATCTTTGCTAATACAACTTTTGAGTTCAATTACATGTCATTCAGTTCTTGAGTATCCATCAACTATGAGATGTATCAGCAGAGATCTAAGTTGTTAAAATCCGGTTATTACTTAGAAACAAGTGCTTGATTCATGTGGAGGCCAAATGTGGTCGTGTGGGATTACTACCAGTAAGATGAATCATGAATGTGTATTGCAACTCGTATTTAATGGAATTTATAATAAAGATGGTTGGTTGTTTAAACCTGACAATCATATATGAAATTTCAGTGATTATCTCGGAAAGGAAAATTTACTCTTTATACTTATCCACTTCTGTTTTGAACTCAGGCCATGTTTTTGTTGAAAGCTTCTTTGATTTTCAGTTCAGTTTTGAACTGTCTTCTACTCCAAGAAGGCAAAGTAGATGGAAACAAGATATAGGAGGATAAATTTGTCTAAAGCCTAGGTCTGAGTGTCTGACTACGCAAATACACAACATGTACTGTTTGTTGTATTCCTCTCGGTAACTGTCTGAGATGGATTTGATGCTATATTCTATTGAAAGGCAAGTGTGCAAGAACATCTATGATGCCTTGATTATGGGCATGATGGTTGGCTATTTACATTTACATTTGTACACAAAGCATGATTGTTGATATGACATATGATTGTTGATATGACAGCTACGATGAAGGAATCACGTACAGAAACTTATGAGTTGGGTTCTTCTAGACAAATCTCATGGATGAGTCACGGTTGACTTGTGGATCCTTATCATGATGATGAGCCTTAACACTCCCCCTCAATCCTCAACCCAATTTGAAAAAAAAAAAAAAACACTCTTGAGAAATGGCCTGAGGCAAGGGCTTGGTAAAGAGATCAGCGAGCTATTCTTTGGATGACACAAAGCAAGTAATGAGGGCACCCTTCTCACGAGCATAATGGTAATCTACTTCTATTTGTTTGGTACGGACATGAAATACCATATTGATTTTCATGTACAAAACACTCATGTTGTCACGAGAAAAAGAAGGGGGCTTCGATAAATGAGTACAGACATCTCGTAGAAAAAAGGAGAGCCAAATAATCTTAGCAACAGTGGAAGCCATGTCACGATATTCTGCCTTAGTGTTGGATCTAGGAACAATGATGTTTAGCACTCCATGAAATGCAAGTGTTATCAAGAAAAAGTGTCACGTCCCCAAAATACAAAGAGGAGAAAATATGAAAAATAAGAATAAACATTCATTTTCATGTGTTTAATGCAACATGAGCTCCCAAATATGGACCCACAAAATTTTGAAACATGATAGAGTCATAATAAAAGGTTTGCGGAAGCATGAAATCAATTGGTATCAATATCCAAAACCAAACCAACACATAACGAACTGAATATTTAAGGTTTAAGTTACCAAAATAACCTAGACAAAACAACTAAATAAAATTAGGTTCATTATGAAGTATTTGCTACTAAAATAATCTCTATAATGCAAGTCACTCCCGTGCGGACTCAGACCGCTCCGTAGCCATCTCCGACACTCCACTAAGGTACAACAACTGGCTCAAACGCTTGAAATGTTTAACCCTCATCTGTCTCCTCGGTAGGGTAGGGGTCGATACCTATGCACTATAAGCAAAGTAAACAGAAAGTACGAAAGCATAATCTATAAATAAAGTACAAGATCAATAAGAGTAATGACAGGTAATGATCATAAGAGAATAGCAATGTGACAATGATGAAAAGAACGTATAATCTAAATCCAATCTACAAAATAGAAGAATACAATAATCACACAGAAGCAATGCCCAGGCTTTGGGTGGTCAGCCCTAACTATCTCAATCACGTCAGCGGTCATAAACTGATCAATAATCCGGAATACCAATCAAACAATCAATTCGGATATTACAGTGTCAGCACACATCTGTGATCAGCCGTCCAATTACAACTGCAGTCGTCCAATTATGACCAAATTGATGTACATATATCATAATAGAATAGACCTAGTGGTTTGTAATGCTCTAACACAGAAACCTAGGTCAAAGTAAAGGGCTAGCTGCACAACAATCCACAATCGAAAATCGATAAATCATTCGAATAAACCTCTATAATATCTCAATCGATTGCCAAGCCACATCACGGTCCATATCCAATCAATGTAGGGTATGCAAGTAACAAACAAACATCAATCTCAATCATGTATGCAAAGCCAAAGGTCAAACAATAACCACAAGCCAATCCTAAGGTCAAACATAAAGTCTCGTACCCAACAACCACAGGAATCTCTAAGTAAATAAAAGATCAACGCATCCCTTCTCAATCAATGGTGCATAGACATAATTAAGGGCTTTCCAATAGAGATGGGTTGAGCTCGAATCCACTAGGATTTTTCAGATGTCATACCAGGTACTAAACCCCATGTTAATAAGATACTGTGTGCCCAGACGATATTTACTAGGTCCAATGATCCAAATATTAAGGTATAAACATATAATTTTAACCCATTAAAATCAAAGATACCATTTAAAATTTAATTTGCAAATAACAGCCTTAATGTATAATTTTAAAAAACCTAAGGATTCCATCTATAACATTTTCCAAATTCAATTCTTTATAAAATAAACTAAAGGGTCTAATTTAGTTTTTATAAAACAACCAGGGTCTTTTTCCTAATTTCTAGAAACTCAAGGGACAAGGTGATAATACTCCACAGTACTACTAAGGTCACATGGGATGACATCATCAGTCATCACCATTCCCTCTCCTATATTCCCATACACATAAGGTCCTGTACTAATGTCACATGGGATGACATCATCAGTCATCTCCATTCTCTTCTTTATTCCCAGCATATAACAAGTCAAGGCCATACACAGAACTCATCCAAAACCTAAGTGTCTCTTGCCTATAGCAACCAGATGGGCTGGATAGCCCACCTGGGTCCCATGGTAAAAACACGAGTATAACCCCTAATCGACTGGTTCTGGACATTTGTCGTTGTTCTCTATTTTCAATGGGATCGAGTTGAGTCCCAACTCCAGCCAATCTATTTACACTAATACACCATCTACAAGATCTTAGATGTAGAAAAAGGGTTTTCGACGCTTAAACGCATGTGCTATGGGCAATAATAGTTTAAAACATAACATCAGTCACATTAGTATGAAAAAAACGACGGAATCATCCCCAATTTCCAATCTCTATCGTAAAAACAATTAACATAAAAAAAAGGGCATCAAAGGGTTTCTATATGTATTCACAAGCCAATCAACGAAGAACACAAATATTAAATCTATAAATTATGGTTAGGTACTTGCCTTAGGTTCGCGGTTGAAGGAGACGGACTAAAATTCCTATTGTCAAAGCCCAAAGAGATTTCCCAACAAAGAAGGTTTCACAAGGAAGAAGATGGTCGTCTCTAATCGGAGATCCATCGGCTAGATTCTAAGTTGCTAGGTTGTAAAAGCTAAAGGAAGTAGGGAGGGAGGGAGGGAGGGGGAGGGGGAGCAAGAGAGAGAAGAAAAGAGTACGGTGGTGTTGTATATATAGAATGAGAATAAGAGTTGTAATCTAACTTAAATGCTAAAAAAATAGAATTTGGGTTCCAAATAGATAAGAGTTTGGGTTTGTGTCACAACCCGGGCCCGAGGACCCGGCTAACCCGAGCCGCGATCACCATACTTACTCCCGTAAACCCCGAATTAACCGAAGTTAAAACGAGATCCACAAGGGATATCAATCAAAGTACCTGTCAAATATAAAACTTTTGCGGAAACAATATATATTTGACAATTATAACTTATCATTTACATGTATACAAAAGAAAGTCCTTATACATGTATTGTTTCAATATACAATTGACAAATGCTGCATATATAAAAATACTATGCAGACGATAGTTAAATACAGTCCAAAATATTAATTACATTCTCAAAATGAATCTATAGACAATCTCTCAAAACGGTTGACAAAATATTTCAATCCCCAATTCGCACTAGAATACCAAATCAGATGGTATCCCGCCGGTTTCACTCTATTAGACCTCTTGGAGGAACCGGAGCGGTCTCCTCCGCTGGCGCCGGGGGCGCTGCAATACCGGCAGGGGCAACCGGGCCTGTAATGCCATCAATAACACTAATGAACACGACGATTCAACAATGTATAAACAATTCTTGCAATAGTATATCAATACATTCATATTGCAATAATGACAATTTCAATGTTAGAGAAATCTAGACAATTCTACAATAACAATAATAAACAATGACAGTCAATATCAGTCAGTATACACGTACCAATTGGCAACTACCATAGCATTCATTGCATTACATTTCAATTCATTTCCATCTTCCCTCAAAGGAAGGATTATTCATTTACCATCTCCCCTCAAAGGGAGGCTTCAATCAATACCCGAAGATATGATCGGAATTTTAGTGGGACTTACTAGTATCCGGGCCAGGGACAACTAGCATCACCACGGAGCTCCGGAACACCCCAATATCCATCTGCTGCAACAGGATTAGTCATTCATTATCATTGAACTCATTTAGAGTTCTAATACAATCGCTAGGTAGTGCCAGACTCAATGATCAATACATTCAGTGAGAAAGCCCTCTTTGTGGATCCAATTAAACTCAATGATTCCTTTCATGACAAAGGAAAGGAATGACAATAATATCAATCTCATTAGATTGATCACAAGGACACAATGAGTATAACATTAACTACATATGGTTTTACTCAATCCCATCTCAATCCTATCTCAATCCTAAACAACCATTCGGGTGTAATCGTTGGTTTCCAAATGCACATGTTATTCACGATGGACATCACATTTGTATATTTAATGTGTGCATTTCTAGTCCCCGTAATTAACACCCATGGAGTTTAGGCCTTATCCCATTATATGGTTCATCCAAGGAACCCCTCTTTCTTCTCTTTAAAACACCATAATTCTTCATAATTGACTAACCCATGATTAGTCTTAAAAACTAATCGGGGACGCATTTATCTTTAAGAGTTGTACTCCAAATTTTCGTAAAAATCCTAAACCCAAAATTCACCCCTAATCGGTCGGACCGTTAGGTCCGATCGATTAGCCAAAATTTTCACTAAATAATGTCACTGGGCCAGAAACAGGATCGCTCGAGCGGACCCACTGTTCGCTCGAGCGGACCCAGGCAGAACATCGGTCGCTCGAGCGAACCCACCGTTCGCTCGAGCGAACTCACACAGAACCATGTTCGCTCGAGCGGACTAAATGTTCGCTCGAGCGAACTCTGCAGAACTAATTTCGTCCCAAACAGAGCCTCGTTCGCTCGAGCGAACCGTGCAGAATTTCAACCCGGATTCTGTTCAGTTCACTCTTCTTCTGCATTCTTTTCTCCATTACACTTCCACAACCTGCATAAGAGATTGGAACCTCCTGTCCCCCCTCATACATCATCCAATCACATTCATTACTACTAATCACTCATTAGCCACCTTAATCACTTCATTAAGCATGTATATTAAACCCAAAAATCAATGTAGAATGCATATAATCCATGGCAAATCTATGAACAATTACAATGATTAATATTAATCACAAGCAAGGTTTATACTTGCCTTTTTGAAAGCTATCAACTCAAAGCCCTCTTTTGCCTAGCTTGGTTTGAGATTAAAATCCCCAAACTTCAAACCCTAATCAACAATAACAACCAAATGAACTCCCATGAGTCATTGGTGCTAAAAATCACGCCTAACCATTCCTTAATAACTTGAAAATCATAAGGGAATGCCATTACTTACTTGTGGTCCAAAGCAAAGAGTTCTTGAGGTTTCTCTTAAGCTCCACTCTTCAACAATGAAAACTTTGCTTGGGGAAGAAGATGAAGTTGAAGATGAACTCCTCAAAATCCCTCTCCAATCACTCACAAGCTCACTCTCAAACAAGAGGAATGGAAAAAGGAAGGGAGAAAATGGAGAGCTCTAGGGTTCTTGAGCTTCAAGAGATGAAAAATGAATTCATCTCTCCCTTTTCATTCTAATATAGGGCTCTTTACACTAAAACCCTCACCCATTTAGCATATATTCATTTTGAGTCAAATGACTCCTCACTTGGCCCATTTGATGTCAAATGGAATCGCGTTTATTATGAAAGTTGACGTACTCTTCGAGATACGCACGTTGGTATCAAGAATTTCCGTATTTGACGAAATACGTGAAAACCCGTATTTACGAAAAAGTCCTTGGCTTACCTTGTTTGAGTCTAAACTCATCTTAATCCATTCAATTTCATTCAAATCCATTTCATTAGGCTTAGTGTGTCATTAGAGACTGATTTGTCCCTCTTTGGTCATTAACCTTAGTTAATCCAATTAATTAGCCTTAATCTCGATTAGTTCGGGTAGGAGTGTAACAGTTTGAGAAGAACTATGCCCAGCAAACTGGGCTCGGGTTAACTATGATTCAAGTCACCTATCAAACAAGCCTAACTCACCAAACCTAAGCCTAACGTGGTCCCCACTTAGACTAAGCACGTATTTAACTAAAATACAGTCAATTACATAATTATAATAAGACAAATAATATATATATATTAAATAATCAAAACGTCACAAAAAGTGCAAAAACTCGTTGTTGAATGCAACGCTAGTTGATATTCTACCCAATCAATTTCCGAATGGGCATGGATATGCAATGCTCCAATGGATAGAATTTTCACTCCATGGGTGGCTGTACCACTTACAAAGTGAAGAACTTCGCTTAGAATCCTAAAAATCAAATGGCACATTGCTGATTTCTCCGTAAATTGACACACAATTGATGCTAAATAAGATGTCAGGCTATCTAAGAGCAAGATATTGTTGTCCTCCCACTATGCTTTAGTAGTGAGTCAGGTCTGAAAATGCAGAAGTATCAGCTAGCCTAGGTTTCTTTGAATCCAATGGTGTGGAAATTGGTTTGCAACCTAACATGTTGGCACATGCGTAAGAGATCTGTAACATACTTAGATTGTGATAAATGTAAGCCATTTGGAAGGTGAGTCGCCTCTACTCCTAAAACGTAATGGATGAATCCCAAGTCCTTTATTGCAAATTCAGTGCCAAGTTGTTTGATAAACCAATTTAGAAAGCTTTAATTGTCCCGATAACAATCATGTCGTCGACATACATTAGTAGAACAATGATCCCATGTGTGGCAAAATAAGAACATGGATGAGTCCGTGGTGCTGCAGTAAAAGCCAAGTGTCAATAAATAGTTGTCGAACCTATGGAGCCATGCTTGTGGTGCTTGACGAAGCCCTTAGAATGCCTTTTTTAGGCGACATTCATGAGGGAGCGGACATAGATCAACAAAGCCCGGCGGCTGTTCCATAAAAAACAAGCTCAGGAAAAATATCCTTGAAGGAAGGCATTTTTTACATTAAGTTTTTTAATATCCCAGCGATTCATGGTGGCTATTGTCAGCACGAAGCATATGCCCCTTGGTATTATAACAGGGGAGAATGTTTCAGCAAAATTCAATGCTTCAACTTGATTGTATCCCTTAGCTACAAGGCAGGCTTTGAGACGGTTAAGGTGGCTGCCATCCACCTTGAGTGTTGTCCCATATACCCATTTGTTGCCCACAATGTTCATATCTTTATATCGAGGCACAACGTCCCACGTTCTATTTTGTTCCAAAGCATCAATTTCTTCGGGTATGGCTTGAGCCCAACTAAGATGGTGACGAGCAGTTTTTATAGTTTTTGGTTCAGTGGGAATATGGGTAAAGGATAGATAGGCAGTGGCGGAGCCAAGATTTTTGTTCGGGTGGGGTGGCCAATGGTCAATTGAAAAGGCCATTCATTCTTTTGTGAGATTTTTGTCACATTAACAATTAATAAAGAAAAAAAAAGTATTGCATTTAAATAGATTAACAGTTGATCTTTCTATTATATTTTTCTATATATGATTTAAAGATAAAGTCAATTGCGTTAGAATCATTGTTAACTACCAATAATCTCTATTTATAGCATATGTTTAAGTCAAAAAGTGTTTTTTTTTTTTTTTTTTTTTTTTTTTGTAAGGAAACCAAACTACAACTAACACCAAACTCATAAGCAAGCATTTTTCAATTCTTCAATAGATTAATGCATCAATTAGCAACCACACTACCAGTTTCTAATTTGTAATCGAACACCATTAGAACCTTGTTTTCACTCCCATTATATTGGTTTCTAAGCATTTTTTAATGCTTAAAACACTCTGAAAAAAAAATCTAATACTGTAGATTTACGTCAAATTGAGGCTTATACGCCACTGTGATACATCTACAGTTAACGAAAATGTTTAATTGTTCAACAATTAATTATGATGTTACCTAATGCATATATCACAGCCTTGTTCAAAGAGGGCAAAACAGAGGTTTTTACACATGCTTCTGCCGACTACTAGTTTTAAAGGATTGTGCTCACGTTCTGCCCAATGTGAGCTATGCTCAGGCTGGTATGGCTGATGAAGAGCCCATATATTGTCAACCATCAATTTTCATTCCATGAGAGCTTAAGATCATTTATTGTCCCAAGGATGTTGGTTCTTAACATCTCTAAACTACCTTTAGTTTTTGATCTTGTATTCTTAGATTCTCGAAAAAAATAAAGAACAACATTAGAACTATAAAATACCCAAATGGCTGAATCCATTGATTGAAGATGCTTCATCTCTAACCTGAAGTTTTTATCAGCACGACCTTAGGTTTCAATTCTTTTTCTCTTCATCTTCTCTCCCATAATGCATAGGACAATAGCTTCTTCTCTTTGCAAAACCATGAGAGATATAAGAGGGAGCAATGACCTTGTATAACTTTATTTGCAATACGTCAATGAGTAGACTGTAGAAGTCCTTCCTATTGTAGGAAAATTACAAGTCATTCAATTCTTGAGTTGTATTGGCAAAGATCTTTGGTTGGGTGGTGTTGGAATTTAGAATCCAATTATGCTTTAAGAAACAAGGCTGCCTGGATCATCTGGGGCCCATGTGTGGTCATGTGGGATGACTACCTATAGTAAGATGAATGTGTATTATAACAAGTTTACAACACATTTGTATTCTTATGGAAAGAGTAACAAAACCTAACAATCAAATATAAATTGCAACAGTGATCTCTAAATCTCTAAAAAGAAAATTTGCTATCCATGCTGATCAGTTTCTTTTTCTTTTTTTTTTTTTTAATTCAGGCCATGTCTTTGTTGAAAGCTTCTTTGATTTCCAATTTAGTTTTGGGCAATGTCTTCTACTCTAAGAAGCCAAAGCAGATGGAAACAAAACCTACAATAGAGGATTTTTTCAGCACAGCATTTTATCTGAAACTGAGGTCTGACCACTTACAAGATTTTGAAATGCAGTTTCATTGCTATATCTCCAAAGAAAAAGGTACTTAAATATCTTGTATCGGATTGTCCATCTTATTATGCTTGGGAAACACCACGGTGTTGATGCAAAAATAACTGTTATGCTGCAGAATTAAACTTTATTTTAGAGAGTAGTTACATAATAATTGTTATGTTGCAGAAATAACTCCTATTAATTAGTTAAAGTGAGTTAGAAAGTTCGGATTCTATTCAAAATTTGAATGCAAGGTTAGTTATAATAGTTGTTGGTTGTCGTCAGTTGAAGAAGAAAATATGGGAGCAGAGTATATGTGAGCAAATTGACAGGATAAAGAGGCAAAGACCTTTTCTATTTATTGTTTCTGTTTTGTATTTGAAGGATGTCCCCTCGAAGAGGACTTGTCTAATGTAATTGTCCTAGTCAATAAAATCTTGTCGTTTTTTTTTTTTTTTTTTTTTCTGGTTCTTAACAACAGTTAGTTCGAATCCTCTCACTATTTCCTTTATACCAAAAGCCTTGCTACTAGGATTTCCACAATTATTCCTTCACTCATCTTCCAAAACCAAGCCGCCTTTATTAAGGGAAGATAAATTCACCAACATCCAGCTATGACCCATGAACTATTCCAAAAGCTCAATACAAAAATTAAAGATAGCTTCATTTGCCTGCAACTGGATATCACAAAGGCTTTTGATAATCTTCAATGGACATTCCTTTTTAAAGCTCTGAAATTCTTTAAGCTCTCAAAAGAATGGATTAACATGATCAATAAATTAATTACAACTTCTAGGAGTTCTGTTCTCTTAAATAGTCCTTGTGGTTTCTGTTGGAAAGATAATGGATCTATCTAGAATTACAACATCAACAACATTGATCTATTGCAATTAACAATTAATATTACAAATTGATAAATCTAAACTAAGCGTACCTGATGCCATGAAGGAGTGAATTTGTGGTCCGGATTCTGAATTTGATCAGGTGTTTAATACTTCATACCCACAACACCTTCCGCCTCATTCCTCTCTATACCAGCGATGGAAACATTTATTTTACGTAAGGGGCTAAAGGCAGGGACTGCGGGCAACCCTTTTAAAGTGATAGATGATATCCTGTCCATCGAGGATATCCATAACCATAACAGTACCTTGAAACTGGTGAGAGTGGGTTATCCTCAATTAACCAAAAATATAAATACAGAATTGTCAAAACTGAACCAACCAAAGATAAGGATAAACCATTTCAAAATAAATATACGTGGTTGTTGGGACCACATATGGTTAATTCTAACATTCTCCCACTTGGTCCAAAAAACACCACTAGTTATATATATATATATTATCAAAATATATAGTTTAGAAAGTCATATCTTTGGTTCAACCTTTTTTTTTTTTTTTTTTCAAACTTAAAACTCGATGAGTGCACTCTAATTTTGTAAAAACATACCCATATTTCAGTTTTGGTCAAGCTTTATTCTTATCAAATGAAATACCTATATATGGACAATGATGCTCACTACAAATGTAGGACGTAATCATGTTACAGTATAGAAAAATTCATTTTCAAAGACCTTTATACGCAATTTCATAGATATACTATATTGGTGACTTTAAATTTATCCAATAGTCCACTTCACTTTAAATCCTACTTACATTTGAATGTGCTCAATTAAGTAGGAAAGCAAAAAAAAAAAAAAAAAAACAAGAAACAATTATTATAAATGTCCACATAAACTTTAAGCATTAATAGAATGAGCTGACCAGGCCCATATGGTTTACATGATCTTTATGCACATTTGGCGCCAATGCCTTGGTCAATAGATCTACAATCATCAATCTTGTATTGATGTTTTCATGGACACATAATGTTTCTTTACCTTCTCCCTTACAAAGAGATACTTGATCTCTATGTGTTTGGAACCGCTTGAGCTTTTATTGTTTTTGGAGAAGCGAACTGTAGATGTATTGTCACAATAGATCTTCGGTGGTGTTACAATGTTGTCTACCACTAGAAGTCCCTGAATGAAATTCATTATCCATAATGCTTGTAATGTGACGTCATCATATACCACGAACTTTACTTCCATGGTGGAGGTTGTAACAAGTGGTTGTTTTGTACTCCTCTATGAGATTGGCCCCGTTGCCAGCAGAAAGAAATACCCAGAAGTAGACTTTCTGATGTGAGGCCCCACCCTTGGTGGGGCCTCATTTTTTAAATTGAATATTATTAATTACGGTAATATAGCATAATTGTACTAATTAATAGGGGTTATCAATGGTAGATAGATATTTTCCTAAGTTTTAGATTATTTTATAGGATTTAGGCCCATTGTGTATTTTATATATCTATAGGGTGTCTTTTTATCATTTTTGTAGGGTTTTAGGAATTGAGGCCCTTACTAGTAATTAGGTTTTTGTAAGGGGGGTTTTCCACACTTGAGAATATTCTAGAACTTCTACCAAAGGACCTAAATGCCCATGTCCTTATCCACATTCCTATGCAAACAAAAATGCCATTTTTGGCAATTGTCCCAAAAACCCTAGCCTATATAAGCTAAGCTATTGCATTGGGAAATGAACCCTAAATTGACTCTCATTTATCCCTCATTTACCTCTCATTTGACAAAACCCTAGCTGAAACCCTAATTCCCCAAAATCCTAATTTCAAGAAGAAGAAGGGGATCACCTCCTACCTATTGTTACTACAATCTCCTAAGGACTCTCTGTTACTAATCTCTTCTTCTTCTACAACTTAAGGTGAGCCTTCTTCCTTAACTCAATTTCCATATAATTCTCTAGAATTCCCTCTTTTTATCTAGATTCCTTTTTAAGCCTTAGTTGTCTTGTGGAATGGGTGCTAGGTTTGGTAGATTGGATTTGGTTTGGATAGCTTGGATTGGTTCATCTTGCTATTTTCCCTTGCAATCCGGATTTGAGGTAAGTGCAATGTACATAATTAATACAGAATGCATGTTTACTGTTTTTTATTTTGAAAAATTCATTCACATTATGTTAGAAATGCTTAAATTTACTCATGAGCTTGTTTCTTTGGATTATGGCCATTAATAGATGGATTTATGCTCATTTGGGAGGTTGATGGGTCAATGTTAATTGTGATAGGTCAATAGGAGTGGGATTCCACTCTTATCTAACCCATGGTAGTAAGAGGGGCCACTGTATCAGGTTTCTGCAAATGGAACGGTGAGGGCTTGACCTCTTGTGTTGAGATCGGGACCCAGGTGGGCCACCCGATGGCCCATCTGATCCTTGGATTCAGAAGAGGACCCACGGGCGATCCTAAAGGGGCTCGTCCCATAGGGATTGGACACCCCTGGCCCACCATCCATTAGCTTGATCAAGAGAG
>QPKB01000004.1:55574083-55654440 GCA_003546025.1 Camphora micrantha | reverse complement strand
TGTGTTCCAAATGGTTACATCTTTTAAATACAAGTTAAAATTGATTTGAATGATTTTCATCTTTATGCTTATTATTTTTTAGGAACTCTTAAATGAAATTCAATTTTAGTGTTATACTTGAAACTCAATTGGTTATGAGCCTTATAATTATACTATTTAATCAAATTGATTTTGGTTATGAATGCATTTTCCATGTACTTAATGGTTATATACTTTTGATGAAGAATGTATGATGTTAGAAGCAATTTCCACTTCCTCATCTAGTTACAATCTTCTTAGAAATGCAAATTGAATTGGATGCACTGTGCTTTCATGTTACATTATTGTAGATAACTGGTAGTGGATCGTGTAATAGACTTGCATTGTATTCTTTCACCCTTCTATATTCTTTTAAGCGCAAATTAAATTTGATAATGTTTCTTTTTAGAGAAAATCCTTTGGTTACCATGATCATCTAAGTTCATAAGTAACATTAGTAAGGGTGGTGATTTTGTGTGTTGATTAACTCATGATTTTTTATGGGATAGTGTTTAAATTCATTTGGCATTTCTTTGTAGTTATACATATATATGACGATCCATAATTCCATCTCTATGCAATCCATGACACACTTCATGCCTCATTCCTTCTTCTGCATAGTTATATCTGTTATGGATGATATGTTAGACATGAGTTGTCCTCATGACCACATGTGGCAACACTGTTGGGACCCACGGTTTGAGCCCACTAATTAAAGTTACTTTCCCCTTTTTCGGTTTTTGGTTTTACTAAGTTTATCTTGGATTAAGTTTTAGTAAGCCTAATCAAATAAGACTCTTGTTGGTAGGTATGAGGGAATTAAGGAAACTTACCTTTTATTAGATTTCTTTGATGGGAAGAAATCTCTCTAGGGCTTATATATATATATATATATGGTTTTCCGGTCTTCTCTTGCTTAACGTACGAGAGATATGAAAAGTACCCATCAACTTTACGCATATTGGTGTGGGTAAAGGGAGATAAGAGAAAACCCTATTTGAAAAAAGAGATCTGTTCATCATTAAGATCATGGCGCAAGGTATGTACGCTTTTAGTATTTTAGATTATCCATCGTTAATGTGTAGATCAAGATCCATAGGTTTGATTCGTATTGCAAACCATATTAGATCTAACAAATGTTATCAGAGCGATGGGTTGTGATTTATGCATTCAACATTCTTTTAAATTGGATAAATTTTTTATTTTATTTTTATGGACAAGCATCTCAAATAAATCAAGAGCTCAGATTAGATCAATGATGGTGAGTAGAAAATTCTGATCTAATTGTATATGGTTCTAAATTTCCGATTTCAATACTTGTGCTCTTCCTTGATTTGCGTGTTGATGCATGTAGAAATCCTTTGATGCCTTTTTTCATATGATAAAGTTATTACACGATAGTATGATATGAAATTGATTTAGATTGTTGCATAATCCTCTCTATGTAAATATCAAATTGTTCCATATATGATTATTCATATAGTCACATCTTAGATACTATTTTGGAAATTTATCTCTTGTGATTATTTGTCATATATGTTGAGATAGATGGGATTGTTTTGTAGCTTATAGTAGTATCTATGAAATGCAATCTCACAATGTCTATCACATACTTTTAAAAGTAAAATGTGTAAAAGTGATGGATGATTATGATATTGATTTATGCATGCTTATGTTAGTAATATCATCTTTGTGCATTTTTTTAATTTTGTAATTGTGTTTATGTTCATATGAATCTCTTTAAAATCCATTCATTGTACCTCATAGTTATATCTATTGTTTGATGGATGTTTTAGATGTTGAGTTCATATGGTTTTGAAAATTATATGCTCCATCAAGTCATATCTATGAAATGCAATTTCTCTTGTTCATCATTTTGCTTTTTAGTTGTAGTTATTATTAGTGATGAATATTCATTTATGATGCTTTAATAGGATTTTGTATTTTCCACATCCATGCTCTATCTTGATATATATTATGTGGGTGTGATAGACCGTATGCACACAATGGATTGTTCTATCGAGTTACATATTTTTGTAGTACATTCCATAAGCATCATAGTTCAGGATTGCCACCTCTTATGCACATATAGTTAAATTTCATTATCACCATTTTGTATATTTCATGGTTGAGGTTTGGCTTTATGATTGAACTTTATTTCATAATCCTTGTGCATCATAGTCATATTAATTGATGGAAGAAATGATTTCAATATATTTGTATGCTCATAGCATTTGATTCTCACAGTCACATTAGTTTATGCTATTTAACCCCCATTACTCATGGATATCTCTGATTTGGACTAATCCTCATAGTTATATATTTGTAACTCCATTTTAGAGTAATTATATATTTTATTATCCATGATTGCATATTCCCATGCCTATGCTCCATCTTTAGCAATTTGATCATATTGGCAAATATTGTCTAATCCTTTCCTTGGAGTTGACTCTTTACCTTTTACCACATAGTAAAATCATTGTCAACTTATTGGTGAAAGCAGAAAATGGATTGAGGGGAGTGTAGACAAAAAAAGAAAGCAGTAGACCTATGCAAACTGATCAAATTCATCCTTGAGTTGGCTTTGGTCCCTTACGATTGTTACCTATCATACATGATAGCCTGCTTTGCATTCCATTTTCGATTTCTTTTATTAATATGTGTTACTGAAAGGTATTTTCTTTGTCGCACGTGTGTAGGATCCTTTGTAATTAGATGGCAAAGGGGGAGAGAATGTACAATCTATGTAAGGGGGAGAGAATACAAAACTCCCCAAAGATGGAGAGGATGTATATCTTGTTGTACGAGATGAGATTGCATATGATCAAAAGGAGAGGGAAAGTATGGCAAGATCAACGAAGAGAAAAGGCTTGCAAGATAAAGAGGATACTTGGCCGAGAGAGAGAGAGAGAGAGAGAGAGAGAGAGAGAGAGAGAGAGAGAGTTGAAAAGGAAGAATGCTCAAGCTCCAAGCATCAAGAAGAATGAAGAAAAAGAACTAGAGCCCAAGCCAAGTCAAAGGATTATCCAAGAGATTTCAACACCCGTTCAATTCAGGGGGAGCTGAAGACTTAGAGTAAAAAATTCAGTATTGTGTGTTACCATCAAATTGTAAAGGGAGATATTGTTAGAGATTTTGTGTGCTGTAATTTGATGAATGCATGTTCATTTTGCATCATTTGAATTTTCACAAATGCATTAATTTTGAAAACCCTTAATTTTATCATGCATGGTTTTATAATTTTTAAACTAGATTTTTCATGCATGTTTCGGATTTTAAGACTTCGATGCATTATATTGAAAAATTAATTTCGTTCATGCTTGCCTATGATCTTATATTCTATGACTGAAGGAGAAAGATGAAGACTCCTGTAAGCTCTCTCCGCCTTTGTGTGATTTTGGCCTTGTTTTCTTAGACGATGTCTCTCCTTTTACTGGTTTTATCATCTGGGTCGTTTCCAAATCAGTCATTGTATAAGTTGTTGAGGGAAGCTATGGTAGAGCTTAGAGTTGGCGGTGACGTAGGAAAAAGGGTTGAGAGAATAGCTATGCGTGGTTTGTCTCTCTTGCCTTGCATGAGTGAAGGGTGTCTTTGTAGAGATGAGAGAGATAGCAATGTTGAACATTCATTTGCTTACAAAGGCAAGAAAAAGAGGTGCCTAGTAAGGCTCAACTTCTTTGTCTACCCAAAGAACCATAATGGAACTCTAGATTAGGATCAATGGAATTTGGAAAATTAGGGCTAAATCCGAACTCTTAATCTCTAAATCCTAATTCCAAACCTTAATCACCAAATCTTAAGCCCTAAATCCCCAAATTCTAAATGCAAACCCTAAGCCCTAAATCACCAAACCCTAAATGCAAACCCTAAGCCCTAAGTTCTCAAATTTCCTTTCTTCGTAAGCCCTAATTCCACAAACTCCCATAATTTCATAACCCCTAATTCCCCAAATTTCCTTTTTTTGGAGTTTTTTCTTGGACTATAATATGACGTTACCATTATTCTAATAATGTTCATTTACAAATATAGGTGAGCTTAAAGAAAGGATAAGGACTAAAAAGATATTATTTTCCAAAATATAATGATTATTACGTACTTTTTTGGGGTTCTTTTGAGTTTCTTCAGTATTATTGTAGTGTGGTTGCTAATTGATGCATTAATTTATTGAGGAATTTAAAATGCTTGTATATGAGTTTGGTGTTAATAGTAGCTTGGTTTCCTTACAAAAAGAAAAACTTGTTGAAAATCATGTCTTAAACCTATTCTATACATAGAGATTATTGGAAGTTGACAATGATCTTGACGCGGTTGACTTTATCTTTAAATTAGATATAGAAAAAGATCAATTGCTAATCTATTCAAATGCAATACCTTTTTTCCTTTTCCAATTTTTAATGTGAAAAAAACTAACAAAAGAATGAATGGCCCTTTTCAATTAACCATTGTCCGCCCCATCCAAACGAAAATCCTTGGTCCGCCACTATCTTTCTATCCTTTACCAAGATTCCCACCGAAACAAAATCTATAAAAGTACTGCTCTTCACCGTCCTAGTTGGGCTCAAACCATGCCAGAAGAAATTGATACTTTGCAACAAAATATAACATGGGACCTTTTGCCTCGACATAAAGATATGAACATTGTGGGCAACAAATGGGTATATAGGACAACACTTAAGGTGGACTTGACCCTCTCAAAGCCTGCCTTATAGCTAAGGGATATAATCAAGTTGAAGCATTAAATTTTACTGAAACATTCCGCCCTTTTATAAAACCAAGGAGCATATGCCTTATACAGTTATTATGACAATAGCCACCATGAATTGTTGAGATTGATGGGCTCGCTTATTCGCTCATGGGACTACTAGGGTCAGCGGATGTGAGAGTCCAAGGGGCCCAACCCTTTCGTGACCGGAGACAAGTGAACATCAATTTTTTTGTATGGGTATACCAAATTTTCTAATATACTTGGAATTGACAGGTGGTAGTCCGTAGATCCACCTTCACACATAGAAAAGAAAATTAACTTTTTTCTAGTTTTAATTGCATATATATTTAAGAAAAGTGACACGTTTTGATTTGAATGTCGTGAAAGGCGATTTTCATTTTTTTTGCCGTAAAAGAAGATATTTTTGCCTTAAAAAGCGGTGTTTTTGCCATGAAAGGCGGTTTTTTACTGGGAAAGGCGATTTATAATTCTTATAAAAAAGTGAAGACAAGAGTTATGGTTTTTTTATGTCTCTATAAAAAATACAAACTACAATGAGAAGTAAGAAAGGGGATTTAACTTCTCAAGATTGTGGGGACTCGTTCAGATTGACGGTCGCAAGTCGTGTATGGACTTCACCATAATCCTTCAGATGAGAATAGAGAATGCTTTTGATTCGCTTGGATCGGCTTGAACCTTGGATTTTTGGAGGATAAAGATCAAGAGGATGTTCTATATCCAACAAAAAGCTAATTAGACTGGCTGAAAAGCCATGTCTAAGCCATAGAGACTAAAGGAAAGGGCCTTGAGGGGGTGCCCCCCCCGAAGGGACTTTGGTAACTTTGTAGTGGTGGTCGCTGCAGAACTTCTATAACAGAGGAGAGGTCGTTGTTTCAACTTTGTAGAGTTTTTTCTCTCTAGGAATTGCGTGTTGTGTGCATCATCATCATCATCATGCTTTGGAATGGTAGAAATAGCATCCTTTTATAGGCTTTTGGTGGTTATGAGAGGAGTTTATGAGCTTTAAATGCATTAATTGCATTAATGCTTCATGATGGGAGGAGTTACAAATTTTTAAATTTGTATTTTTGTAACTCCTTTTCTTGGCTTTTGATTTGCCGTTGAAGAATAATGGGCTTTTAATTGCCTTTAAACTCCATGATGAGAGGAGTTACATGGTTTGATGCCATGATTGTGGTTGACTTGTAACTCCCATTCCTTGGCTTCTAATTGGGCCGTCCAAAATAATGAGTAATTGACCACATTAATTTATTATAAAATGGGTCATTAACCGCATTAAGTGGCCACCAAAGCATTTGAAGAATCGCGGGCCGTGCCTCGTCTTTTGGAATTCTACCCGCGGTGTGGGAAGCCTTGATCGCCGGTGGATCTTCATGCCGATTGCTGTTGGATGATAATGTAATTTCAGATATTAATTGTTACCAGTGGGTCGGTACCATCCGTCTTGTCGATTTCTCGATTGGTCGAGTAGAAAGTGTGTTTTCTTGGTCGACTGGTTGGTGATTTTGAAGCGTCCGATGACGATTCCATGATTTCGACGGCTGATCCGTGACATTGAAGAAGATCGACGAATTTCGTGTCCCGAAAATCAAATTTTTGAAAAAACACAGAGGCCAAATAGCTCGGAACGCGAAAAGGGACCTAAAGATGGGTTTTCAGTGAAAATCCGGTGACCTGGATTTCTAGGGTTGCCGCTGACCATGGGGTATGTTCGCTGGCGACCATGGGGCTTTTTGCCCCTTTTGGTCGCCTCTTTTCAGCCGTCTCCTGGTTTTTTCTGCTTCTTTCTTCTTTGATATTTTTTTTAGCATTTTTGCACATGTTTTGGCATGATTTCCTTGTAGAAAACTTGACTAGAAGCCTTGCAGATCAGAGGGCAAAGTTTTTGATTTTTCGAAAAAGCCGAAGACTTTGTCGCACAAAGTTGTCAATTTGCCGTCAGAAGCCAAAACTAGGTCAAACGATGTCGGAATGATTTGAAATTTCAGGTGAAGCCTCTTAAGCAATAAATAAGACCAACCACATGCTTTTGTTTGAGTTTTGAATCCATGTATGCTCCTGTCGCCATTAAACTTGATTTTGTTGCGAGGAAGATGCCGCGTTTTGATATACGATCAATCGATGTTCGATTGACTTGAAATTTGACAGGAAGCCTATTGGAGTAATTTTAAGATGATCCATTAACTCTGATTTGGAAATCATGGTCCTGGGGAGCTCCGCCGCCAAAAGGCTTGATTTAGCTTCCGGGAATCAAAGCCTGGTCAAATGTTGTCGAAATGACCTAAAACTTGACATGTAGCCCCTTGGAAGTATTTTGAAATCACACATGCAACTTTATGGGATGAGTGATGGCCTTGGTGGTCCTCGCCGCGGAGAGGCTTGGTTTTGCTGTTTGAGGGTTGATGTGGGGTCAAACGTTGTCGGTTCGACTCGAAACTTGACATGCAACCTTTTGGAAGTATTTTGAGACCATCCATACGCTCTAATTGAATATCTGATGTCATTGATGTCGCCGCCGCCGGGAGAGCTGATTTTGCTGCAGCTTTTGCTTCTTGGGCCAAACGGTGTCGGAATGGCCTATAATTTGATGTAAAGCCTTCTAGTGGCATTTTGAGCCCAACTGTGTGCTCTGTTTTGTGAATTCGAGTCTCCTGCTTCACGTCGCCGAGAGGCCTTGTTCAGATGCTGGATGATTGAAGTTAGGCCAAATGATGTCGTCGAAATGGCCCGAAACTTCATGTGTACTCTTCTTATGATTTTTTTTTGAAAAATCTTGCAGTTTTTATTTGATTCTGACATGGTTTCATGCTTGAAGTAGCCTTGCTTGTTTATAGTAGGATGCAACTTGATGTAGTTTCTTGATGTTGAAAGTGTATGAAGAGGCAAAGTAACATTTTTGGTGTCAATAGAGATATTAAATAACTTGATGTAAAAAATGCCTCCCTCCAAGAATATTTTTCATGAGCTTGTTTTTATGGGACAACGACCAGGCTTTGTTGATCCATGTCAGCTCATTGATGTATGTCACCTAAAAAAAGGCACTCTATGGGTTTCGTCAAGCATCACAAGCATGGATTGATAGGTTCAACCAGTATTTATTGACACTTGGCTTTTACTGCAGCACCACGGACTCATCCATGTTCATATTTTGCCACACATGGGATCATTGTTCTACTACTGTATGTTGATGACATGATTGTTATTGGGATACTTAGACCTTTCTAAATTGGTTTATCCAACAACTTGGCACTAAATTTGCTATTAAAGACTTGGGGTTCATCCAATACTTCTTAGGAATAGAGGTGACTCACCTTCCAAATGGCTTACATTTATCACAATCTAAGTATGCTCTAAATCTCTTACATGTGCCAACATGTTAGGTTGCAAACCAATTTCTACACCGTTGGCTTCAAAGAAACCTAGAATGGCCGATAATTCTGCCTTTTCAGACCCGACTCACTATTGAAGCATAGTGGGAGGACTTCAATATCTTCCTTTCAGATAGCCCGACATCGCATTTAGCATCAATTGTGTGTCAATTTACGGAGAAATCAGCAATTTGTCATTTAATTTTTAGGATTCTAAGCGAATTCTTCGCTTTGTAAGTGGTATTGTCACCCATGGAGTGAAAATTCTAGCCACTAGAGCATTGCATCTCCATGCCTATTCAGACACTGATTGGGTAGGCTATCAACTAGCATGGCATTCCACGACCAGTTTTTGCACTTTTTCTTGGTAACACTTGCATTTCATGGAGTGCTAAAAATCAACCAACTGTTGCAAGATCTAGCACCGATGTAGAATATCGTGACATGGCTTCCACAGTTGCTAAGATTATTTGGCTCTCCTTTCTTCTACGAGATCTCGGTACTCATTTATTGAAACTTCATCTTTATCTTGTGACAACACGAGTCCTCTGTACATGATAATCAATCTCGTATTTCATGTCCATACCAAGCCCATACAAGTGGATTACCATTATTTTCGCTGCACTCATTACTCGCTTTGTGTTAGAACTTGGTCCGGGCAGCACCCTTAACCACGGGGCGTAGCGTGTCAACAACGGGCTTCAAACGGTGAGTCTCCGTTAGCCCGCATTGAAGATATCCAAGTCTTGACCCTGCGCTTATAAGTTAAACCGCGTATTAACTTAGCATGAGGCTTTTTTAAAATAACTGTGCGGTCCCGGAAATCATAAGAACTCCGAAGTTAAGTATGCTCGGGCGGGAGCAGTACTAGGATGGGTGACTTCCTGAGAAGTCCTCGCGCGTGCACGTGAGCCAAAGCGGACAATTTCATGCTGAGTTGGGCAGGGCTATGGCAGTTGGTATCAGAGCCGAGGACGACTCTATTTCCAGTTAGAGAGAATGTGAGAACTTGGTCCGGGCGGTATCCTTAACCACGGGGCGTAGCGTGTTAACCACGAGCTCAAACGGTGAGTCTCCGTTAGCCCGCATTGGAAATATCCAAATCCAAACCCTGGGCTTATAAGTCAAACCGCTTATCAACTTAGAATGAGGCTTTTTTAAAAAACCGTGCGGCCCTGGAAACCGTAAGAACTCCGAAGTTAAGCGTGCTCGGGCGGGGGCAATACTAGGATGTGTGACCTCTCGGGAAGTCCTCGCGTGTGCACATGGGTCAAAGCGGACAATCTCATGCTGAGTTGGGCGGGGCTGTGACACTTTATGTCATCCAAAGAATAGCTTGCTGATCTCTTTACCAAGCCCTTGCCTCGGCCATTTCTCAAGAGCCTTTTTTCAAATTGGACTCGGGATTTAGGGGGAGCATTCAGGCTTATCATCATGATAAGGATCCATGAGTCAACCGTGACTCATCCATAAGATTTGTATAGAAGAAACCCAACTCATAAATTTCTATGATTCCTTCATCATAGCTGTCATACCAACAATCATACTTTGTATACAAATGTAAATGTAAACAGTCAACCATCATACCCATAATCAAGGCATCATAGATGTTCTTGTACACTTGCCTTTAAATAGAATATAGCATCAAATCCATCTCAAACAGTTATAGAGAGGAATACAGCAAACAATACATGTTGTGTATTTGCGTAGTCAGACACTCAGACATAGGCTTTAGACAAATTTATCCTCCTATATCTTGTTTCCGTCTCCTTTGCACTTCATGGAGCAGTAGACACTGCTCAAAACTTTGTTGGAAATCAAAGAAGCTTTCAACAAAAACATGGCCTGAGTTCAAAACAGAAGTGGATAAGTATAGAGAGCAAATTTTCTTTTCCAAGATAATCACTGAAATTTCATATATGATTGTCAGGTTGTAACAACCAATCATCTTTATTATAAATTCCATAAGAATATGAGTTGCAATACACATTCATGATTCATCTTACCGGTAGTAATCCCACACGACCACATCTGGCCTCCACATGCATGAATCAGGCACTTATTTCTTAGTAATAACTGGATTTTAACAACTTAGATCTTTGCTAAGACATCTCAAAGTTGATGGATACTCAAGAACTGAATGACATGTAATTGAACTCAAAAGTTGTATTAGCAAAGATCTTTGTGACTACAAATGATCTTAAAGTTCTCGTGGAATGGAAGTTGATAGTTGACAATGTATGGGCTTTTCATCGGCCAGACCACCCTACGCCCAGCTCACATTGGGCAAAATATAAGTAGTGATTTTGATACAGTGGGTAGACAGAAGGATGAGTTAAAAACTCTGTCTTGGCCTCCATAAAAGCCTCACATTTGATGTAAATCTACCATAGTAAGGTTTCTTAGAGTGCTTTAACCATAAAAAAAATGCTTAAAACCCATTATAATGGGAGTGAAAACAGGGTTTTAATGGTGTTTTGACTAGAAATTAGAAACTGTTAGTTTGTTATGACCCATCAATGGTTACATTGACTAGAGAAGTCTGTATGCAACATTGGAATTAATTAGATAATGGCCATTGTTTTAAACCATGGGCACAACCCTATTTACTTGAGCAATAGCTACATGTTCTAGGCTTGGGCCAATCCTATGCAACATATTTAACATAGACAAACCACTTATTTATGAAAGGGGAGGGTAAGCCACACCAAACTAATAAGCCTTAGGTCTGGATTTGGGTTTGTATATAGGCCCACAAACTAAACAAACAGAGGTTAGACCATATTTAAAACTCAGAAAAGAAACCTGAAGCAGAAATCAATAAGCAACTGAGGTGCCTTTGGGAAATTACTCAGTTACTCATTCAACTTGCCAATCTCTGGGACCTAATGAGTCAGGTTGACCCAGCTGACTATGGGCAAGTCAGGACAAGTTTATATACCATTAGTTAGATGAGCATTTATTGGGGCTATCCCAACCCATGAAAGTCCCCAAGTCACTGCTGTTTAGCCTTGATCTTGCTTCGTTGCAAAAAAGAAAAAGAAAAAGAAAAAGAAAAAGAAGAAGAAAAACTAAGTCAGTATGTATGGGGTTTTACCCTTTACCTCCTTTTCCCCAATCCACACAATCTGCTCCTCTATGTCACTAGCAGGGATGTTGAAATTGGTGAGAAGAGAGATGCCTGAGATGGGTGAATGTGGTTTCACAACCAACTCGTCTGTTACCATGAACGTTGCTGGTCCAGCTATAAATGCTCCTCCAAGCTCTGTCAGTGCATCGGGAAACTTTTGGTTCACAGTGGATAATTGTACGCTCCTCCTCCCATGAGAGCACGTATGAGGGTGAGGAATTAAAATACCAGAGTTATAGCAACTAAGGCAAAGAAAAAAATTGGCCTTACATGGGACTTGCTCTTCAATCTGTAGGAGTTGATTCTTGGTCCCAAAATAGGGTGCTAGCTGTGGGTTGAGTAGAATGGCTCTGCATTCCTCACATTTCATGCAATCTTGAACGCTTTTGTATAAGTTATCTAAACATCCCACGCCAGAACATCCAGCCAAGCATTTAACTATGGAACCAAGAGGAAAGGCAAGGAAGCTAAATAGTATATCTGCCAATTCTTCCCCACCTTCGGCATACAAGACCCTGTTGTTCGATTTTCTTAGAAATAATTTTACAGACATCTTCTTGGAGTCACTGCCTATCTCTTTCTCTACTTTAGATCGAACCATCTCGTCGGAATTAAGAGGTATGAGTTTCCGATCACGGTCTACCCCATCATCCGTGTTGAGCTCCCCTAGAAATGCATCAGTTAAAGGTGTCTTGGATAATAACAAACGCTTAACCAGATGCAAAACCTGAATTCAATAGATTTACATTTTTCTTGAGTCAGTATACCTTCAATAAAGGGAAACAAACAAATAAAATCAAGACCAATTGCCTATATGCCTACTTCCTATTGAATTTATAGTATTAAAACAGTGTCACAGGGCCGGCTCGAGACAATTCGACGCCAAAAGCGACAATCCTAAATAAGGCATTTTCTATGTTTTAATATTATTATAAATATTTTATTTAAAATTTATTTTTCTTGCTTTTTTGTTATGCAAAATTGCTAATTAAGTCTTTATATTCAAGTTTTGCTAATTTATTTTAAGTCCACATCCAAAATCCACATGAAAACTTTGGATCCATCCCCCAAACCTCACATGAAAATTGGCTCCCCCCCCCCCCCCCCGCCCCACCTCCCGCCCTGAAAAAAAAAAAAAAAAAAAAAAATAAAAAATCTTAAATCTACCACTAATGGGGCTCGAAGCATTTTCACTTTTGCGCACGGTGCGCATACGCACCATGAGTCAGGACATCCAAGATGAACTGAAGAGTTAAGCACCACGTATTGGATGTTCTAGATGCAGGGTGCTCATATGCACTATGGGTAAGTGAATAAATTCCGACGGGGGCCCCATTGTTTATCTTAAATTTTAAGATCAATTATTAGGAATGAAATCTCAAGCTATGGATCTATTACAACCACATCATGGATTAAATCTGAATGGGCTCCTATTGAAATAGGATACACAAAAATAATGAGAAATGCTTGTAAAGCAAATTAATGACTAAATGTATGGTTGAGATTTGATACACATGGACTGCTAGAAATATAATGGTGTGAAATCAATTGGACTCTTAGCAACAGTAATATAAGGGGTATATTTGAAAATATAATAGGCCATATATGACACTTTAAGACCCTATAAAAATTAACCTTCTTAAGAGAGAGTTATTATGAGGCCTTACATTTTGGGGAGAAAAAAAAAAGGGACGGCAGTTGACAAGTTTGATTTTTTGGAATTTCAAAAGATGCCAGCTGCTATTGTGGGGCCCTTTTTTATGCCTTGTTTTTTGAGGCCTAAAGCAAAGGCTTTATTGGCCTTTTGCTAGAGCCGGCTTGCAGTGTCGAAGAGGGTCTAACGTAGAGATCTAGATGGGACTATCAATTTCATATGATTTAATTTACGAGAATGATAGGTGGGTAACCATTTCCTACTAAAGAACAGATTGGGTGGGTGGGTGGGGGTAACCATGCCTTGAGGATTTTTTTTTTTTTTTTTTTTTTGGTGGGGGTGAGGGGGGGTTTCTGGATTTTCACCTTTAATCATTCACTTTTAACCACTTTAATACACCCGAATTGCTTAAACATCCTAACAGTTCAATTTTAACTAACCAAAAGGTCCTTATGATTCATTTGATATGAAGACATTGCTTAGAAATCTTAAGAATTCCTCGAAATTCAAAGGAAAGAGGACAATATGAAAGCTGTACTTAGGGACTTAAAAGCAGAGAGTCAAGGGTGGGAGGGAACTATCAATTTTATGACTCACTTTCATAGGGTGAAAAGTGGAAAACATTTCTAACCAAGGGGTGGATATATTGATCATCCCTTGTGGGTTGCCACGCATTATCCTTCCTCTTGGGGCCCTTTGCCTAATTCAATTGAATTTCTAGGAGCTCGCAGGAAATGGCATTTATTTAAGTACAGGTATTGAAGTTGTGAAAAGTGAATTGTCAAGGGTGGGGATCTAGATGGAGGAATCAATTTTCTAGAATTAAAATAATTAGGATGAGGATGGAATCATTTTGTTAAAGGGGATTACTTAAGGTTTCCTTGTATATGTACCTTTGAACCTTCATGAGCCTTTTTTTTTTTTTTCTTTTCTTTCTTTTGCCAACTCATGCACTCTAACTCAAACACGCATGTTCCTATCTAACTGAGCTACAACCGAGGGGCCATGGGCCTCTTTTCTATAATCACATTGTGTAAGAGACAGAGTCCCTTAGTCTCTCGATAGAAGGTCCTTTTTGAAGAATTTCTAGGAATTCATAATAAAGGAGATTTGCCAAAAGGATTGTCAGACGTGATGAGGAGTGAAGAAGGTAAAGTAAAGATCTAGATGGGACCATCACTTTTCCAATTACTAAATGATGACAGGGTGACCTTTACCTATTGAAGGACAGATCATCTGATGGCCTCTAATGGATCTCTCAACTTTAACCTTCCACTTTCAGGCCTTTTAACCTAAAGGCATTGCTTACAAATCCTTGTAACTCAGAACAAACTAAACAAGTGGGACCTAGACAACGTGACAAACAACGCTAGCTTGTTAGAACCCAACAAGTAAGAATGAATCCATTAACTATATTTTCTAAATTTTAGAAATTCTGCCCTTAGTACCATTAACGAAAGTTTTGAATCTTTAAAAGCAGAAAAAGGAAAGGGAAAAAAAACCTAGAGATTGACTGTTTGCGCAATTGGTATTGATTTCCGAAGATCTCATAGAAAAAGGGATTCTATCGAAAACAGTATTACAGGTTTGGTGTAAATGGTTGAAGGTGAACAGGTAGAAGCGACCGTACATTTCTGAGATTTAATTTAGCAGGATAGTGGGTGGGTAATCATTTCCTACCAAAGGAAAGATTATCTTGATGACCATCACCGATGTTTACCTTCCACCATTTACTTTTAGACCCTCCGATTGAAAGGCATCTCTCACTTCAAACTACTTTACCTCATGAAAGCAAACAAAAATTTACTCAACAATTAACCTTCCCTCTTACATTACTTTACCCGGAAATTATTCTAGATTTTCTTCTATTCACATGGTTTGCCTGAAAGAAGCGAGTGGATATGTTTGAGAAAAGACATGAACAAATTTATGAACCACCACATACCTCATCTTCACTAACTTTCACATTTCTCTCCTCAAGCACAGATATATCACTGATGCCAAGTTCCCTCAGCAGCGCAAAACTCTTCGTGGAAGAAGCAACAGATATCTGCAAATCATCTCTTATCATAAACCTCGTGATCTTCCCCTCAAGTAACACCCCTTCTTCATTAACGTCCCGCTTCTCTTCATGTACCCTCGAACCCATCTTTTTCCCACAAAGACATGGAGCGTCTTTAACAGTACTGATCAAGCCGTGAGTTCCAATACAACAACCCAGCGTACAGATGTAGTACTTGGTACGATAGGTGGCTCCTATATTAACGATTAGAGGTAGATACCTGTATAGTTCTTCTGCAGAGCTTTTGGGATGGAGCAGCATGTCTTTGCATGCTTCGGTATTTAGGAACTCCAAATCAAGATCCTCCAGGCTCTTATATAACTTGGTCAAGGAACCCATCTTGGACTGCTTGCCGGAGAGCTTGATGACAGTTCCTAGGGGCAATGTCAAGAAGCTGAAAAGGATTTCTACAAAGTCCTTGCCGGATTCGGCATAGATGACCCTGTTACTTCTCTTGTCCACTAGGAGAGTCAAGCTCATCTGTTTGGCTGCCATGGAATTCTGTTAAGTTTTGAATGGTTTCTGCTTTTCTTTTGCTCTCTGAAAATGAAAAGGAAAGCAGTCTTAGGTATCCAATACCAATACAATGTTGCATGAAATTCTGTTGAAGTGTCTGCTGGGAATTTAATGGTTTTCTGCTTCTTTTCTTCTGCTCTCCGACAACGAAAAGGATCTAGTAAGAAAAGTTAAAGGTAAAGAGCCATAGAGGTCTTCGGTATCCTTAATACTGAAGTATACAACAGAAGAGTATAAAGCTTGATCGGATGGATTAATTATGGTAGGCTTGACCATGTATAAAGCTTCAAAAATATAAAAAAGTATATTTGTAAATTTATTTTCAAGCATTTGGTTCATTCTAAAAAAAAAAAAAGTATGTGTAGATTTGAATATTTCAAGATTTCTAGAGAAATAAAAAAAATTACCTTTCCCTTATAAAAAGTTCGACTTTTCTTAACCTCTTTCCTTTCTAAAACTGGTGATTTTGATTTCCATGATCATAACCATTTAATGATGTTAGTGTTTTTAGTCGTTTGGAATCTCCTTTTTTTAATCACCCAAACATAAAGTTAGTTGAAGTGGGCCCCACTAGGTCGTTTGGATTGTACTTGATCATTTCTCTTAAATGATTTATCAAAGGGAAAAATTGAAAAATGAAATGAGGGTATATTTATTATTTCTTAAAAAAAGATACGAAGAGGACTTAATTAATTGAAAGAATAATGGATCCCATTTAACCAAAGGTAAGATGTCCAAGACAAATGCCGTGGCCTTGGGCCTATTTGCAAAAGGCCCAATGATTAAATAAGCCGGGGCTGGGGTACTTCGGCCCAGACAAGCCCAGCACATGCTCAATGGTGTAAAAATAATGGGAGACTGGAATATTAAAGATATCCATTTTCGTCATTACAGTAACATTAAAGAAGAGTTCCGTTTTCCCACCACTTTGGCTAATCTTCATAAATCTGCAAATCAGAGGCTTGTAAGTTGTAACATTGAAAATTTGCAGGAATTACTTCATGTCTGAAAACCAAGGATCAAGAAATCTAATCCCTGACAAAGGACTAGAACCAGAATGTGTTTTCAAGTGCAACTTTATTCAAAGTAAAGCTGAAATTTAATTTGACTAGTTTTTACAGTAGACTGCCTTTCAAATGCTAATCCTCTTTTTACATGCGAAGAATCTGACAGATAGTAAGAAGCTGACAAAAGGTGTGCTATTATCAGAATAATATTAATATGTGTCTAACATAAGTGGTAAATTTTTCTAAAAAGAAAAGGAGGGGGTTAATTATGGAATCAGACAAGGTGTAATGAGTAATCTCTTTTTTTTTTTTTTTCAAAAGATCGACGATTCTACATTCTAAACCTAAATAAATTTAATTTATGACTGGCATGGTAGAAGCTGGAATGTCCAAAAAGGCTGGAGACATTAGAGTGCGAAAAATAATGTTTGAACATTGGAGAAAGAATGGCCACATAACTTCTTTTTTTTTTTTTTTTGGCTATCGGAGGGTTCCCAAACCTTTGGGTTGGATTAATCCCTCCGGTCCCAGAGAGAAGCTGTGTAAACTCCCATTTAGCCCCATTGTGGTATAGTACAGTTTTGAGCTTATGACATCTAGGTGCAAACCATGGTCTTAGGCTAACTGAGCTACCCCTTAGGAATCAATCTATGAGAAACTTAGATCTGGACATAAACAAACCCAACCCAACAAGAAGAATGTATTTATGACCCTAGGTCCCCAACGATACAGAAATAAATCACGAAAAAACAATTTATCTAAGGGTTAAAACTTAGAGGCTCTTAAATCATGGGTTAGGATGATCTGATTTGGACCACATCTTGTCTATCTTTGATCCACATGTAATGCTACGCCATTAGGGTTGCAAATGGGTATCCGATTACCCGGTATTCCGACATGTAAAAACCTATTTTAGGTTCCAGATTTATAAACGAGTTCAGGTCCGGAGTCGAATTTAGGTTCTGATTGATAAACGCGTCTGGTTCTGTGTCCATATAGGGTCCGACCTGTGGACCCGGGACTTGACGTATGAATCTTTGATATTGCAAGCTGTATCTCAAAATTAATTTTTTTCTTTGATATTTTAATATATAATATTGGAGGTAGTAGACTTGATGCACTATTAATATAAGTTGAATGTTATGCTTATTTTTAATAAAAAAAAAATAAAAAATATAGAGAAATTATAACCAATTTTGAAACTCGATTCTAATCGTCTAGGTGGACCTGGTTCCGGAACCGGATCCATATTTTTCTACCGAAAGCAGGTCTAGAACCAACAAAATAGGTTCCGAGTAAAAAAGGGGCCCAAAACGGTTATTTAGAAACGGATCCAGGTCCGATATGGTTCCGACCCGGAACAATTCCGTTTGCAACCCTATACGGCATTGGTCCTTCTATATCCGAACGACATCCAAGTGTGCCCTACGAAAATGTTCCTGGTTTTATCGTAAGGAACCCTAATGATATCAGTATCCATTGCAACATAAAAATATAGACACACTCGAAAGGCACTTCATCAAACTCCATATGTAAGAATCCATAGAACTCCCCAATTGCATAATAAGATGGACAAGTGTTTTTTGGAGATTGAGCAATGAAACTGTACTTTAAAATCCTATAAGGGGTAAAACCTTAGCTATAAAATATCCTCCTCTTAGGTTTTGTTTCCACCTGCCTTGGCTTCTTAGGGTAGAAGACATCGCTCAGGACCGAGTTGGAAATCAAAGAAGCTCTCAACAAAGACATGGCCTGCACTCAAAACAAAAGCCGATTAGTCAAGATGGATAGCAAATTTTCTTTCCTTATATCGCCACTGTAATTCTATATCAGGTCGTGTCAGGTTGTGACAGCCAAAGATGTGTGTGTGTTGTAATACATATTTATCTTAGTATCCACGCGGCCATATGTAGGCCCCACATGATTCTGGCCTAACGTAATAACTGGATTCTAACAATACCCAACTAAATATATTTGCTAATACAACTCAAGAATTGAATGACATAAATTTCCTACAATAGGGAGGACTTTCAAGTCATTGATGTATAAATTATTAAATTATGCCATACAAGGTCATTGTCCTATGCATGTAGGAGAGAAGATCATGAGAAGAACAAATTGACAGTTAAGAGTTAGGATGACAAACAAAACCAGCATTTCAACTGCATGTAATTTTGACACGTTCAAAACCAACATCCTTGTGACTATGAATGATCTTAAAGTTCTGATGGAATTAAAGTTGATGTTTGACTATACATGGGCTGTTCATTGGGCAGACCAGCCTGAGCGCAGCTAACATTGGGCAAAATGTGAGCAGTGATTTTAAACCAGTGGCCAAGCAGAAGCATGACTTAAAAACTCTGTTTTGGCCGCTATAACGAAGGCTGAAATATGCAGTAGGTAGTAATGTTACCACAGTTGAACAATCAACATTTTTCGTATATTACAGAAGCATCACAGTGGCCTAAAGCCTTCACATTTGATATTAACCTTCCATACTGCAGTTTTTTATATTGTTTTTAAGCATATAAAAAATGCTTAGAAACCAATATAATGGGAGTGAAAACAGGGTTTTAAACGTGCTTGAGTAGAAATTAGAAACTCTAATGACCAATTAATGGCAACATTAACAACAGAAACCTGTAAGCAATGGGTGAATCCATCACATAATGGCCACTATTTTAAACCATGGCCAAAGCCTATTTTATCGATTAATAGCTAAATGTGCCAGACCTGGGCTAACCCAACAAAACATATTTAACTAAGACTATATATTTCTGAAAGGGAAGGGCAAGCCGTACCAAACTAATAGACCTTTTGTCTGGATTTGGCCCTGCATGTAGGCTACTAGCTCAAGTCGGACCATACTTGAAACTCAGAAATTCAGCCTCTCAGAAACCAATGAGCCAAGTAACTGAGGTGAGTCTGGGAAAGTATTCGGTTACTCATTCAACTTGTCCAACTCTGAAATCTAATGAGCCCACTTGACCCAGCCAACTTGGGGTTACTTAGGATGAGTTTTTATACCATCAGGTGGACAGGCAAACATCTGGGCTGGCCCAGCCTATGAAAATCACTAGTCACTGATATTTTGCCTTGATTTCACTTGGTTGCAGATTCAGAATTAATTCAATATGTACAGGATATTTTCACTTTACCTCTTTTTCCCCCATGCACACAATCTGTTCCTCTATTTCACTGACTGGGATGTTGAAATTGCTAACAAGAGGGATGCCCAAGATGGGTGAAAGAGGTTTCACAACCAACTCGTCAGTTACCATGAACACTGCTGGTCCAGCCACAAATGATCCTCCACGCTCTGTCACCGCATCAGGAAACTTTTGGTTCATGGTGGATATTTGTATGCTCCTTGCCCCATTAAGCAACTCCATAGGGCCTGCAATAAAAAGTACACTAGAGTCATAGCAAATAAGGCCTATGATACCCAAATACTTATACAAGCCCACTGTACTTATTTCAGACTAACACAACACTCATATTGATACCCGATACTACATTGATACTTCTAGGGAACTAGATTAGCATATCCCACTTAACAAGCTCATTATCTCATATAGACTCATTTAATATTCTTACCTCTCAATTATGAAAAATGTTAGAAAGGAATGTAAACAACGATAGTTTCATCAATTCAAAAGTGATCAAAGGAAAGACTTAGGGCGGTCATATCTATATCCATGCCCTAAATTTCCATGTGTAGAGTCATATCCACAATCCCCATAAATGTGTTTGTACCTATATATATCCATATCTAGACATCATAGAATTAGGGGATGAAAAATGATGGGCTTACATGGAACTTGCTCTTCAATCTGTAGTAGTTGGTTCTTAGTCCCAAAATAGGGTGCTAGCTTCGGGTCAAGCAGCATGGCTTTGCATTCCTCAGATTTCATGCATTCCTTAAAGTTCAATTCTTCAACACTCTTGTATAAGTTATCTAAACATCCCATGCTAGTACGTCCACCCAAGCATTTAACTATGGAACCAAGAGGAAAGGCAAGGAGACTAAACAGTAGGTCTGCAAATTCTTCCCCACCTTCTGCATACAAGACCTTGTTGTTTAACTTGCTTTGAAATAACTTCACAATCATCTTCTTGGAGTAAGTGCATATCTCTTTCTCTGTTTGAGGTTGAACCATCTCTTCGGAATCAAGAGCTATGACTTTCAGATCAAGGTCTACCCCGTGATCGACATTGAGCTCCCCTAGAAATACATCTGTTAAAGGTGTCTTGGATAGTAACAAACACTTAAGCAGATGCAAAACCTGAATGCCAAAGGAGTACCATTTTCATGAGTTAGTATCCCTTTACCTTACTAGAAGGTGAAACAAACAAATGAAATCGAGATTAAGGGCCTATATGCATACTTCGTATTGAGTTCATAGTAAAGGATCTTATTTATTTATTTATTTATTGGAATAGTGTTATAGATGAGAGGGATGAAGGGTCTTAGGTAGAGATCTTTATGGAACTTACCAATTTCATAAGACTTAATTTACCACAGTGATGGGTGGGTAACCTATTCCTGTTAAATAGCGGATTGGAGGCGCCTTGTGATCTTCACCTTTAATCTTTTACTTTTAACCCCTTCGAAAGATAGGCATTGCTTAAATATCCTAAGAATTCAATGACGAGTTAAACAAAAAGTCCTTATAAATCATTTGATAGGAAAGCATTGCTTATATTTCCTAGGAATTCACAGGAAATAGAATAATATGGAAGCGATACTTAGGAGCTTAGAAACGAAGAGACAAGGCTGGAAGTGGATGTCTATTCTATGACTTACTTTCATAGGATGGAAGGTGGGCAATCATTTCTAACCAAAGGGTGGATAGTTTGATAATCCTTTATGGATCTCCACCCATCATCCTTTCTCTTGGGGTCCTTTGCCTCAATAGATTGAATTTTCAGAACTCGTAGGAAAGGGATCTACTTAAGGGGGGCATTGGGGGTGGAGAGTGAATTGTCAAGGGTGGAGATCTAAATGGAGGGATCAATTTTGTAGGAATTAAATAACGAGGGTACGGATGGAATCATTTTAGCAGAGGGTATTTATTACGCGAGGGTCCCTACAAGTTCATGGCCTCCCTGAGCCTACTACTTCTTCCTTTTTTTATTTGAATTTTTTAATTTTTTAATTTTTTAATTTTTTTATAAATTTAGGGACTCAAGCTCACAAACTCAGAACTTACTGACCCTTGTCCCTAACCAACTAGGGTACAGTAGAGAGACCATGATGATCTTTTATATAATCGCATTGAGTAATAGACAAACAGGCCCCTAGCGAGCTTAGTCCCTTAATAGAAGGCCCTTTCTTGTGAATTTGTAGGAAATCCTAGTAAAGGAGATTTTACAAATTAAAGGAGTGTCAGTAAGGAATGAAGAATGTAAAAGTAGAGATGTACATATAGGGTTGTCAATCGTTTCGTGTTAACTAATTTGGGTTAAATTCACCTCAACTTATACACAACCCATTAACTTAACGGGTCAAAAATCCAACACGAATACGACCCGTTAATTTAACGGGTTACACGACCCAACCCGTTAACCCGTTAAGTAATTAAGTCATTTAAAAAAAAAAAAAAAAAAATCAATAAAAAATATATATATATATATATATATCTAAGGAGAAGAATAAATAAGCCACACGAAAACTTTAAGTGAGGATCTCGAGTGGATCCCACCTAAAACCCCACTATAAAATAATAAATTTTAATTTCTTCTTTATGAATATAAATTAATTCTAACTATACTTAAGGACTAAAACAATTTTAACTGGTTAAGCGGATTGTTAACGGGTTATCGGTTTAATTCATACACGACCCATTAACTTAACGTGTTAACGGGTTTGACCCATTAATGACCCGAACCCATTAAGAGCCCACCCGAACCCGTTAATATCGTGTGGGTTCGTGTCGTGTTAACAGGTTGTGTGGCATTTTGACAACTCTATGACTACGTAGGATATTTACTTTTCCAATTACAAGGATGATAATTGGGTAACGTTACTTATTGAAGGTTGGATCATCTAATAGCCTCGATGAGATCTCTCAACTTTAATCTTTCACTTTCAGTCCCTTTTAACGTAAAGGTGTTGCTTACAAATCCAAAAAATTTAGTACCAGCTATACAAGTGGGACCTTGGCAAAGTAGCAAATGACCCTAAGCATTGTAAGAACCCAACAAGAAAGAATGAATCTATAAACTATATTTTCTAAATCTCAGAAATTCTGCTCTTAATAGCATTAACCAAAGGTTTGAACCTATTTAAAAAATAAAAAGAAAAAAATGAGATTGCTTGTTTGCTTACTTGGTATTGATTTCCTAAGAACTCATAGTAAAAAGAGTTCTATCAAAGTAGTGTTACAGAGGTGGACTTGGAGATGCGACATCGCATTCTTAAAATTCAATTTAATAGGGCGATGGACGGGTAATCATTTCGTATCAAAGGATAGGTTATCTAATGGCTATCTTGGGTCTTCACCTTTCACCATTCACTTTTAGACCCTCCTGTGGAAGGCATCACACAAAAAATTCTACTAATCTTAAGGGGCTAAAAAACATGAAAGACTAAAGGTGAAGACCCACAATAGACCATCAAATAATTTCTCCTAAACTCTATAGGGGCCCGGTTGTTTGCAAGAAATGAATACCTAAGAATCCCAAAAATTCTAGGAGTTTTATGAAAAAAACTAAGCCTAAACTCTGATTAAGCAGATAAGTTAAGAAAAAAAAAACTTTTTTTCTGATGAAAATACCATCATGGTGATGTGGCCGGCCACTTGGCGATATTGTCACTCATTTCTCATTTCCCTTTCAAAAGAAAATCTATGATCATCTACCCTTCATTTGAAGTAATTCAAAAGAATCCTTGAAAACCCTCCATTTGTTTGAACCATTCTCACCTTCTTGAAAACCCTTTGATTCAAAACCATTTACTAATAAACAGTCCCTTCGGGGAAAAAATCACGTACCTCCTCTTCGCCCACATTGACGTTTCTCTGCTCAAGCACAGACGCATCACTGATGCCAAGTTCCCTCAGCAGAGCGAAACTCGCTGTAGAAGAAGCAACAGACGCCTGCAAATCATCGCTTACCATAAACTTCATCTTCCCCTTAATAAACACCCCATCTTCCCCATTTGCATCAACATCCGGCCTCTTCTTTTCAGTGACGTTGATATCCATCGTTTCCCTGCAACGACATCGATCGTTCATAACCGTGCTGACCAAGTGGTTCTCTTCGTCGCCCGATTTCCAATTCCGACAGGCGTAGTACTGGGTAGGTTTGATGGCTCCTATATTAACCATTAGAGGTAGATTCTTGTACAGTCTCTCTGCAGAGCTTTTGGGATGGAGCAGCATGTCCTTGCATGATTCGGTGTTTAGGAGCTCCAAATCAAGATCCTTCAAGCTCTGATATAACATGGTCAAGGAACCCATGTTGGACTGCTTGCCGGAGAGCTTGATGGCAGTTCCCAGGGGCATTGTCAAGAAGCTGAGAAGGGTTTCAACAAAGTCTTTGCCGGATTCTGCATAGACTACCTTGTTTCTTTCCTTGTCCACAAGGAGAGTCAAGCTCATTTTCATCTGTTTGGCTCCCATGGAATTCAGCTGTTGAAATGAATGGGAATTGAATGGTTCTTCTCTGCTACCTTCTTCTTCTGCTCTCCTGCATTTAAAATGGGGTAAAGTCGGAAAGTGTCTTTACTAAAGAAAATTTAAAGCTAAAGAGCTCCCCGTCCTCGGTATCCTTGGCACGTAAGGAACAAGGATACTACAAGTACGAGCTAATGTTCCAAGTAATGTCTGGGTTGGGCCTGAATCAAGTTGGTGATTCAGTTACCCAAATAAATGATTTGAAAGCCCAAAAGAGTGACCAAAAGCCAGCCCTTGCCTGCGTTGATTGACTAAATGGGCGGACTCAGGCAGGACATTTGGGGGTGGTGGTGGTTGGGGTGGTTTTAAAGGCATCTATTTCAGTGAGATCACTACGATTGAAGTAGAATTTTCGTTAACAATAGAAGGATCGTGACAATGATTTGGAACAATCTAAACTTAATAGTTTTGGCGCACTGTAGAGGATTTATATAATCGACATTTATAATTTCTTATTATTTAATTCAAATGTACTTAATCCAAAGAGTCCGAATGCTTTGATTCATTATAAATTCAATAGGTTTCTTAGCTGCTCACTAGTATCGGTCGTCACAAATCTTCAATCCATTGAGATTTGATGCCTCTATTGGATTAATTACATGTAAAAGATGTAGAGATTATGAAAGATTCATGTATCTTTATAGTCAATCTAATGGTGGCTTGAGTGATATTTGATAAGGATCTATAAAAAAAAAAAAAGGGACCATGTGCCCCCGCCCCAATTAAAAAAAAAAAAATCCTAAAAAATTTCTAGCGAGTTCCACTCTAATAAGATCTGGATAGGAGAGAAGTTTAATGGGAGATATTTAAAAAAATAAATAGAATACCTAATTCAATAAATCAACTGATACATATAAATAAGTGGGAGGCAAATTTAGAATCTAAGCCATTAAAAAACACTTTTCTACTATTATCCATCATCTTAGAAATTTGTGTAATAGGACTAATTCCTACTTTGAGATAATCATGTCCAAAACACATTTGACAGAGAGCAGCCAAATAGCATTTTCTTTTATCAATAATTGGATAACTAACACTAATTGAAGTAAAATTATATTTGATGATAAAATACAAATGGACAATAATTTTAAATGGTTTAGATTTCAAACATAGCCCAGAATGCTAAAATAGGCATAATGATGGAGAGTTCATTATAATATTGACGACTTGTAAATATATTTAATAAATGTTAAAATGGATTTGTCATTATGGATTCATACTTGAAAAAAGCATTGGATGGGGGAGAAGATCGTAGAACTTAGATTGGTTAAACTCTAATCCATAACGTTTGATGGCCAGCAAGCAAATCCTGTTGGATCATTTTATTAGGGATGGCCCACATTGACCACAACTTTTTATTATATAAAACGGTCCTCTCCCTCTTTGGATTCTATTTATGGTTATAAAGGTTATTTACTGGTTGCCATTAATTGCTAATTTAAAGGGTATTATTTCTCTTCTTGATGGAAGGAGAGATTCAGGGCTTATAAAAGGTAACCCATATATATAACTCTTTTGGCTACGATAGTTTCTCTGCAACCATCACTTACCGGAGAAGAAAAGACAAAACACAAGAGAGTTGTGATTCTCCATTGAAGACCAACCATCTATTGGATCAGAGTTTCAAGATGACACAATCAGGTACCATTTTACTACTCTACTTGTTTAGATTAAATGTATACAGTAATATTGGATTGATTCCAGAGAGGGTTTATAAACCCAAGATTTTTTAACATTTGGTATTAGGGCCTGTTGTTTTCAATCCAATCATCTATTATCGTTTTATGGGGCTTTCTGGTTTCTTCCGGGAATAAAAACCCAAATACACAGAGGAAAGAAATTTTGTGTATTTCATAAGGGTATTCAATTTATTGGATAATGATAGCCTCAGAAGAGGACTACAGTGCCCAACCCAATCTGAAAGAGATGGGAATAAAAGATTTATTTTCTGTCATTTAAATTTTTTTATTTAAGAATTACATTAGAAGTTTTTTATCTCATGTTTGGTTACTGTTATCATTTTTGGGCACGCCAGTAGCATGATAATGATAACATGAAAGTATGTCAGAAAAGTGATGATATATATATATTTTTTATAATATATATATATATATATATATAAATTGGTTGTACGATGTCCTGTGTATATAGAGCCCAAGACAACGCACTGTTTACATTCTGCACGTTACTTTTGGGTGGCTGGGCCAGGCCTGGCGGGTTGGGTCAACCTAACCTGGCTAGCCTAACCTGGCTACCCAAGCTGGATCGGCCGGGTTAGTTTATGGTTTGGCCCTACCTGACCTGACTTGCCATTCATGAATTTTCTGGGCTGGGTCAGGTTCTGGTCTGGGCCAATTGTGGTTTGGGCCTGGCCCATTAAGGGCACATTAAGCCCATTTCAGTTTTGGAGAAAATTTTCTAGTTGGACCCACTCATTAGACAGTACTTATTTGTACATTGAATCGACCAAAATAAGCTTCAGAAGTGACCCAAATCAAAGTTTAGAAGTTAACCCTGAATTATTAAATTGAAAATTATAGTATGATCGATGGTTTTGATTATTCTGATGATATATTTTACCATCAAATCATTCTATCATACATTAATAGGGTCTAATTGTATTCTGAAAATTTCATTGGGCATTGTTTGGTCAAGATCATGTTAGATTGATCATTAAAGTTTGATTCTAATTATTCTTATATATTGTTTGTTCAATCCGATCATAGCCGTTAAATTGATAGTGTTGGCCATAAATAACATTCTGAATTCATTGATTAATTTCAGGATTGAACAAATTGGTCTATAATATACGGTCCAGATCTTGTTTTGATCATAAAAGACACATTTGGACATGGATCAATGATCCGTTATCTTCTGTGTATTGATGGCATTGAGATCTATCACATGAACAGATCTGATGGACTGATTAATCATTCTAAATTAGAGCATATTTTATTTTAATATTATGTTTAACTTCTTTTTGCTACTTCCGCCGCTAATCTTACTTAGCAAAATCAAAGTTCTATTTTATTGTTAATATTTAGATATGCACACTATGGTTTAATATTTAGATTTATTTATTTCTTGGATTGGATGAATGTATGGTTATGGTGAATCAATAAAAGATATTAGGTATTGATCAATGATCAATGATCAATTAATGATAATTTTGACCATTGATCTATGAAATGATGCCTAATCAACTTAAATGTGATATAATAAAGTTATTCGAAAATTATGTAATAGTGTATATGAACCAATATTTTTGATTGATTGGTTCATCACACTTGATGACCGAATGAACTAACTTTATTACTTAAGTATTGTTATTAATTTAAAGAATTCAACAATTTCTTAACTTGGTAGCAGCCAAAGCAACCCAATTATAGATAATTATTTAATTCTTTAAATTGAGTTAAGGTAGTACAAACTCTATTGTTTGAATATGACAACACTTAAAATTGCAATTTCATAAAGGAAATGGTTCGATTAAGCCCAAATGTATGATTTTCTATAATTTGAAATTGGAATATGATATGGTTAATAAATGTGTTTTGGTTGTATTTGATCTATACCCAAAGGAATATATTCAATACAATCACATCACATATTATAATCATGGTCATATTAATCAAAGAAAAGTAATATATTTAATGATTGTTTTTCCAACCCAAAGGTGGCTTTACAATGATGTACATAAGACTTTTAAATTTAAGAATATTGCGTAGCTAAATTCAAAGCATCACATAACTTATTATTACTTGTTTATTTTTCTTCACTTGCAAATTCCATGGCATCACTTTCGACTTAGGGAATATACCCATGTTAGATAGATCCAATTCTATTGAATGGCTGGACATGTTATTGTTAGCCATTACTTATTTGGACCTGGATATGGCTTTGGATGAGTCTAAGCCAACAATGCCCACGGATGAGAGCTCAGTTGATGAAAGGGCTAACTATAATAAATGGATTAAAGCCAATAAGGTTGTGATAAGAATTATTACAAACTCAATTTCAAGGACCATTAGAGGTTCCATCGAAGCAAAAGAAAATACTAAGGACCTACTAGAAGCTATAAAAGGTCAGTTTTAAATAACTGATAAAACTTTAGGTGCATCCTTAATTAGCCGTCTTACAAGTATAAAATATAATGGAACATTGGGAGTACGAGAAAACATATTTACAATGACAAATATCGCTTCTAAATTGAAAGAAGTTGATATAACTATGTTTGAAAAATATTTGGTGCAATTCATTTTCAATTCTCTTCCTCCCGAGTTTGGTCCATTTAAAGTAGCCTACAACCAGAGCTCAGCTCCATGGTCATTGAATGAGTTGATCGCAAAAGCTGATCAAGAAGAAAGGGGGCTTAAGGTTGATGGACAATTAATTGTTAATTATGTCTCTCAAATAAGTCCAAGTGAAAAGGAAAAGGCAAAAAGAAAACCAACGCTCAGGAAGCAAAGCCCAACAGGAAGGAGAAAGGTGCATAGAAAAAAGGTTTTTTCTATGGAAAGAATAAAGTGTAAAAGTTGATTTGAAAAGAGAGGTAAAAATCTATCTTTTGTATGTCAAGAAACCAACTTAGCTAATATCCCATCAAATTCTTGGTGGATCAACTTTGGAGCAACCATTCATGTATCTGGTTGTGCGCAGGGATTCCTTTCAAGGCGGACTCCAAATGATAGCGAGAAAACCATTACGATGGGGAATAAAAAGGAATCAAGGGTCGAAGCTGTAGGCCCTTATAGGCTGGTGCTTGACACTGGTCATGTCTTGGATTTAGATAATACTTTCTTGGTTCCTGATACTTCTAGAAATTTGATTTCAGTTTCCAGACTTGATTGTAATGGATTTAATTTCAACTTTGGACAAGGCGTTATGCATATTTTTAGCAATAATATTTTAATTGTGAATGGATATATGTGTGATGATTTGTATAGATTAAAACTAGATTTTATGTATGAAAAAACTTTACACACACCTCACATTAATTGTAGATTGCACATAGGCACGAAAAGAGGACCACTAAATGAGAACTCATCAAGGCTATAGCACAAAAGATTAGGGCATATCTTTGAACAGAGAATAAAACGATTGGTGACTGATGATTTATTGCCCAATCTTGGTTTCACCGATTATGATGTTTGTATTGATTGTATAAAGGGAAAACAAACCAATACAAACAAGAAAAGTGTCGCAAGGAGTTCTGCGCCCTTAGAAATTATTCATACTGATACATATGGTAAAATTCATGTTCCATGCTTTACAGGAGAGGAATACTTTATCACTTTTAGAGATGATTTTTCATGATATGGTTATGATTATTTAATTAAAGAAAAATCTGATGCTTTAAAAGTCTTCATGATTTTTAAGGCAGAAGTAGAAAAGCAATTAGACATGAAAATTAAAGTAGTGAGATTTGATAGAGGTAGTGAGTATTATGGTAGATACACTGAATCGGGTCGTGACACGGGCCCATTTGCTAGATTTCTAGAAATGAAAGGTATTGTAGCATAGCATACAATGCTGGGCACACCACAACAAAATGGTATAGGCGAAAGAAGGAATAGAACGTTAATGGATATGGTGAGGAGTATGGTTAGTAACATCAACTTACCCGATTTAATGTGGGGAGAGGCACTAAATATAGCAATGTATGTATTGAATCATGTTCTTACGAAAGCAGTTCCCAAAACTCTTTTCGAGTTATGGACTGGTAGGAAGCCCAGCTTGAATCATTTTCGAGTCTGGGGTTGTCCATCTGAAGTGAGAATTTTTAACTCACAAGAAAGGAAATTAGATCCTAAAACAATCACTACATATTTCATTGGTTATTCGGAAAGGTCTAAATGGTATAGGTTTTACTGTCCGACCCATACAACTAGGATTGTTGAATCTGGAAATGCCAAATTTTTAGAAGATCATGAGAAAAGTGAGAGTGATCATAATAGAACTATTACTTACAATGAAATAAGGGATCCACTTGAGTTGCCTATTATACAAAGTAGAGTTCTTGTTCCACTTAATGATTATCAAGATGAACAACAACCACAAAATTTTCAAAATCTCTTCAATGAGTCATTCCCTGAACAAAATAATGATCTACTTCAAAATATACAACAAAAGCATCAGTAAACCCGATCTGGAAATGTTAAGAAGGTCAACTCAAATGAGAAAACCTATTATTCCGGATGACTATGTGGTGTACTTAGAGGAATCTGATATTGAGATTAAATAAGATCCTAAGACGTTTAAGGAAGCCATTGAAAATGAGAATTCCGATAAATGGTTAGATGCCATGAAGGATGAGTTAGAATCAATGACCACAAATAAAGTTTGGAATATCATTGAACTACCCAAGGGCTCCAAGGCCGTTGGCTGTAAATGGGTCTTTAAGACCAAAAGGGATTCCCAAGAGAAAGTTGAATGGTTCAAAGCCCGACTTGTGGTCAAAGGTTTTACTCAGAGAGAACGTATTGAATATCATGAGACCTACTCTCCGGTGTCTAAAAATGACTTATTTAGAATTGTTATGGCAATTGTAGCTCATTTCAACTTAGAGTTACATCAAGTGGACGTCAAAACAGCGTTCTTAAATGGAGATCTAGAAGAAGAAGTGTATATGGAACAACCTGAAGGTTTTGTGAAAGAGAATGAAAATAAACTAGTTTGTAAATTAAAGAAATCGATATATGGTCTTAAACAAGCTTCCAGACAATGGTATTTAGGTATTTAAAGTTCAATCGCATTATTACATCTTTTGGTTTTACAGAAAATACCATTGATCATTTTATATATCTCAAGGTTAGTGGGAGCCGATTTATGATTTTAGTCCTATATGTCGATAAAATTTTATTGGCTTGTAATGATCTTGGAATGATTTACGAAACTAAGGAGTATCTTAAGAACAATTTTGATATGAAAGATATGGGTGAAGCGACCTTTGTAATAGGAATCGAGATTTATCGAGATAGATCTCAAGGATTACTTGGGTTATCACATGAAGCTATATTAAAAATGAATTGAAGAGATTTCGTAGGGAAGGGTGTAAGGCACAAAATGTACCTATGACAAAAGGTGACATGTTTAGTAAAGAACAATGTCTAAATGAAATTGAAAGGCAACATATGGAAATTTGTCCTTATGCAGCTGCCATCGGATGTTTAATGTATGCACAAACATGCACTAGACCCGATATTAGTTTTGCAGTTGGCATGCTTAGTAGATATCAAAGCGATCTGGGAATGGCACATTGGGTAGGAGTTAAGAAAGTTTTGCGACACCTTAGTGGAACAAGAAATTATATGCTCTCTTATAGAAGTTCCAATCACTTAGAAGTGGTCGGTTATTCTGATGTTGACTTCGCTGATTGCCTCGATACAAGAAAGTCGACTTTAGAATACATCATCCTGTTAGCTGGCGGGGCCGTTTCATGGGCAAGTGCAAAATAAACTTTAGTGACTCCATATATCTGATGTTGAATACGTGGCATGCTTGGAAGCCACATGTCATGCTCTATGGATGCGCGATTTTATCTCGGGGCTATGTGTTATGGACACCATTTCTAAGCCCTTGAAGATTTATGGTGATAATGACGCTGCAAAAAGATTTGCTCAGAATGACAAGGTTTCCAGTAAATCAAATTTCTGCAAGTAAAATACCTTGTACTAAAAGAAAAAGTACGAGAACGGTTAGCGTTTGTCGTTGGGATCCTGATGAGCCTCATGATAGTAGATCCTTTGACAAAGGCATTGGCGCTAAAGGACTACAAAGAGCATGTTAGAAATATGGGCATGATTGAATTGCCTTGTTGAAGAAATGTAAAGACACTGTTATATTTATCATTGAAATAAGATTTCGTATTTTCTTACTTTATTGAAATTATTGTCACATGTGATTGAAGTGTATAAAGTGAGAAAATAAAAAAATTTGGCATTATTGTACCCGGTAAAATAGAATTGCCATGAAAATCATCCTATTTAACCTTATTAAGGATTGTGTTAAGTAATAATGCCAATGTAGTAATTATGGAAGGAAACACGTCGTTAAAGGCACGCAACCGCCATAGTTCACATTATCGTACTTAGTCACAAATTAAAAGACGTAGTATAAAAGTTATGATGGCAGGTGTTTTTTTTTCAAAATGGTGATCACCGGTCAAGGTCGTTTTTTCGAAAATTAGTTTTCCAAAATTTTTGTTTTTGTTTTTTTTTTTTTTTTTGTTTTTTGTTTTTTTGTTTTTTTGTTTTTGTTTTTTTGTGGTCATATGGACCAAGTGGGAGAATGTTGGATCGTTTTATTAGGGGTGGCCCACATTGACCACAACTTTTTATTATATGAAACAGTCCTCTCCCTCTTTGGATTCTATTTATGATCTTAAAGGCTATTTACTGGTTGCCATTAACTGCTAATTTAAAGGGTATTATTTCTCTTCTTGATGGAAGGAGAGATTCAGGGAATTTAAAAGGCAACCTGGGTAACTCTCTTGGCTATGATAGTTTCTCTGCAACTTTCACTTACCGGAGAAGAAAAGACAAAGCACAAGAGAGATGTGATTCCCCATTGAAGACCAACCAATCTTGAGAACTAGAATAGTGTGTTGCACTACCCTTATTTATGGCTTTCAATATATAACAGTAGATAGTTCTAGTTACAATCAGAATCAGCCAGAGATATTTATTGGCTTTCAATTTTGAAGTATCATTTTAGATTTTACACAGTAGATATCAGTGGTTTCATTCCTCTTCTCTTATTTTGTAATATTCTTATATTTTTATTTTGAGTTAGCATATACATAATACATGGATGATCTAGAGTATGAAGTGAGCTGAATGAGTAAATGACTTCTATTAGTTAATAATGGTGCAGCATTTGATAGAAGCTTTTTTTTAAAAAAAGCATATTTTTCTAGTTCTTTTAAAGGGGTGGCTAATAAAATTAGGTTTTTGCCTTAGGCTTCAGTAGGCCTGACTGTAGATTGCACTTCCCTTGTGCTGACTACAATGGAACTCAAGCCTATGATAAGAAAACAGGGCAGGACTTGAACAATTTGGATCTTTGGAATATTGAGGCCATATGCATCTGTATTTCAAGGTAGCCAAACAGACCAAGGCATAAAAAAGATGCTGAAGAAAGTACTGCATTTGATGTGTTGGTTTTGTTTTTCTTTTTTGCTTTTTTGCATTTAATGGGTTTATTGACTTGACTTTGTAATGGCAAGTCATAAATATTTGGATGAGCATAATAAGGATGTCAATTAGAAAACGAAAACCCCACAATGAAGGATAAGGTAATGATAATAGTTCCTGAACACCACCCATAAGGTGATTAGGGACAGTGTGGACTGTTTCTTCCACCCTTTTCTTCTCATCCAAGTAATAATGATCTGATCTATTCCATTTATGTTTCCACAGTAGGTGGGCAATCCTCAACTAATGATCAATATGCTCTTCCACTCAAAGTTCTGTAAAAGAACTTAAGCCTTATGTTTCTAAACAGGGGGCCCAATCTCCACTAATAAAGGCCATCATTTGCCTTATTTGCATGTGCCTTTCTTCAGAGTTTTGATCTTTTTGTTAAGATCAACCACTTATATTTCTCATAAACAGTTTCCTCACAATGAATGAGGATATAATTTGGAAAAAGGTACAACCCATCATTTCAGTCTATATGTGTTTCCAAGACTACAAACTGATGCTAAACAATTACATCGCAAAGAGTACCACACCATGAGGTTTTAAGATGAGGCGTACAAGCATAAATAAATTTTGAAAGATAGATATAAATGGACAAACCCATGACTTGACTGGGGCTAAAGTTTATATTGAAGCCTGGAAACCTTGATTTTTGGTTGGCTTTGGAACCTTGAAGGCTTTAAGCTTAGAATTAAGGTAGTGCTAGCAGTAATAATGTTAATAACCATAGCAATAGCATGCACATTTTACTACAAATGAATATATGCATGTGCAGAATCATTACAAGGACACAAGAAAAGGAAGGTTACCTGGTGCATAACAGTTCAACATTCTGTTGGCATGGTACCTATACAAATCATGGAATGTGATTGAGTTAGATCAACTCTGATAAACAAAATCAGAAAACAGAAACAGCCTATGAATGTGCCATCAGTATCCATTTATACATTTTAAAAACCAGTAAGTGACCTTTACAATTCCACAAAATATAACCAATTTAGCACCTCTTTTTTGTTTTTTGCTAAAATAATTTGAAGAATGAGAAACAGAAGTCCTACATGTAGTTCCATGTTCATAAAGAGTAGTTCCATTAGAAAAAAGAACCAAAGCACTTAAATCCATTCAAAAACCATGCCATCCTTTATTACTTCTAATACAGTTGGAGAAGCAAACTCAACATCTAACAACCCCATAGCTAGTAAGTGACAACTGCTCTGTTCTTTGCCGTAACCAAATTTAATGTTGGTAAACAAAATTGCAAATATACAAGTGCGCTAACTGTATTAGAAGTACTAAAGGACAACATCTAACATTTCCATTAATATTCCATTCCATTAATAAAGTGCCGTAACCAAATTCCATTATCCAAGACCAAATCTGCTACTATACACACCCAAGATCCATTTCCATTCCAAAATCATCAAAAAATGAAACAAGAAAATTCATTCCACTTCATATTAATATTCTAACATCCTTTCAACATTGAAGGCACTTTACCATTACCATTACAAAATTAAAACAAATGCTAACATTCTTGCCGTTGTACCAACATTAATTCAAATGCCAATGAAAATTTACATATTCATATATGATCATTTCGTTGTTGCACCATTCCAACACCAGCACCATTGTTTTAAAAAAACAAAGGAGCTAAAGAACAAAAATTCCAGATTCACCTTTTCGATTAGTTTGCCTGAATCTTCTTTCTTTCAACTTGAAAAAAAAAACAAAAAAAAAAAAAAGAAACCCCATTGCGATGAAATTTAGTGTCGGATGACATCCATCCGACTTGCATCATGTTGTTGAAGAACAACCCCAGTAAGCTATATTCTATTAAATCAAATGATTCTCAAGAATCCCATCCACCAGGCCATCCTTGGAAATTGCATCCTTCACAGATAAAAAAATTCAAATCTCCACACAGACAAGCAAAAAAAAAAAAAAAAAAAAAACCTCTAAAATTTAAAGTTTCCCAAAACCATCTCCTTCCAAATAAACAAATTCCCAAGAGTCCCATATTAGTCTTACGCCAAATATACAAATATGCATGTGTCTTGCAGCAAAGATGAGTTGCCACAAACAAATCATCATAGCATGTAGCATTGGTAAAATAAATAACATGAACAAAAATAGAAAAGAAAGAACATTAAAAGACACATGTTATTTACATATAAGTAGAATGCACACTGCAGATGATAGAATGGAAACCATCCCTCCACAACCAACCACCATAAATCATTCAAATCACCATCGAACCAGCATTACACAAAAATAAATTAAAAAAATCAACCCATCTCATTACACATCATCTCCATTCCCTTTAATGAAAGAGAACCCATTAAAAGTAAATCAACAGAAGAAATAACCCAATAGAAGAGTGGTGAAGGAGACGAAGAGAAAACATAATGTTGGAGAAAACATAAGCCGTGCGTGTATAGCGAGTTTAAATACCTGAGTTTCCAAGACAGCAAGTTTTTTCTTCCTCTTTTCCTCCTCTTCTTCTTTCCCTTCCTTTGTTTTATGTTGCCTGGAAATTGTGGGAGAAGGTCTGAAACACTTTTGATTTGGGGGTTTTTGAATGGAGAGGGTTTTCGATGATGGGGTGGACGATGGTTCGAGAGAGACGAGGGTAAGGGTTGGAGATTTGGGGGTTTTCGAATGGAGAAGATTCTTAGTTGGATTGGCTGAGACAGATGTAAAGGACGGCGTGAGGGGATGATGGCCGAGGGAGAGGGATGAGATACAGAGAGGGCCAGAGAGATGAAGGGTTAAAGGGGAGAGACAGTGAGAGAGTGAGAGACTGAGAGAGGTGCTGCTACATGCGCAGGGGAGGGGGAGATGGTGAGAGAGTGAGATGGAGGGCTGCGTAGGGTGGCACACCGAGAGAGAAGCAGAGGGTGATCAAGATGGAGGAGAGGGGGGGTTCTGTGCCTGGGAGATGGAGGAGCTTCTGCACCTGGAAGATGGAGGAGCGCATGTCGCCTGGAGAGATGGAGGAGCGCAGGTCGCCTGGAGAGATGGAGGAGAGGGCTGAGGTCGTGATTTAGAATGAAATGGAGGAATGGCAGGTGAGAAGGGGTCAAAGAGAAGAGGGATTGCTGGGCGAGAGAGAGTCAAAGAGATGATGGAGAGATGAGGGATTGAGAAGAGGCAGAGGGGCCGCTGGTATGGACTTGAGCGGGCGCGGGAAAAGGAAAATGGCGCTGGCACAACATTGGATGGATTATTTTTAGGGCTGAAGTGATTTTGAAGCCCTAGTTAACTTTTATTCCTCCAAAACAAAAATAATAAAAATATAAATGGTTAAAATTTGGCAAATTGACATTTGCCGTGTATATAGGTATTTCGCCGGCAAAAAATATATCCTTTGTCGGCAACACAAATATTTTATGGGTAAAACATAACCTTTGCAGGTGACAAAATGAGTTCGCTGGGCAAAGCTAAACCTTTACCAGCAAAATAATTTCACCGGGAAAAGTATAATTTTTTCTGGCGAAATAAGCTTTTTCGCTGGCAAAGGTTACACTTTTTCTGGCGTTTATTCATTTCGCAGGCAAAAATGCAAATTCTTGTAGTGGGTGGCGGAATCCTGGATGGAGGATGATGGTGATTGGTGATGGGGGCTGCGTCTAGGAGTTCTGGGCGAGCGAGACTGAGAGAAGTAGAGATGAAAGGGATCACTGATTAGGGATGGGTCTACACTACGTGCGTTGATGGAGGGTGATGATGATTGATGGGGGCCAATGGGCGACGGGGTTGCTGCCTGAGACGATGGGTGGGAGATGTTGGAAAAGGGTTTTGGAAAACGGGGAAAATGGTTCTTCTCTCCTCCTCTAGAAAAGGGTTTTGGAAAAGAGAGACTGGGATAGATGGAGGGACAAAGGGGGAAATGGGTTTTGTAAAAGGGGCGTTGGATTGGGGGGGGGGGGGGGGGGGGGGTGGTGTGTTGGGGATGGACGTTAAGGCCTGGGGGGCCCCATTTTAGTCAGTTTAAAGGCTTTTCCAAAGCAATACTTGTGAGAGTAGTCATTTTAAAGGCTTTTCCAAAGCAATACTTGTGAGAGAGGAATAGGCTCAAGTGCGAATGAAATTGGCGCCATCGCAAATGAAATTGGTGCCTTATTTTGTTGGCCGAAATATTTTCGTCTTCCATAACTTATCCTTATTAGTGATGAATTACGTCCGTCTCAAAAACAGATTATATTTTGTGACAAAAACATTCGTCTCCAATGAGCTAAAATAATTCACAAACGCAACTAAAATTGGTGCCTTATTTTGGTGACCAAATATTCTCGTTTTCTTTAACTTATCCTTATTAGTGACAAATTACGTTCGTCACAAAAAAAAATTATATTTTGTGACAAAAATGTTCGTCTCCAATGAGCTAAAATAATTTGCGCCAAAGCAAATGAAATTGGTGCCTTATTTTAATGACGAAATATGTTCGTCTTCCATAACTTATCCTTTTTGGTGACGAATTACATTCATCTCAAAAAAAAAAATATATATATATATATTTTGTGACAACAATGTTCGTCTTCAATGAACTAAATAAATTGGCGCCAACGCAAATGAAGTTGGCGCCTTATTTTTGCAGACGAAAATTTTTTTCGTCTCCTATACTTTTGAAAAAAATGAATACAAACGACAAAATTTATATTTCATCCTCTTTGGGTGTTTTTTTAAGACAAAAAAAATTTTCATCATCAAATTTCTTCACAACAGCCTAGATTTCTTGTAGTGTTAAGACGGCACAATTAGGTACCATTTTACTACTCTACTGGTTTAGATTAAATGTTTACAGTATTATTGGATTGATTCCAGAGAGGGTTTATAAACCCAAGATTTTCAAACAAATCCATCGTCTCTCCCTAGCTAACCCGATTACAATAATTTCGTTAATCAATTTCACTCTCCATCTCCTACTCCTTATTTCATGATTTCTTCCTTTCTCTCTCCATTCCTTACTTTTTTTTTTATGTTTCTTTCTTTCAGTTACTACAATTTTGCCAATACCTTCTTACAGGTATATTATTAATGAATCATTAATTATAGAATGGGGCGGGCGTGTTTGGGGGGTGCGAAGCTCTTAAGGCCACTTTGGGCTTCGGCCGGATGTAGGCCTGCATTGGCCTGGATATGCCCTGGCCCCGACCAGCCCATGAACACTCTTGAAAAGTCTATTAATTCGTTTCTAACAGATGTGATCAACAAAGTGCAAAATCCGAAAAGAAATAATGAGTACTTGATTTTATGTTTTTTTGTCAATTTCACAAGATACTCGATTCTTCAGTATCAACCTAACATAAATTTGCTTGCCATGTGATGGAAAAAGTCGGTGTCTTGATTGCAGCTGGAATGTCCAAAAAGATAGGAGATATAAGTGTGAAAAAATGTTCGAACCCTGGAGAAAGAATGACCACACAAACCAACCCCATCTGGCTTCAATATTTAGTAAACAACCTCTCTCTCTCTCTCTCTCTCTCACACACACACACACACACACACATGCACACACACAAATGTCGCTGGTTTTAAAGTAAGGACCCTTAATGAGATCAGCATCCAATACCACAAAAAAATTATACACACTTTTAAGTTACAACGCACTTCATTAAACTCCAAATATAGAAATCTATAGTTTACCAAAGCATAATAAGAACAAGCCAAGCAAAGATAATTAAGTAAATTTTCTTTGGAGATTGAGCAAGGAAACTGTATTTCAAAATACTAAGTGATCAGGCCTCAGCTTTAGATAATATCCTGCGCTGAAAAAATTTTCCACTTAGATTTTGTTTCCATCTTTCTTGGGGCAGAAGACATCGCTCAAAACCGAGTTGGAAACCAAAGAGGCCTTTAACAAAGACATGGCCTGGATTCAAAACAAAAGTTGATCAGTACGGATAGAAAATTTTCTTTTCCGATATCACTATAATTCATATATGATTGTTAGTTTGTAACAGCCAATCATCTTTTTCATACATTCCATGAGAATACATGTGTTGTAATATTCATTCATCTTACTATGGGTAAGTCCCACACGACCCCATATAGGCTCCACATGATCTGGCCCTCATTTTTAGTAATAACTGGATTCTAACTCAAGAATTGAATGACATTAAGGTTCCTACAATAGGAAGGACTTCTACTCATTTTATCTCTCATGTTTTTGTAAAGAGAAAAAGCCATTGTCCAATGCATGTTGATGTAGAGAAGACCAAGAGAAGAATAAATTGATGCCTAAGAGTAGGGATGATAAAACCAACATTCCAACTGCAGGTAGTTTTGAAATGTTAAAAAAAAAAAAAACGTATCTTTGTGACAACAAATGATCTTAAAGTACTCATGTAATGAAAGGATGGTTGAAAACACAGGGCTGTTCATCGGCCATACCAGCCTGAGCCCAGCTAACATTGGGCAGAATGTGAGAAGAATTTAAGCCAGTGGGTAGGTAGAAGCATGGCTTAAACTCTGTTTTGGCCACTTTAACAAAAGCCAAAACATGCATTACGTAATGTTCCAACAGTTGAACAATCAACATTTTAACTATAGAAGTATCACACTGGCCCTCACATTTGAAGTAACTCTTCCATCCTAAAGTTTTTTCAGAGTTTTTTTAAGCATTAAAAAGTGCTTAGAAACCAATATAATAGGGGGAAAACAGGGTTTTAATGGTGTTTTAGTAGAAATTAGAAACTGTTATGGACCAATCAATAGTAACATTGACTAGAGAAAGCTGTACGCAGTGTGCAAAATAATTACATGATGGTCATTACTTTAAACCAAGGGCACAAGCCTTTTTGCTGGATTAATAGCTAAATGTGCCGCCTGGGCAAACCTAATGTTGAGGGCAATATTTCTAAAAAGGCCAGGTAAGCTGAGCCAAACTATAAACCTTTGGTCTCGATTTGGATCTGCATAATTAGGCCCACTAACTGAACCAAGGTTGGAGCATACTTAAGCACTCAGAAAATCAACTTAACTCGGAAGGTCACTGAACCGAGTAACTGTGCTGAATCTGGTGAAGAGATGTACCCATACTCGATTTCTCATTCAATTTGTCTGATCTGTGACCTCATAAGCCAAGATGACAGCCAACTCTGGGCAAGTCAGGACTAGTTTTTATACCACCCATCGGACAAGCATTCATTTGGGCTAGCCCAACCAATGAATAGTCCCTATTCACTAATATATAGCCTTGTTTTGGCCTTGTTGCAGATACAAAATTCATTTATGTATATAGTTATTTTCCTTTACCTCCTTTTCCCCAATGCACACAATCTGCTCCTCTATGTCACTGATGGGGATGTTGAATTTGCTAAGAAGAGAGATGCCAGACACGGTTGAAAGAGGTTTCACAGCCAACTCGTCAGTTACCATGAACATTGCTTGTCCAGCCACAAATGCTCCTCCAAGCTCCGTCACCGCACCAGGAAACTTTGGGTTCGTGGTGGATAATTGTACCTCCCTCCTACTCGAATGACAGCACATCCTAGGGCTTGTAATAAAAGCAGCAGAGCCACGGCAAGTGGCACACCAAACAAACTTGGGCTTACGTGGAACTTGTTCTTCAATCTGTAGTAGTTGATTCTTGGTCCCAAAATATGGTGGTAGCTTTGGGTTGAGTAGCATGGCTTTGCATCCCCCAGATATCATGCAATCCTTACGGCTCAAATCTTCGGTGCTCTTGTATAGGTTATCTAAACATCCCGTGTCAGTACATCCACCCAAGCATTTAACTATGGAACCAAGAGGAAAGGCAAGGAAGCTAAAGAGAAGATCTGTGAATTCTTCCCCACCTTCTGCATACAAGACCCTGTTGTTCGATTTGCTCAGAAATAACTTTACATTCATCTTCTTGGAGTCACCGACTAAGTTATCGAAAAATCCCATGCCAGTACATCCACCAAAGCATTTAGCAACAGAACCAAGATGAAATGAAAGGAAGCAAAAGAGAAGATCTATGAATTCTTCCCCACCATCTGCATACAAGACCCTGTGGTTTGATTTGCTCATAATTAACTTTACATTCATGTTCTTGGAGCCATCACCCATCTCCTTCTCTGATTGAGATTGATTGTCTTTGGAATCATGACACGTGACATTCAGATCAAGGTCTACCACATCAATAGTGTTGAGCTCCCCCAGAAATACATCTGTTAAAGGTGTCTTGGATAGTAACAAACACTTAAGCAGATGCAAAACCTGAATGCAACAGGAGCAGTGCATTTTTCTTGGGTTAGTATCCCTTACAAGAAGGGGAAACAAACAAATGAACTTTCGACTAAGGGCCTATTCACCTACTTGCTATTGAATTCCTCAAAACTTATAGTAAAGTCAGTTTTGTTCAAACACGTGTCGAGGAGAGGAATGAAGGGTCCAAGGGGGAGATCTAGATGGGACATCATTTTCCTAATATTTCACTTTAGTAGGGTGGGGGTGGGTAAGGGTAGCCATTTCCTAAAAGGGAAGATTGGCGCCCCTTGTAGATTTTCACCTTTAATACTTCACTTTTATCCCCCTTTAATTGAAAGGCATTGCTTAAATATCATAAGAATTCAATGCCACCTATACAAAAGGTCCTCTAACTTATTTGATCGAAAATCATTGCTTAGAATCCGCAAGGCCCTGTTTCTTTCAAAGAATTCAAAGGACTCATGTTTGGAGAATTCGTAAATTCTCCAAAAGCTGTCCCTTTTGTGGAATCCCAAATCATCCTCTTGGCCGGAGCTTTCAGAAATGCTTAAGGGGGTTGGAATTTGGGAATTCCAAAGGATTAAAAGTGACTTTTCATGTAATTGGAATTAAGGGTTCTAGCAAAGAAACACGGTATTTGGAAATGCCAAGGGGACAACCATCACATTGTTGCATCTCCACATTTGGATGAGAGTAGATTTCATATCTTGGAATATATGAATTTATAATTACATATTATTCTTTTTGACAATTCCTTATGTAGGAATTTTAGGTGCCACAATGTTTTTCTTGATTCCTAGAGGTGACTGATGTAGAGCGAGCTACCACTCCACCACTGGTCCCACCCAACATAGTTTTAAGAATATTTATTTTTAGTAGCTTCCAAATTTTATTGTAATTAGGATTAGCATTCTAATTTATTTGGTTTCCTAGTTTGATTAGGATAGTTTCATTATTAGATTGGATTTTCTTAGGCCCTAAGTTTACTTTGCCTATTTATATTGCATTGTAGAGATGATAATCTCAGATTTGGAATTGAGTAAAATTGTGATTTTCCCTTGGAGAGGTTTTCCTTGAGTTAAAATCTCTGCGGAGATAATTTGAGGTGTCTTTTGACACGTGCTTTGGCATCTCCGCAAGCCCTAACCCTAGGGCTTGCATCAATGACACCCACGTAGTGACACCCACGTTCGAGTGTTGCATTTTCAGATAAAGTGAGACCCATCTCATAATATAGTGTTTATCCATTAACGTACTCTAGTAGCTATTTATTTTTACATCTCATATGCCATAGTATCTGCACATTTGAATTTGTATACAAGAGATGTTTATACAAGTGTAATTCCCATCATATATAAATTTAGTAGTCATGAAACAAAGAATTTATTAAGGGCTTCATGAAGTGTGAGAATCTCCTGCAGGAACTTCAGCATAAATGAAACAATGAATTCAGGAATGAAAATTCAGCCACATTCCAAATTCCCCCCAACATGAATTCAAGACATTCCTGCAAAGGAAAATGAGACCCAAATTACCCAAACTTAGTCTACTTAGATTCAATTCAACCACATACCTCCTCTTCACCAACAATCACTTTTCTCTCCACAAGCACAGATGCATCACTGATGCCAAGTTCCCTCAGCAGAGCGAAGCACGTACAAGAAGAAACAACAGACACCTGCAGATCGTCCCTTATCATAAACCTCATATTTCCCTTTAGAAACACCCCATCTCCCCCAACAGCATCAACAACCCCCTTCTCTTCATATATCCTGCAATTCATAGTTTTCCCGCAATGACACCGAGCGTTCTCAACAGTACTGCCCGTATGCCCTTCAAAGCCATGTTTCCAAGAGCTACAGACATAGTACTGGGTAGGTTTAGTGGCTCCTAAATCAAACATTGGATGTAGATTCTCGTATAGTTCTACTGCAGAGCTTTTGGGATTGAGCAGCATTTCTTTGCATGATTCGGTACTTAGGAACTCCAAATCAAAATCCTCCAAGCTCTGATATAACATGGTGAAGGAACCCATCTTGGATTGCTTGCCGGAAAGCTTGATGACAGTTCCTAGGGGCAATGTCAAGAAGCTGAGGAGGGTTTCTACAAAGTCCTTGCCGGATTCTGCATAGATGACCCTTTTCCTTTTCTCGTCCACAAGGAGAGTCAAGCTCATCTGTTTGGCTGCCATGGTTTTCTGCTTCTCCCGTTTGCTCTCCTGCATTGAAATGGGTAAAGTGTCTTTGGCAAAGAGAAGTACAAACGCAGGTCCTGGGCATCCAAAGCATTTATTAATAAAGAGCCAATAGAATAGACATGTAATTAAGTGGGACCACTAAATTGTTCCATGTTGGATGGGGTCATACATGGTCAATTCTCACTCTAAAATCAGGAGTCCGGATACTTTGAGGTAAAATTCCACGGTGATTTTGAGGGAACCCTTCGCAGGCTGTCATGTCCACTTAGAGAGTCCATACGTAGATGCACTCAGAAGATTCCGATTTCAAAATAAATTGTACCCCATTTTAGTTCACAGTCATTTGTATTAGTACTGTGGCTGGGCCCCGTTTATATATATGTTGGGTTGAATTAAGTAATAGGCCCAAAGCCCATCCAAATAAGCAATCAGAGCCGGCCCGAAGCCGCCGCTTTAGGCCCCTAATTTTTATCCATTTTTGGGGGCCCCAAATTTCTTTAGCCCGTATAATATATAGGTCTATAAAAAATAAAAAAAAGGCTGCGCAAGACATGAGAAAGGGTCCTATTTCGAAATAGCCCATTACAAAAGGGCCCTAAATTAATGATTTTGTGTTATATTTAAAAGTAAAAAAAATGGTAAAAAGAGTATGAAACTTTGAAAATTGGAGAGGATTGGGTCAGCTATCATAGAGTAGTTTTGGATGCTAATTCACTTTCGACTTCGGAGATCAAATACACCCCCCACCCCCCCCCCCTATTCACAATCAAAGTTGGGTCTCCTTATTTCAAATTAAAATTGGGTTTTTGGGCTGCAAAACCGTTTTCGACTTTCCGTTTATATGTTTCACCGCTTTGTGCCGACGAGCAGAAGAGAATCAGGTGATCAAACATTCTCTTCTTTCCAAGTTTCAAAGAATATTTTAAGGGGACAAGACTATTGATTAATATTTTTTTTTGTTATATAAAAATTTGTTGTATACATAAACTAAATATAAAAATAAAAGGATAAGAAAAGGTACCACTAAGTTTAACCACAATATCAATTGAATCAAATGATCTTTCGCTTATTATGAAGAAAAAAATCAGTTGAATCATCACATTATGAAAATACAAATAATTTGTAGATGGGTTGTGTTTGGCAAATTTGTTGATTGTTGTTTATTTGATTTAATAATTTACAGATGCTCTTATGGTGTTGATTGAGTAAAGCAATATATGTGGTTTGTGATTCATTTTCCGTAACAAGTGATTAGGAAGCCCAAAAGAGTGATCATTAAAAGTCCGATTTGGTCTGACCCAATTATCTAAAAAAGGTGCGCGTGGCGCGGGCCTGATGTGTGTAACACATACAAGCTCGTGCCAAGCTTTTAAGGCCCGTTTCGGGCTTGGGCTGGATGCAGGCCAGTGTTTTTAAAAGTGGGCTTGGCCTAGATACTCCTCACCTCAGCCTAGTCAAGATCCTCACAAGATCCTGGATCCTCAAAAGGTGGGCTTTAACCTAATATAATTTGCTTGTCATGTTGTGGAATAAAGGCCATGTCTTGGTAGCAGTTGGAATGTCCATAGGCTGGAGATATTAGTGTGAAAAAAATGTTGGAACACTGGAGAAAGAATGGCCAAATGCCCATCAAATATGCTGACATAAACTTCCATTGGGTCCAATCTATGAAAATTTTACATAAACGTACCAACCCCGTTTGGTATCCAATACCACAAAAAAGTATAGACATACTTTTAAAGGCACATCATGCAACTCCATTTTTTCTTCACAAGCATAATAAGAACAAGCCAAGCTATTCAAGTATATTTTCTTTTGGAGATTTGAGCAAGAAACTGTATTTCAAAATCCTGGAAGTGGTTAGACCTAAGCCTTCGTCAAATCCCGAGCTGAAAAATTCTTAGGGTAGATTTAGAAGACATTGTTCAAACTGAGCTGGGAATCAAAAAAGCTTTCAACATAGACATGGCCTGAATTCAAAATAGATTAAATTTGATCAGTATGGAGTGCAAATTTCCTTTTCCCAGATCACTGCTGTAATTATTATATGATTGTCAGATTGTAACAGCCAATCATCTTTTTCATGCATTTCAGAAGTACGTTGTATGCATACGTGGTGTTCAACAAATTCATATTACTATTACTATGGCTAGTCCCATACGACCGCATATGGGCCTGACATGATTTAGACCCTTCTTTTCAAGTAATAATTGCATTCTAACTCTATCCAGCTAAGGATCTTTGCTAATAGAGCTCAAGAATTGAATGGCATGTAATTTTCCTAGAGGCTACAGTAAGGACTTTTCCTCATTATGCATCAGAAATAAAGTTATACAAGGTCATAATCCCTCTTATATCTCTCATGGTTTTGAGAAGAGAAGAATCATTTGTCCTATGCATAATGAGATAACATCAAGAGAAGAACAAATTGGCGCCCAATAGTTGGGTTGATGAAACTAAGGGTTAGAGATGAAACATCTTCAATCAACGAAGTCAGCCATTCGAATATTTTATATTTCAATTGTTCATTCTTCATGAGATTCTAAAGACACATGATCCAACATTCCAACTGCAGGTAGTTTTGACATGTTCTATAAATGATTTAAAGTTCTCATGGAATGTATGAGTTTCCATCACCTTACACATGTAAGTTGTGTTTATGTTTCCCAATATGTGTGAGTTTCCATCACCTCACATGTGTGAGTTTTGTCTATATCTCCTTATATATGTGAGTTGTGTCTATCTCTTCTCTCATGTGTGAGTTCCCATCACCTCACATGTGTGAGTTGTGTCACGAGTCTCAGGGTCCCAACGCCTTCGATGGGTTACCAAAAAAAAAAAAAAAAAAAAGTTCTCATGGAATGAAAATTGATGGTTGACAAAATGTGGGTGGGTCATCAGCCACACCAACTCGAATCCAGCTCATGTTGGGCAAAATATGTAGTGATTTTAAGCCAGTGGGTGGGCAGAAGCATGATTTTTTTTTATTTTTTTTAAAATAAAAAAAAATCATGGGTAGGGAGCCCACACGGAAGATATTACATGAGTCTTACATGATATGAAGAGTCAATATAATAATAATAATAATAAAAACTATCAAAAGGTAATTGGAGAGATGTCTCCCAAAAAAACAAGAAGAGCCAATATAAACAATAATTAGACTATTACAAGGTAACTAGAGAGATGTCTCCCAAAAAACTAAAGAAGAGCATCATTAGACGACCTCTGAACATCTATAGGCAAGTTCCAAATAGAGTTTGAAGGGTATTGTTCGACAAGCGTCTTATTATTGCCCATGATTGAGTCACTGATTTGTTGTTAAGAACTACCTCATTTCTACAATGCTATATCATGTTGATTTGGTGAAAGAAAACAAGAGAGCCCACTGTCGCGCTCTAACTTGTTTCTGCCGATAGACATGAGAGCCCATAGTTGAAATGGGGAAAAATTATTTGGAAGAGTTGCTCCAATGAAGAATAGAATCCAGCACCAAAAGTTGATAAGGAAGAGTTGCCCCAATGAATGATAAAATCTAGCACCAAAGCTCTAGAGTATGAGAGGAACAGATGCATCTCAGACTCTTCATTACTATAACGAAGAGCACATCTAGATGCAAGCTAAAAAACAATTGATCTAGCACAATTTTGCGTTGGAGTTCTTTTGTGAAACGGTCGCCAAACAAAATAAGATATTCGTGGATTCCCGTTCTTATTCCAACCAAGGAACTCTAAGGAACAATGGCTGCTCTAGATCTAACCAAGTTCCAGGCTGTTTGGAGAGAGAGAGAGAGATTCCCATCAGTGCTACCAGTTCAAGAAACTAAATCAACTTGAAGAGAAGCAGGAAGGATAATGTTAGTGGCAGAATGCAAGTGTTGTTTGATAGTTTGGGGGAGATGATTTGGGATCACCCATCGCCCATCTATAATCAACAATGATACAGAATCATCTGTGGGAAAGGTGAAAGGTGAACTGTGGGAACATAGGTGCCACTTTATTGTGTTCCAACCTAATTGTCGTGCCAAAGGTTGTTAGTCCTTCCATAACCCATCGTCCATATGCTTTCATGGCGAAGAAAGGTTGTTAAAGATCTAATCCTCTTCCAAATACATGGGCCTCCAAGTGGATTTTGTATATTGCAAATGGAGCCATTCTTAAAATATCTTGCTTTGAACCAAGTGGCCCGGCTCATAGGCAGAAGAGGTCATTCTAGTCCACCAAAGATTCAACATACAAGCATTTATTAACTTCGCTCACTACGAATATTCAGCCCACCTTCTGGTGTTGGGAGGCAGATGAGATCCCAATGCAGCATATTACGTTTTGTTTTCAAATGATCGGATGACCATAAGAAATTCCTTAGAATCCTCTATATTTGTAAGCACACTTTTTTTTAGGGAAGGGAGTGGAAAGCGATATGTGGAGGGGCATACTTGCCAAAACATGTATAACAAGAATCAATCTCCCTGCAAAAGATAGGGCTTTAGCTTTCCAACCTAAAAGCTTGTTTCTAATGGCAGCATCCATCAATTTTGTAAAATGGGAGAATCTTAGGCTTCCGAAGAAGAGAGGGGCACCTAAATTAATAGTGGGAGGATTGGTAATTGGGGGATATCAGTCATGGCTAAGATGGATCTCTTTTGCGATGATTACACTTACCAATGGGTAGGTGGCTTTAAGAGAGGTAAAAAACTCGGCCCACGGTTGACTCAAACTTGGCTAAAAGGTGTTTGATACAAAGGATTCTTTTGGAAGAGGCTCTAAAGAAGAGCATGAGATCATGAGCATACAAAGGAAGGCATGGGGTGTTTGGAACAAGGGAGACAGGCATAATCAATTTTTGTGTTTGAAGATCTTATGCATCCAGGATCAAAATTTCCTCTACTATGATGAAGAAGTAAGGAAACAGGGGGTCCCCCTGACGTAGACCACATGTGGAAGGAAAGAAACTGTTAGAATCAACCATATGTGGTCCCAACAACCACGTATATTTATTTTGAAATGGTTTATCCTTATCTTTGGTTGGCTCAGTTTTAATAGATTTCGTATTTGTATTTTCGGTTATTTGAGGATAACCCTCTCTCACCAGTTTCAAGGTACCATCATGGTTATGGATATCCTTGATAGAAAGGATATCATTTGGTGCTTTAAAAGGGTTGCCTACAGTATCCGCCTCTAGTCCCTTACGCAAAAAGAAGGTTTCCATCGCCTGTATAGAGAGGAATAGAGGAGGAAGGTACTATAGGTATGAAGTATTAAACACCTGATCAAATTTAGAATCCATACCACAAATCCACTCCTCCATGGCACCAGGTATGCTTACTTTAGATTTATCAATTTGTAATATTAATTGTTAATTGCAATAGATTAATATTGTTGATTTTGTAATTCTAGATAAATCCATTGTCTTTCCAAGATTTCGTATAAGAGCCTTCTGATTCTTAGACCTAGAATTGCAAAGTCACAACCCCACGGATCTGATCTTTATTAGATGGAGATCTTTCTATTTCTATTTGTAGAATACTTGGTGTCTTGCGCATTTTAATGTTTTATAGAACATATATATTGAAGATTCAGATCCTACGATCATATATATATTGTTAGATCATTTCTTGATCGTGTGCGGATCCATGTCATGGCCCACACCTCACTTAAAAAATGAAACTCAACGCACACACCCATCTCACTCTTTTTTTTTATATAGAAAAATTCCACAAACAGACCCATTTCAGTTCTCCTCTTAAAGATCTCCTCTTCTTAATGAAAGAGAGGACAACACTACCCATCTATCACTCACGATTCAATGCTTAGTTGTAGAGAAGGAGATCTTTAAGCAGAAAATAGAAATAAGACCCATGGGATATGCTCCCAACTCATGCAAAATAGGATTCAATCTTGAGTTTTGTTGAAGGGTAATGAAAATGCATAACTGCATGGTATACATGTAAGAGGGTTGGGTATGTTTTCTAGGATGGACATGAGACACTCATTCTAACATGAAATTCAAGAATCCTAATTCATAATAGCAGTCAAGCCTTTGGATTTCTCTTGTTTTACTCATAAGATGGGTCAAAATTACTGGATATCAATTGAATGGTTGTGATTCTCTCATAGTGACAAGCAATCACAATATCCAGATGCTGAGCCCTAATATGGTCATCGTGATACTTGTAAAATCAATGGATAATTCACAATCATAACCAGAGTCATTATGGATCATCTACAATAAAAAAAACGGTTGCTGATGTGTTATCTTCTTTTTGATGGCTCATCTAATGAGTAATTAATTTAATTTTGTTATGATGGCCGTATCAGATTGGGTTGCCCTATTAGTTGAGCCTGTAATCCGGGTCGTCTAAATTCACCATAAGTGTAGTACTTGTGTACTTGTGCAGGACCATGTAGATTCAAGTTGCATGCCACATGTTTGTGGAAATTATATCTAAAAAGAGCCATCTATGTGGACTGATTTGGTTGCCTGAGAGCTAACTAGGAGTTGTTTATGAATCCTAAATGGGTTATGCTTGTCTTATAGTTATTAACCATGAATCCTATGTAGTAGCCAAGCCAGCTTGTTTGTAAACTGGTAGGTACAAGTGAATAAAAAAAAAAAATGGCTGCCCACGCTGGTCGACAGGTACAGAACCACTGAACCTTAGTGGAGTCTATCCAGATTGATTATTGTGTCTTTAAGATTTCACTATCCTTAGTTCCCATTTAGTTTTAGGCCAGGCTTTAGTTGTTCTACCAGATGACCTACTTATCTCTTAAAGCCCATTACACATACACATCAAGTGTATGGATACAACTTATTTTAACCTTCCCAGATCACCTCCTTTATCGGTTTAAAATCTTATTCCCATAAATTGTGACCATTAAAGTTTTAGATAGTCATTTATTAATCTTTGCTTCAAATCCAAGGATCCAAAGGTTTGGTAGCCACCAAAGTGGTCCAATTGTTTGATTCTGCGATGTAAAGATAGACTTATGGTGAATTTTATCACCAATGAATGAATCGATTAGTAAGTTGCAATCTAACCTAAAGGAGGGATTGTGATGTTACGTTGGGATTGTGATGTTACGATGGGATTGCTCATCGGAGTTCAGTCCATAAAAGCTATCACTTGGATAACACCGGATTATAGTAAAATGTGCATAAAGTAAAGTCATACTATAATGAATTAACGTGAGCCTAATTTCCTTTTACAGTTTGGAACCCTGCCTCAGTTGTTATGCAACTGTTTTTGATTCCACCACTCATTGTTGGCACCTTTGCACAATTGAATGATAAAGTCATGATTACTCTAGGGTGCATGGACACAGCCATAGCCATTCATGATGATGAGCCTCCTAAACCTACAGATCATACTAGTTCTGAAAAGGTGGTTGAGCGTTATAAGAATGGGAAAAGGCTAATTAGTTATCCTTGATGATAATCAAGGATTCCATTCCTTGATAAGGCAAAGTTCTATTAGTTATCCTCATGATCTACATGGAACAATCTCATCCAATGATAAGGCAAAGTTCTATTTGAAGTTATTGGAGGAACGGTTTAAAGCCTCTCCTAAAGCACATCACAGACACTCTTTTGGTCTATACTGTGATGAATTTTCTCCCAGAATCAATTGAGACTTTTGAAGTCAGTTATGACACCAAGAAGGAAGAATGGGTTCTAGATGAATTAGTGGCTATGCGTGATACAGAAGAGAATAGACAAAAAAGGTGCAAGATTGAAAGAGCACGCCTTGCTATTCAAAATAAAAATGTGGATAAGAAGAAAAGTGTTCTCAGGGGGCAATAAGGTAGAAATCTGTAAAAACCTCAACAATCAGGCAATATGCATAAAAAGGATATGAAACCAGGAACAAAGGACGGGTGTTTTTTTGTAAGAAACTTTGACATCTTAAGAAGGATTGCCACAAATATAAGAATTGGTTAGAAAAGAAAGGTAATAATAATTGTTTTGTCCATTATGAATCCAATTTAGTTGATATGCCAACTAATACTTGGTGGTTGGACTCTGGTGCGACCATCCACAGTTGTAACTCTATGCAAGGAATGACATTGCACAGGAGACTAAGTGAAGGAGAAAGAAAATTGGTGCTGGGATATGGCTTGGAGCTAAAGTTTCATGCAGTTGGGACCATGAGACTAATTTTGGAGACTCGACACTCTTTTAGATTTGGAAAATACTCTTTTTGTTCGTAGCATGTCAAGAAATCTTATTTCAATTTCAAGCTTAGACATTATGGGTTATTCTTTCAAGTTTGGTAATAATAGTCTTTATTTGTATAGGGACTCTAAGTTGCTTGGTTCTGGTGTTTTAATTGATGGATTATAAAAAATTGAAATTGGATCCCATTTTCTCTCAATCTTTACTCTCCTCACATGTGAACAATGTCATTGGCATAAAGCCTGATTTGATCAATGAAAATTCTACAGCACTAAGGCATAGGCGCTTGGGCAATATCTTCGAAGGGAGGATGGAAAGATTAATTAGAGAAGACGTTCTTAAACCCCCGAGATTTCTCAGATTTTGGTACATGTGTGGATTGTATAAAAGGCAAGTTCACAAAAACTAAAAAGAAGGATGCTACCACAAGTAATGAATTGCTTGAAATTATCCACACCGATATTTTTGGAAAATTACCATGTCCTTCCATCAATAGGCATAAATATTCTATAACATTCATTGATGATTGAGACAATTACCGTACGGACGGTCATAAAGCTGACAATAGCCCCAGAATAGGCCAAAAATGTATATTTACCGCAGAACTGTTCGATTCGTAGGATATCGCAAGCTAGGATACCCCACAATCACTTAAACAGTCTATGTATTTTGTTTTCCTTTACTGTGGGACCACCAAACTACCATCCAAACCGTTGGATAGCTGTATGAGTGTAAAAACTATATTGCATTGAATTTGAACTGTTGATCTATCACGGTTATCAAGAAACTTGCAAAAAAAAAAAAAAAAAACAAAAAAAAACGTGGCTTATAATTTGTTATTATAATTTGCAAAACAATGTGACTTTTTTACAAATTTGTTAATAACTGTGATAGATCGACGATTCAAATTTGGTGCGATATTAGTTCTTATACTCATACAGTGATCCAACGGTTTGGATGGTGGTTTGGTGGTCCCACAGTCAAGGAAAAAAAGAAAAAAACGGTCTGTTTAAGTCTTTCCACTTCTAATTGTGGGATATCCTACATCCCTAGGATATCACAGCCTACGATATCCTACGGATCGAACAGCTCTACGGTAAATATATATTTTTGGGCTGTTCTGGGGCTATTGTCAGCTTTATGACCGTCCGTACATTAATTGTCCTTTGATGATTATAGCAGATATGGTATGTCTATCTATTGAAAGAGAAAAATGGAGCTACTGATATTTTTGAAATTTATAAAATAGAAGTGGAAAAAAAATTGGGAAAATCCATTAAAGTGGTCAGTTTCGACCGAGGAGGAGAGTATTATGGCCGGTATGACAAACATAATAGAGTGTCTGGACCATTTTCTAAGTTTCTGGAAATAGGGGGAATTAAACCCCAATACACTACTCCTGGTACTCCACATCAAAAATGTGTGGGGGGGGGGGGGGGTGGGTGGGAAGCTCTAAAATCAACATCATGTATTCTAAACCGGGCACCCAGCAAAGCAGTTCAAAAGACCCCATTTGAAGTATGGACAGGCAAAAAGCCCAATTTAAGGCATTTTCATGTGTGGGGTTGTGCAGAGGAAGCAAATGTCTATAATCCTAATGAGAAGAAGGTTGATACAAGGACTATGAGTTGTTTCTTTATTGGATATCCAGAAAGATCAAAGGGTTACATATTCTATTGTCCCTCTTATCATGAGGATTGTTGAGACTTCTCATGCAAGATTTTTAAAAGACAATGAATTCAATGAGAGTACATAGCCAAGGAATATAGTATTCTAAGAGGTCAAAGACCTCATCCCTATCCCATCTGGAACAAATTATTTGAACCATCCAATACCCACATGTGTTGAGCCCATTACAGGACCACCTCCACTCCAAAAGCCCTTGTCTCCACACATTCCTATACAGAATGAGATGATAGAACATGTGCCACATATTCAAGAGAATGTTCTAATTCAACCCCATGCAAATAAAACAATCACCTCCTCAGCCAGTGCCATATCAGATGATTATATTGTGTATCTTCAAGAGTCTGATTTTGACATAGGTGTTAAGGAAGATGATTTTGACAAAGATGTTAAGGAAGACCCCTTGTCCTTTCAAGAAGCTGTACAAAGTGTCGATTAGCAGGTTGGCAAGATGCGATGCTTGATGAGTTAGAATCCATGAAACACAATCATGTTTGGGATCTAGTACAACTTCCTAAAGGAGTGATCAAGCCAATAAAGTGCAGATGGGTATACAAAATGAAGCGAGACTCGAAAGGCAAAGTGGAACGCTACAAAGCAAGGCTAGTAGCAAAAGGCTTCACACAATGAGAAGGAGTGGACTATAAGGAGACCTTCTCACTTGTTTCTAAAAGGGATTCATTTAGAATCATTATGGCACTTTTAGCTCACTTTGACTTCGAATTGCACCAGATGGACGTAAAGACCGCATTTTCTCAATGGTGATTTGGAAGAAGAAGTGTATGACTCAGCCGAAGGATTCATAACTGTAGATGCCCAGGATATGGGGTGTAAATTGAATAGGTCCATCTACGTCTTGAAACAAGCTTCTTATCAATGGTTCCTAAAATTTGATGAAGTGATAACCTCCTTTGGTTTTACAGAAAACATTGTTGACTAGGGCATATACTTGAAAACTAGTAGGAGTAGCGTTATTTTCTTGGTACCTTATGTGGATGATATCTTATTAGCCAGTAACAACTTTGATCTCTTACAGGAGACTAAAGAGTTCTTGACTCAACATTTTGAAATGAAGGACATTGGTGAAGCTACTTTTGTTACTGGCATCGAGATTCATAGAGACAGAAAGCGTCGGATTTTTTGGTTTGCTCAAAGAGCCTACATAGATAGAGCAGTTTCAGATGTTTGACTGCAAACCACACTACAACAAAATACAGTTTTGCCAACGTAGTCATCGCAACTGAAAAGGTTGGTTTTGAGTCAGCAAAGGATTTCCCAATGCATTTCAACGCGTCGGCAACTATGTGTAGGCCAATACATCGGCAAAGAGATGTGCGTCGGCAAAAAGTCCAACTTTCCTGATTCGAAAACCATATTTGCCAACATAGTACCAACATCAGCAAAATAGACGCCAACGTTGGTGGTGTGTTGGGAGTTTCTAGTAATGGCCGACGCTAGTAGTGCGTTTAGAATTCATAGTATTGGTCGACGCCTGTAGTGCATTGGAAATTCCTGGTAATGGACGATGGTTGTAGTGCGTTGGGAATTTGTGGTAATGGCGAGGATGATTAAGCGTTGGAAATTCATGAAATAGCCGACGCTACCAATGCATTGGGAATGCATGAAATAGCCGACGCTACCAATGCGTTGGGAATTCATGAAATAGCCGACGCTACCAATGTGTTGAAAATGCGCTATATCTTTGGGCTAACGCATTGGGAAATGCAACTTTGCCGACGCACGAATCGCGTCGGGAAAGGTTGTAATACATTTTCTTTCTTGCAACGCACAAATCGCGTCGAGAAAGATTATTATTATTATTTTTAAATTAAAATTTCATTTCTCCCTGTATACCGCAAATAAAAATCTGAATACCTGTTCAAACCACCAAACTTGATGCACTACCCAATTTAAAATAGATTCATCAACAACGTGAAAATAACATCCACAACCAAATATCCTACATCCATATAAACCAAAATAAACCCACAAATATCTAAAATACACAAATATTACTACTTGATAATTTCCAAAAACCTTTAACATATACAAATGCATGATCAAAATAAAAAAGGTAATCCCTAAGAGCCCATAACCAGCATAATAAAATCCAAAATCAATCTGCAAAACCAAAAAGAACATCGTCAGAATACAGGTAGCAATAAATTCTTGCAAGGCAAAGCATTCACTCCAAAAAAGATCTTGGGATAATGAGACAATATTAAATTAGCATAATAATTTTATATAATCACTTTGCAATATCTATATGACAATAATGTTGAATGGATGTTGATGGTGATTATGATATTTTTTAGTCACATGAATTAGTCCTATATGAAGTCATTGGTGATATTGATTATAGATGTTTTTATTTTTGTTTTTGTTGTTGTTATCTTGTTTGTTTTTAAGAAGACAATGTAGATACAAGATATTGATAATGGTTTTGTTTAATGCAAATGGTATGTCCTCTTCATCAGTTTGGTTTGCGAGATTATAAGCTTTGCTTTTTTAATTACAGTTTATGACACTTAGGCCTTTCCTTTTTTTTTTTCAAAGAGAATGAGGTTTCTGAGATGGGTTTCTTAAGTAATCTCAAAACTTCTATGGAAGCTATGTTTTCACCTGGTTTGGTTTGTGAATGTTTGAAAACATACATGTTACATAGGGAAAGAAAATGAAGAAAAACATACATGTTACACAGGCCTGAATACTTAGTAGCAGTATTACATCTAGCTGAGTCATGATCACCATGACACCACCAATTACTCTACTCAGTGAAACAATGACTTGATCTTCAGAATGCAACCCATTAAGAGAGAAACTACAGGTGGTTGATTCAATGAACCCACTGAATTCATTCAAGCTGACTAGTGTGATGATTCAATTCCTTCATATTATTATGTTTAATGAACTTCTCATATTTTAAGCATAAAGCATATAAGTTGGGTGCCTTGAGAAATATCATTTTAGCACTTGTTCTGTGTCCTTCAGGTTTCTCAAACTAAGAATGTATCTCGAATGTCTGAATGTGAGGTCCAAAATTAGGTAACTCCCAAATTGAGGCCAAATAATTGTCCGCTTAAGCTACAGAACATGCTGCAAAACATCATAGTGAGTTTCAAACAACCTGAACAATGTGCCACAATACCTTTGCAAACAATGTGTATGCAAGTAACCAATGTGTTTCATGCTAAACAGGCAATCTAATAGTGTTCCAAACAACAACTTGAACAATTAAACAACAACTTGAACAAATGGCTAACCTATTGCACTGTCCCCAAATTCATGACGCCAACAACCAATAATCACCATTTATAACATAGGTTAAAGACATGATTTAAATAATTTTTTATTTTTATAAGGAATACTACTACTAACACCCAATTTGTAAATAAACTTTTAAACTACAACACCCAAATCGTAAATCCTCAAGAAAGTAGCACATCAATTGACAATCAACTACAACAATAATAAAGAAACTCTAAAAGTAATAGACATTATCATGAAAAATTAGTACCTCTTTGTTCTTTCCTTATGCTCCAAACAATTCCTTTGTCATAAGAATCCAAATGAGAGCCCACTGCCCACTGCAAAATGAATTAGTACCTCTTTTTTGTTGATATTCTTCACATATAGCAAAATGAATAGCTGCATAAATGTCCATAATGTTGAGTTCTAACTCATATAGAGCCCACTGCCCACTTATAATTTCCTTCATCTGCATGGTAGGTAACATCTGCTGACTGTTGTCTCCCATGAATTAGGACCAGCCTAATTCAAAACTCATGTAGAATGTATAATGTATCTAATGTTAAAGCAAAATAAAATTGTATAATTAACTACCACATTCTTTGATGCCATTAAATTAAGTGTTATAATCAGTAGATGAACATAATTTACTAGAGGTGCAGAAAACTGTCCATGGTTCAACTCTGTTAATTTTTCTCGACATCTAAAAATTACCCAAGTCCCTCAACCACGAGGTTGCGAGCAAGTCATGTAATCAATCAAAACTCAAAATAACGATGATGATCACAACATGGTTCATCATTAGGCCTGATGCAATTTCAAATGAACAAATACTAACTGCTGAATGATAATCACAACACTACTATCAACTACTTATGGGAAGACACCAACTCCAATCGAATAGGAAATATAAATGAAGTTAAAATTGATCATAAACTTTAATTGTCCTGTATTAGCGTCGGCAAATAGTGTCGGAAAAGATGCAATTTGTTGTAGTGCCAATAGGAGCCCACATCACTAAAGTTGATCAATTCAGCAAGTTGTAGTGCCGAAAAAATGAACTTGAAGCAACCAAATGAAGGATATAACATATGCTTCAGCTGTAGGAAGTCTTGTTTATGCTCAAACTCGCACCCATCCAAATATCAATTTTCCTATTGGTATGCTTGGCAGATATCACAGCAACCCATGATTGACAAATTGGAATGCTGCTAAGAAAGTTATGAGGTATTTACAAGTTACAAAAGATATTATGCTCACATATAGACAAACCGACCAACTTGAAGTAATCGGTTACTCAGATTTTGATTTTGCTGGATGTCTTGACAACAGAAAGTCTACTTCTGAGTATTTATTTCTACTGGCAAGGGGACCAATCTCATAGAGGAGTACAAAACAGCCACTTGTTACAACCTCCACCATGGAAGCATAGTTCGTGGTATATTATGATGCCACATCACAAGCATTATGGATAATGAATTTCACTCAGGGACTTCAAGTGGTAGACAACATTGCAACACCACCGAAGATCTATTGTGATAATACACCTGCAGTTCGCTTCTCCAAGAATAATAAAAGCTTATGCGGTTCCAAACACATAGAGATCAAGTATCTCTTTGTAAGGGAGAAGGTAAAGAAACATTATGTATCCAAGCAAAACATCAATACAAGATTGATGATTGTAGATCTATTGACCAAGGCATTGGCGCCAAATATGCATAAAGATCATGCAAACCATATGGGCCTGGTCAGCTCTTTCTATTAATGCTTAAAGTTTATGTGGACATTTATAATAATTGTGTCTTATTTTTTTTCTTTCCTACTTAATTGAGCACAGTCAAATGTAATTAGGATTTAAAGTAAAGTGGACTATTGGATAAATTTAAAGTCACCAATATAGTATATCTATGAAATTGCATATAAAGTTCTTTGAAAATGAATGTCTATACTTTGACATGATTACGTCCTATATTTGTAGTGAGCATCATTGTCCATATATAGGTAATTTCATTTGATAAGAATAAAGCTTGACCAATATTGAAATATGGGTATGTTTTTACAAAATTAGAGTGCACTCATCAAGTTTTAAGTTTAAAAAAAAAGTTGAACCAAAGATATGACTTTCTAAACAACATATTTTGATAATATATATATATATAACTAGTGGTGTTGTTTGGACCAAGTGGGAGAATGTAAGAATTAACCATATGTGGTCCCAACAACCACGTATATTTATTTTGAAATGGTTTATCATTATCTTTGGTTGGTTCAGTTTTGACAATTCTATATTTTTGGTTAATTGAGAATAACCCTCTCTCACCAGTTTCAAGGTACTGCTATAGTTATGGATATCCTCGAGGGATAGGATATCATCTAGCTCTTTAAAAGAATTACCTGCGGTCCCTGCCTCTAGGCCCTTACGCAAAATAAATGTTTCCATCACTAGTATAGAGAGGAAAAGAGGCGGAAGCTGCTATGGGTATGAAGTATTAAGCGCCTGATCAAATTCAGAATCTGGACCACAAATTCACTCCTTCATGGCATCGGGTACGCTTAGTTTAGATTTATCAATTTGTAATATTAATTGTTAATTGCAATAGATCAATGTTGTTGATTTTGTAATTCTAGATAGATCCATTATCTTTCCAACAGAAACCACAAGGACTATTTAAGAGAACATAACTCCCAGAAGATGTAATTGATTTCTTGATCATGTTAATCCAATCTTTGGAGAACTTAAAGAACTTTAGATCTTTAAAAAGGAATGTCCATTGAAGATTATCAAAAGCCTTTGTGATATCCAATTGCAGGCAAATGAAGCTATCTTTAATTTTCGTATTGAGCTTTTGGAATAGTTCATGGGGAATAGCTGGATGTTGGTGAATTGATCTTCCCTTAATAAAGGGGGCTTGGTTTTGGAAGATGAGGGAAGGAATAATTTTGGAAATCCTAGTAGCAAGGCTTTTGGTATAAAGGAAACAGTGAGGGGATTCGAACTCACTGTTGTTAAGAACCAGAAACAAACAACGATAAAATTTTATTGACTGGGACATTTACATTAGACAAGTCCTCTTAAAGGGGACATCCTTCAAATACAAAACAGAAACGATAAACAGAAAAGGTCTCTACCTCTTCCTCCTATCAATTTGCTCACATATAGTCTCTGCTCCTAGATTTTCTTCTTCTACCGACGACAACCAACAACTATTATAACCAACCCTGCATTCAAATATGAAATAGAATCCAAACTTTCTAACTGACTTCAACTAATTAATGACAGTTATTTCTACAACATAACAATTATTATATAACTACTCTCTAACATAAAGTTTAATTCTGCAGCATAACAGTTATTTTTGCATCTCTAGTACTGTTCACAACACCATGGTGTTTCCTAACCATAATAAGATGGACAAGCCGATACAAGATATTTAAGTACATTTTTCTTTGGAGATATAGCAAGGAAACTGCGTTTCAAAATCTTGTAAGTGGTCAGACCTTGGTTTCAGATAAAATGTTGTGCTGAAAAAATCCTCTATTGTAGGTTTTGTTTCCATCTGCTTTGGCTTCGTTAGAGTCTAAGACACTGCCCAAAACTGAGTTGGAAATCAAAGAAGCTTTCAACAAAGACATGGCTTGAATTAAAACAAGAAAAAAGATCTGCATATAACAAATTTTCTTTTTAGAGATTTAGAGATCACTATTGTAATTTATATATGATTGTTAGGTTTTGTGACTCTTTCCATAAGAATACAAGTGTGTTGTAAACTTGTAATACACATTCATCTTACTATAGGTAGTCATCCCACATGACCACACATGGGCCCCAGATGATCCAGGCTGCCTTTCTTAAAGCATATCTGGATTCTAAATTCCAACACTACACAACCAAAGATCTTTGCCATTACAACTCAAGAATTGAATGACTTGTAATTTTCCTACAACAGGAAGGACTTCTACAGTTTACTCATTGACGTATTGCAAATAAAATCATACAACGTCATTGCTCCCTCATAGATCTCTCATGGTTTTGCAAAGAGAAGAAGTCATTGTCCTATGCATTATGGGAGAGAAGATGAAGAGAAAAAAAAAAGTTTGAAACCTAAGGTCGTGCTGGTAAAAACTTCATGTTAGAGATGAAACATCTTCAATCAATGGATTCAACCATTTGGGTATTTTATAGTTCTAATGTTCTTTATTTTTTCCGTGATTCTAAGAATACAAGATCCAAAACTACATGTAGTTTAGAGATGTTTAGAATCAACATCCTTGGGACAATAAATGATCTTAAGTTCTCATGGAATGAAACTTGATGGTTGACAATATATGGGCTCTTCATCAGCCATACCAGCCTGAGCACAGCTCACATTGGGCAGAACGTGAGCACAATCCTTTAAAACTGTTAGTAGGCAGAAGCATTTGGGTATTTTATAGTTCTAATGTTCTTCTTTATTTTATTTTTTTTTGAGATTCTAAGAATACAAGATCCAAAACTACAGGTAGTTTAGAGATGTTAAGAATCAACATCCTTGGGACAATAAATGATGTTAAGCTCTCATGGAATGAAAATTGATGGTTGACAATATATGGGCTCTTCATCAGCCATACCAGCCTGAGCACAGCTCACATTGGGCAGAACATGAGCACAATCCTTTAAAACTGCTAGTATGCAGAAGCATGTGTAAAAACCTCAATTTTGCCCTCTGTGAAGAAGGCTGATATATGCATTAGGTAACATCATAATTGTTGAACAATCAAACATTTTCGTTAACTGTAGATGCATCACAATGGCGTATAAGCCTCACATTTGATGTCAATCTACTATACTAGATTTTTTTAGAGTATTTTAAGCATTAAAAAATTCTTAGAAACTAATATAATGGGAGTAAAAGCAAGGTTTTAATGGTGTTTGATTAGAAATTAGAATATGTTAGTGTAGTTGCTAATTGATGCATTAATTTATTGAAGAATCGAAAATGCTTGTTTGTGAGTTTGGTGTTAGTAGTAGTTTGGTTTCCTTACAAAAAGAAAAACCTTTTGAAAATCATGCCTTAAACGTATGCTATAAATAGAGATTATTGGTAGTTAACAATAACGCAATTGACTTTATCTTTAAATTAGATATAGATAAATATAATAGAAAAGATCAACTGCTAATCTATTTAAATGCAATACTGTTTTTTTTTTCTTTTTTCAATTGTTAATGTGAAAAAAATATAACAAAAGAATGAATGGCCTTTTCAATTGACATTGTCCGCCCCACCCGAACGAAAATCTTAGGTCCGCCACTGTCTATCTATCATTTACCCAGATTCTCACTAAACCAAAAACTATAAAAACTGCTCTTCACCATCTTAGTTGGGCTCAAGCCATGCCAGAAGAAATTGATGCTTTGGAACAAAATAGAACGTGGGACGTTGTGCCTCGACATAAAGATATGAACATTGTGGGCAACAAATGTGTATATAGGACAACACTCAAGGTGGATGGTAGCCACCTTGACCGTCTCAAAGCCCGCCTTGTAGCTAAGGGATACAATCAAGTTGAAGCATTGAATTTGTTGAAACATTCTCCCTTGTTATAAAACCAAGGAGCATATGCCTCGTGTTGACAATAGCCACCATGAATCGCTGGGATATTGAACAACTTGATGCAAAAAAATGCCTACCTCCGAGGATATTTTTCATGAGCTTGTTTTTATGGAACAACCGCCGGGCTTTGTTGATCTATGTCAGCTAACTCATGTATGTCACCTAAAAAAGGCATTCTAAGGGCTTTGTCAAGCACCACATGCATGGCTCGATAGGTTCGACAACTATTTATTGACACTTGGCTTTTACTGCAGCACCACGGACTCATCCATGTTCATATTTTACCACACATGGGATCATTGTTCTACTACTGTATGTCGATGACATGATTGTTACTGGGACAATTAGACCTTTCAAATTCGTTTATCCAACAACTTGGCACTGAATTTTCTATAGGACTTCGGATTCATCGACTACTTCTTAGGAGTAGAGGTGAGTCACCTTCCAAATGGCTTACATTTATCACAATCTAAGTTACATTTATCACAATCTAAGTATGCTATAGATCTCTTACATGTGCCAACATGTTAGGTAGCAAACCAATTTCCACACCATTGGATTCAAAGAAACCTAGGCTGGCTGATACTTCTGCCTTTTCAGACCTGACTCACTACTAAAGCATAGTGGGAGGACTTCAATATCTTGCTCTTAGATAGCTTGACATCTCATTTAGCATCAATTGTGTGTCAATTTATGGAGACACCGGCAATGTGCCATTTAATTTTTAGGATTCTAAGCGAAGTTCTTCGCTTTGTAAGTGGTATTGTCGCCCATGGAGTGAAAATTCTAGCTACTGGAGCATTGCATCTCCATGCCTATTCAGACACTGATTGGGTAGGCTATCAACTAGCGTGGCATTCGACGACGAGTTTTTGCACTTTTTGTGACGTTTTGATTATTTAATATATATAAATTATTTATTTTATTATAATTATGTAATTGATTGTATTTTAGTTAAATACGTAATTAGTCTAAGTGGGGACCACGTTAGGTTTAGGTTTGGTGAGTTATGCTTGTTGGATAGGTGACTTGACCCATAGTTAACCCGAGCCCAGTTTGCTGGGTATAGTTTTTTTTAAACCCAAACTCTTATCTATTTAGAACCCAAATTCTATTCTTTTTAGAATTTAAGTTAGATTACAACTCTTATTCTCATTCTATATATCTAACACCACCTTACTCTTTTCTTCTCCCACACAACTCTCTCTCTCTCTCTCTCTTTCTCTCTCTCGTTCTCTCTTCCTACTTCCTTTAGCTTTTACAACCTAGCAATTTAGAATCCAGCCGATGGATCTCCGATTAGAGATGACCATCTTCTTCCTTGTGAACCCTCTTCGTTGGGATATCTCTTTGGGCTTTGACAATAGGAATTCTAGTCCGTCTCCTTCAATCGTGAACCTAAGGTAAGTACCTAACCATAATTTATAGATTTAACATTTGTAATCTTCGTTGATTGGCATGTGAATGCATATAGAAACCCTTTGATGCCCTTTTTATGATGTTAATTACTTTTATGATAGAAATCAGAGATTGGGGATGATTCCGTCATTTTTCTCATACTAATGTTACTGATGCTGTGTTTTAAACTATTATTTCCCATAGCACATGCGTTTAAGCTTCGAAAACCCTTTTTTACATCTAAGATCTTGTAGATGGTGTATTAGTGTAAATAGATTGGCTGGAGTTGGGACTCAACTCGGACCTATTGAAAATAGAGAAGAACGACAATGTCCAGAATGAGTCGATTAGGGTTTATACTCGTGTTTTTACCATGGGACCCACTTGGGCTATTCAGCCCATCCGATTGCTACAAGCAAGGGACGCTTAGGTTCTGGATGAGTTCTGTGTATGGCCTTTACCTGTTATATATTGGGAATAAAGAAGAGAATGAAGATGACTGATGATGTCATCCCATGTGACATTAGTATAGGACCTTATGTATATGCATGGGAATATAGGAGAGAGAATGGTGATAACTGATGATGTCATTCCATGTGACCTTAGTAGTACTGTGGACATGGGCGGCGCTTGACCCCACTGAGATCTGGAAAAATATTAAAAAAAAAAAACTCTTTAATGAAGTGAAGTTATAGGAACCTTTTGACCCCACTCAATGCCTAAGTTAATGGGCCATTTGTCTACCAAAAAAAAACAAAAACTAATGGGCCCAATTTTTATTTTTTAAAGAAAACTCCCCTTTTTAGACTTTTTTGTCGGTAAGTCTTCATTTACCCTAACTTAATCTCTAAATACGTTATTCTCCCCGTATTAGAAGGAGAAGACCATAATATTATCAAAAGTAGATGACAGATGTTGATAAAGGTAAAATCAAATTTATTCAATTTGTGGAAAATTTCTGGAGCCACCACTAACTGTGGAGTATTATCACCTTGCCTCTTGAGCTTTTGGAAATTAGGAAAAAGACCCTGGTTGTTTTATAAAACTAAATTAGACCCTTTGGCTTATTTTATAAAGAATTGAATTTGCAAAATGTTATAGATGAAATCCTTACGTTTTCTAAAATTATACATTAAGGCTCTTATTTGCAAATTAAATTTTAAATGGTATCTTTGGTTTTAATGGGTTAAAACTATATGTTTATACCTTAATATTTGGATCATTGGACCGAGTAAATATCGTCTGGGCACTCGGTATCTTATTAACATGGGGTTTAGTGCCAGGTATGACATCGGGGAAATACTAGTGGATTCGAGCTCAATCTATCTCTATTAGAAAGCCCTTAATTGGGTCTATGCACCATTGATTGAGAATGGCTGCGTTGACCTTTATCTACTTAGAGATTCTTGTGGTTGCTGGGTACGAGATCTTATGTTTGACCTTAGGATTGGCTTGTGGTTATTGTTTGACCTTCGGTTTTGCATGCATGATTGAGATTGATGTTTGTTTGTTAGTTGCATACCCTACATTGATTATATATGGACCGTTATGTGGCTTGGCAATCGATTGAGATATTGTAAAGGTTTATTCGAATGATATATCGATATTCGATTGTGGATTATTGTGCAGCCAGCCCTTCACTTTGACCTAGGTTTCTGTGTCAGAGCATTACAAACCACTAGGTCTATTCTATTATGATATGTATATATATTTGTACATCAATTGAGTTATAATTGAACGACTGCAGTTGTAATCGGATGGCTGATCAACGATGTGTGTGGACACTGTAATATCCAAATTGATTGTTTGACCGGTATTCCAGATTATTGATCGGTTTATGACCGCCGACGTGATTGAGATAGTTAGGGTTGACCACCCAAAGCATGGGCATTGCTTCTGTGTGATTATTGTATTGCTCTATTGTGTAGATTGGATTTAGGTTAGACGTTCTTTTCATCATTGTCACGTTGTTATTCTTTTATGATCATTACCTGTCATTACTCTTATTGATTGTGTGTTTTATTTATAGATTATGTTTCGTACTTGCTGTTTACTTTGCTTATTAGTGCATAGGTACCGACCCCTACCCTGCCGAGGAGACAGATGAGGGTCAAACGTTTCAAGCATTTGAGCCAGTTGTTGAACCCGAGTGGAGTGTCGGAGATGGCTAAGGAGCTGTTTGAGTCCGCATGGGAGTGACTTGCATTATAGAGATTATTTTAGAAGCAAATTCTTCATAATGAACCTAATTTTATTTAGTTGTTTTGTCTAGGTTATTTTGGTAACTTAAACCTTAAATATTTAGGTGGTTATGTGTTGGTTTGGTTTTGAATATTGATACCAATTGATTTAATGCTTCCGTAAAGCTTTTATTATGACTCATCATGTTTCAAAATTTTGTGGATCCATATTTGGGAGCTTGTGTTGCATTAAACACAGGAAAATTAATGTTTATTCTTAATTTTCACGTTCTTCCCTGGTTGTATTTTGGGGACGTGACACTTTTTCTTGGCAACACTTGCATTTCATGGAGTGCTAAAAATCAACCAACTATTGCTAGATCTAGCACCGAGGCAGAATATCGCGACATGGCTTCCACAGTTGCTAAGATTATTTGGCTCTCCTTTCTTCTACGAGATCTTTGTACTCATTTATCAAAGCGCCCATTTTTTTCTCTTGACGACATGAGTGTTCTGTACATGATAATCAATATGGTATTTCATGTCCGTACCAAACACATAGAGGTAGATTACCATTATGCTTGTGAGAAGGGTGCCCTCATTGCTTGCTTTGTGTCATCCAAAGAATAGCTCGCTGATCTCTTTACCAAGCCCTTGCCTTGGGCCATTTCTCAAGAGTTTCTTTTTCTGTTTTTCTTTTTTTTTTTTTTTTTTTTTTTCAAATTGGGCTGAGGATTGAGGGGGAGTATTAAGGCTCATCATCATGATAAGGATCCATTAGTCAACCGTGACTCATCCATGAGATTTTCTAGAAGAACCCAACTCATAAGTTTCTATGAAATTTTTCTTTTCTGAGATAATCACTGAAATTTCATATTTGATTGTCAGGTTGTAACAACCAATCATCTTTATTATAAATTCCATAAGAATACGAGTTGCAGTACACATTCATGATTCATCTTACTGGTAGGAACCGCACACGACCACATCTGGCCTCCACATGAATCAGGCACTTGTTTCTAAGTAATAACTGGATTTTAACAACTTAGATCTTTGCTGATACATCTCAAAGTTGATGGATACTCAAGAACTGAATGACATGTAATTGAACTCAAAAGTTGTATAAGCAAAGATCTTTGTGACTATAAATGATCTTAAAGCTCTTGTGGAATGGAAGTTGATAGTTGACAGTGTATAGGCTTTTCATCGTCCAGACCAGCCTACGCCCAGCTCACATTGGGCAAAATATAAGTAGTGATTTTGAAACAGTGGGTAGGCAGAAGCATGAGTTAAAAACTCAGTCTTGGCCTCCATAAAAGCCTCACATTTGATGTAAATCTACCATAGTAAGGTTTCTTAGAGTGCTTTAACCATAAAAAAAATGCTTAAAACCTAGAATAATAGGTGTGAAAACTGGGTTTTAATGGTGTTTTGAGTAGACATTAGAAACTATTAGTTTGTTATGACCCATCAATGGTTACATTGACTAGAGAAGTCTGTATGCAACATAGGAATTAATTAGATAATGGCCATTGTTTTAAACCATCTACATGTTCAAGGCTTGGGCCAATCCCAACATATTTAACATAGACAAACTAATTCTTTATGAAAGGGGAGGGTAAGCCACACCCAAAATAATAAGCCTTAGGTCTGGATTTGGGTTCGAATATAGGCCTACGAACTAAACAAACATAGGTTAGACCATATTTAAAACTCAGAAAAGAAACTTGAAGCATAAATCAATGAGCAACTGAGGTGCCTCTAGGAAAGTACTCAGTTACTCATTCAACTTGCCAATCTCCGGGACCTAATGAGCCAGGTTGACCGAGCTGACTATGGGCAAGTCAGGACAAGTTTATATACCATCAGTTAGATGAGCATTTATTCGGGCTACCCAACCCATGAAAATCCCCTAGTCACTACTATTTAGCCTTGATCTGGCTTCTTTGCAAAAAGGAAAAAGAAAAAGAAAAACTAATTCAGTATGCATGGGGTTTTACCCTTTACCTCCTTTTCCCCAATCCACACAATCTGCTCCTCTATGTCACTAGCAGGGAAGTTGAAATTCGTAAGAAAAGAGATGACCGAGATGGGCGAAAGTGGTCTCACAACCAACTCATTGGTTACCATGAACTTTGCTGGTCCAGCTATAAATGCTCCTCCAAGCTCCATCACCGCATTGGGAAACTTTTCGTTCACAGTGGATAATTTTATGCTCCTGTTCCCATGAGAGCACGTATGAGGGTGAGTTATAGCAACTGGTGCAAAGAAAAAATCTGAACTTATATAGGACTTGCTCTTCAATCTGTAGGAGTTGATTCTTGGTTTCAAAATAGGGTGCTAGCGGTGGGTTGAGTAGAATGGCTTTGCATTCCTCACATTTCATGCAATCTTCAACGCTCTTTTATAAGTTATCTAAACATCCCATGCAGTACATCAAGCCAAGCATTTAACTATGGAACCAAGAGGAAAGGCAAGGAAGCTAAATAGTATATCTGCGAATTCTTCCCCACCTTCTGCATACAAGACCCTGTTTGATTTTCTTAGAAATAATTTTACAAACATCTTCTTGAAGTCACTGCCTATCTCTTTCTCTGCTTGAGATCAAACCATATCGTCGGAATTAAGAGCTATGAGTTTTAGATCAAGGTCTACCTCATCATCCTCCGTGTTGAGCTCCCGTAGAAATACATCTGTCAAAGGTGTCTTGGATAATGACAAACGCTTAACCAAATGCAAAACCTGAATTCAATAGATTTACATTGTTCTTGAGTCAGTATCCCTTGCAATAAAGGGAAACAAACAAATGAGATCTAGACCTATTGCCTGTCGAAGAGGGTCTAAGGTAGAGATCTTGACGGGTAACCATTTCCTATTAAAGAACAGATTGGTGGGGCCTAGAGGATTTTTATTTTTTTTGTTTTTAAATAAGGGGGGCCTTTTGGATTTTCACCTTTAATCCTTTATTTTTAACCACTTCAATAGACCCGCATTGCTTAAACATCCTAAGAGTTCAATTTTTGTCTAACCAAAAGGTCCTTATGATTCATTTGATATGAAGATATTGCTTAGAAATCTTAAGAATTCCTAGAAATTCAAAGGAAAGAGGACAATATGAAAGCGACACTAAGGGGCTTAAAAGCAGAGAGTCAAGGGTGGAAGGGAACTATCAATTCTATGACTCACTTTCATAGGGTGAAAAGTGGAAAATCTTTCTAACCAAGGGGTGGATATATTGATCATCCCTTGTGGATCGCCACCCATCATCCTTCCTCTTGGGGTCCTCTGCCTAATTCAATTGAATTTCTAGGAGCTCGCAGGAAAGGGCATTTATTTAAACACGGGTGTTGAAATTGTGAAAAGTGAATTGTCAAGGGGTGGGGATCTAGATGGAGGAATCAATTTTCCAGGATTAAAATAATTAGGATGAGGATGGAATTATTTTGTTAAAGGGGATTACTTAAGGTTCCCTTGTATATGTACCTTTGATCCTTCATGAGCCTTTGTTTTTTCTTTTCTTTCATTTGTCAGCTGGTACTCCAACTCATGAACTCTTACTCACACACGCATGTCCCTACCCAGCTGAGCTATAACCGAGGGGCCATGGGCCTCTTTTCTATAATCACATTGTGTAATAGACAAACAGTCCCTTAGTCTCTTGATAGAAGGTCCATTTTGAAGAATTTCTAGGAATTCATAATAAAGGAGATTTGCCAAAATGATTGTCAAACGCAATGAGGAGTGAAGAAGGTAAAGTAGAGATCTAGATGGGACCATCACTTTTCCAATTATTAAATGATGATGGGGTGACCTTTACCTATTGAAGGACAGATCATCTAATGGCCTCTCATGGATCTCTCAACTTTAACCTTCCACTTTCAGCCCCTTTAACCTAAAGGCATTGCTTACAAATCCTTGTAACTCAGAACCAACTAAACCAGTGGGACCTAGACAACGTGACAAAAAACCCTAGCTTGTAAGAACCCAACAAGTAAGAATGAATCCATTAACTATGTTTTCTAAATTTTAGAAATTCTGCCCTTAGTACCATTACCAAAGTTTTGAATCTATAAAAGCAAAAAAAGGAAAGGGAAAAAAAAACCTTGAGATTGCCTGTTTGCGCAATTGGTATTGATTTCCTAAGACTTGATAGAAAAAGGGTTCTATCAAAAGTAGTATTACAGGGTTGGTGTAAATGGTTGAAGGTGAACATGTAGATGTGACCGCACATTTCTGAAATTTAATTTAGTAGGATGGTGGGTTGGTAATCATTTCCTACCAAAGGGAAGATTATCTTAATGACCATCACTGATGTTCACCTTCCACCATTTATTTTTAGACCCTCCGATTGAAAGGCATCGCACTTGTTCTCATCTCCCACTTCAAACTACTTTACCTCATGAAGGCAAACAAAAATTTACTCAACAATTAACCCTTCCCTCTTACATTACTTTACCCAGAAATTATTCAAGATTTTCTTCTATTCACATGGTTTGCCTGAAACAAGCAAGTGGATATGTTTGAGAGAAGGCATGAACAAATTTATGAACCACCACATACCTCATCTTCACCAACACTCACATATCTCTCCTCAAGCACAGACATATCACTGATGCCAAGTTCCCTCAGCAGCGCGAAACTCACTGTCGAACAAACAACAGATATCTGCAAACCATCTCATATCATAAACCTCATGATCTTCCCCTCAATTAACACCTCATCTGCATTAACGTCCCGCTTCTCTTCATGTACCCTCCAACCAATCTTTTTCCCACAAAGACATGGAGCGTCTTTAACAGTACTGACCAAGCCGTGAGTTCCAATACAACAATCCAGCGTACAGATGTAGTACTTGGTACGATAGGTGGCTCCTATATTAACGATTAGAGGTAGATACTTGTATAGTTCTTCTGCAGAGCTTTTGGGATGGAGCAGCATGTCTTTGCGTGCTTTGGTATTTAGGAGCTCCACATTCCTCCAGGCTCTTACATAACATGGTCAAGGAGCCCATCTTGGACTGCTTGCCGGAGAGCTTGAGGACAGTTCCTATAGGCAATGTCAAGAAGCTAAGAAGGATTTCTACAAAGTCCTTGCCGGATTCGGCATAGATGACCCTGTTTCTTTCCTTGTCCACAAGGAGAGTCAAGCTCATCTGTTTGGCTGCCATGGAATTCTGTTGAAGTTTTGAATGGTTTCTGCTTTTCTTTTGCTGTCTGACAATGAAAAGGAAAGCGGTCTTTGGTGTCCAATACCAATACAATGTTGGATGGAATTCTTAATGGTCTTCTGCTTCTTTTCTTCTGCTTTCCTACAACGAAAAGGATCTAGTATCCAGTAAGAAAAGTTATAGGGAAAGAGCCAAAAAGGTCTTTGGTATCCTTAATACTCAAGTATACTACAGAAGATGGATCATCAGATGGATTGATCATGTTAGGCTTGACCATGTATAAAGCTTCAAAAATATGAAAAAGGATATTTGTAAATTAATTTTCAAACTTTTGGTTCATTTTAAAAAAAAGTATGTGAAGATTTGAATATTTCAAGATTTCTTGAGAAATAAAAAAATTACCTTTCCCTTATGAAAAGTTTGACTTTTCTCAACCTCTATCCTTTCAAAAACTGGTGAGTTTGATTTCCATAATCATAACCATTTAATAATGCTAGTGTTTATAGTCGTTTGGAGTCTCCTTTTTTAATCACCCATACATAAAGCGAGTTGAAGTGGGCCCCACTAGATTGTTTGGGTTGGACTTGATCATTTTTCTTAAATGATTTATCAAAGGGAAAAATTGAAAATTGACATGAGGGTACGTATATTTATTATTTCTTAAAAAAAGATACGAAGATGACTTAATTGATTAGAATTGTGGAAACCTTTATACTTTTCTGAAATATTCAAATTTTCATGTATATTTTTTAAGAATGAGCCAAAAGTCTTATACATTTTTGAAAATTTCCCAATGTTTAAAAAGTTTTACCTTTGTAAGTATATTTCATTAAATGTTAACTTACAGACTACACACAATCTATTTGCATGAGAAAATAACTCTTAAATTAGAAAAATGTCCTTTGATTTATAATCAAATCAAATATTAACACGGACTCACTTAAATAACATAATCATTATGGGATCATGTAAATAGTGTAATGATAGTGGGTTGTCTTAAATGATAGTAGACCCACATAATACCCATTAGATCCAGCTAATCATTCCACCTATGAGACCCATAGGAAAAATATGTGAATAGTGGGTTCTATAAAAGGATGGACCGATTTGTGTGATCGGTCCTATGTATATGGATATAAAGGATGGGTTGGGTGAGTGATCGCTTATAATGAATCCCATTTAACCAAAGGTAAGATGTCCAAGACAAATGCAGCCAAATGACAAATTATGCCGGGGCCGGGCTACTTCAGCCCAGACAGGCCCCCAGACAGGCCCAGCACATGCTCAATGGTGTAAAAATAATGGGAGACTGGAATATTAAAGGTATCTATTTTCGTCATTACAATAACATTAAAGAAGAGATCCGTTTTCCCACCACTTTGGCTAATCTTCATAAAGCTGCAAATCAGAGGCTTGTAAGTTGTAACATTGAAATTTTGCTGGAATTTCTTCATGTCTGAAAACCAAGGATCAAGAAATCTAATCCCTGACAATGGTCTAGAACCAAAATGACTCTGATTCATGAATGATTGTGTTTGCAAGTGCAACTTTATTCAAAGTATAGCGGAAATTTAATTTGACTAGTTTTTACAGTAGATTGTGTTAGGACTGTCAGAAGGTCATGCCCGAGACAGTGAGGTGTCTCGCTAGGTGTCCCAATTGGTTCCGGATTCTGTTTTAAGAGTTTGCAAATGGACTTCTTTTCTGGTTGGATTATTATTAGAAGTCTTAAGCACGGTTTTGGGCCTATTTATTGGGTGTTTCTCTCAACCCAAAGTGTACATAAGACATGAAGTTAATTCTCTCTATTGATCTGAGGTTAGAATACCCTAAGAGAGATTTTCTTATTTCTCTAAAGCCATTGAGAGATTGTTCTGAAGGGCTGCTCTTGAAGGTTTTGTTGCTTCTATTCTCTTGTAGAAGATTGATCATCTTAGTTGGCAAGATGCGAGGAGATCAAGTAAGGAGAACGGTGCACGGTGGAAGTCGTGTTAGTGAATTTTATGCAAGAAGAACTACGGTCCTCAAGTCGAGGTACAGACTGAGGTAAAGGAGCCTGTGCGTATATCTTGTAACTGTTCGTGAAATCTTGATTTCTAAATCGTGGTTTTTCTCCTTGGAAAGAATTTTCACGTTAAATTTGTGTCTGCCTTCTTGTGGTGATTGCTTAGTAGATTTATTAGCTAGTTCTATCTTGTTTGATTGGTTATATTTGCTGCATTGATTTAATTAATTAGACTAGCATCCATTCTAGTGGGTCCTGTAAAACCTTCAGACTGCCTATCAAATGATAATCCTCTTTTTACATGCTAAGAATATGACATATGGTAAGAAGCTGACAAAAGGTGTGCTATTATCAGAACTATATTAATATGTTTCTAACATAAGCGGTAAAATTTTCTAAAAAAAAGAAAAGAAAAAGAGAAGGGGTTAATTATGGAATCAGACAAGGTATAATGAGTAATCTTCTTTTTTTTTTTTTAATTTCAAAAGATCGACGATTCTACATTCTAAACCTAAATAAACTTAATTTATGACTGGCATGGTAGAAGCTGGAATGCCCAAAAAGGCTGGAGACATCAGAGTGCGAAAAATAATATTTGAACACTGGAGAAAGAATGGCCACATACCTGCTTATAGGAACTTTTATTGGGACCAATCTATGAGAAACTTAGACCTGTACATAAAAAAACCCAACCCAACAAGAAGAATGCATTTACCCCAGGTCCCCAACGATACATACATAAATCAAGAAAAAACAATTTATCGAAGGGTTAGAATTCTCCTCTTAGGTTTTGTTTTCATCTGCCTTGGCTTCTTAGGGTAGAAGACATCGCTCAAGACCGAGTTGGAAATCAAAGAAGCTCTCAACAAAGACATGGCCTGAACTCAAAACAAAAGTCAATTAGTCAAGATGGATGGCAAAGTTTATTTCCTGAGATCACCACTGTAATTCTATATATTGTCAGGTTGTAACAACCAAAACCTGTTTTTCATACATTCCATAATATGTGTGTGTGTGTTGTAATACACATTTATCTTACTATGGGTAGTCTCAGGAGACCACATATAGGCTCCACATGATTCTGGCCTAAAGTAATAACTGGATTCTAACAATACCCAACTAAATAAATTTGCTAATACGACTCAAGAATTGAATGACATAAATTTCGTACAATAGGGAGGACTTCAACTCATTGATGTATAAATTATGTCATACAAGGTCATTGATGCCTCTTATATCTCTCATATTTTTGCAAAGAGAAGAAGCCATTGTCCTATGCATGTAGGAGAGAACATCGAAAGAAGAACAAATTGAGGGCGAGGAGTTGGGCGAGGAGTTGGGATGATAAAAAATCAACATTCCAACTGCAGGTAGTTTTGACAAGTTCAAAACCAACATCCTTGTGACTGTGAATGATCTTAAAGTTCTGATGGAATTAAAGTTGATGTTGACAATACATGGGCGGTTCATTGGGCAGACCAGCCTGCGCCCAGCTCACATTGGGCAGAATGTGAGCAGTGATTTTAAGTCAGTGGGTAAGCAGAAGCATGGCCTAAAAACTCTGTTTTGGCTTCTATAATGAAGCCAAAATATGCATTAGGTAACATTACAACGGTTGAACAATCAACATTTTTGTATACGACAGAAGTATCGCAGTGGCCTAAAAGCTTCACATTTGATGTAAACCTTCCATACTACAGTTTTTTAGAGTGCTTTTAAGGATATAAAAAATGCTTAGAGACCAATATAATGGGAGTGAGAACAGGGCTTTAAACGTGCTTGAGTAGAAATTAGAAACTGTAATGACCAATCAATGGCAACATTGACAACAGAAACCTGTAAGCAATGGGTGGATCCATCACATAATGGACATTATTTTAATTCATAGGCAAAAGCCTATTTTCTCGATTTATAGCTAACTGAACAGGCCTGGGCTAAACCAACAAAACATATTTAATTAAGACTGCTTCTGAAAGGGAAGGGCAAGCCATACCAAACTAATAGACTTTTGGTCTGAATTTGGGTCTGCATGCAGGCCACTAGCTGAACAAATAGAAGTCGGACCATACTTGAAACTCAGAAATCCAGCTTGTCTCTGAAACCATTGAGCCAAGTAACGAGGTATGTGTAGGAACTTACACCCCATTGAGCTACCACTTATCCCAAAACCAATTGGTGATAGGAAACGGCACAACAATAGTTTTATGGTAAGGGTGAGAGCGAGGGAGAGGGCTTGACCATAATTATGACCGCTCAAAAGTGAGGGTGGACGTTGACCTCAACAGTATGGTAAAGTACTCAGTTACTCATTCAATTTGTCCAACTCTGAAATCCAATGAACCAAGTCGAACCAGCCAACTCGGGGCTACTTAGGATGAGTTTGTATACCATCAATTGGACAGGCATACATCTGGGCTGGCCCAGCCTATGAAAATCACTTGGTCACTGATATTTATCCTTGATTTTGCTTGGTTGCAGATACAGAATTAATTCAAAATGTACAGGATATTTTCACTTTACCTCTTTTTCCCCCATGCACACAATCTGCTCCTCTATGTCACTGACTGGGATGTGGAAATTTCCGAGAAGAGAGATGCCCAAGATGGGTGAAAGAGGTTTCACAACCAACTCGTCAGTTACCATGAACATTGCTGGTCCAGCCACAAAGGATCCTCCAAGCTCCGTCACTGTATCAGGAAACTTTTGGTTCATGGTGGATAATTGTATGCTTCGACGAGAAGACACCATAGGACCTGTAATAAAAACACTACAGTCATATCAACTAAGGCCAAAGATACCCAAATACTTGTACAAGCCCACTGTACCTATTTCAGACTAATACAACACTCATATTGATACCCGATACTACATTGATACTTCTAGGGAACTAGATTAGAATATCCCACTTAACAAGCCCATTATCTCATATAGACTCATTTAATATTCTTACTTCTCAATTATAAAAAATGTTAGAAAGGAATGTAAACAACGATAGTATCATCAATTCAAAAGTGATCAAAGGAAAGACTTAGCGGGGTCATATCTATATCCATGCCCTAAATTTCCATGTGTAGAGTCATATCCACAATCCCCATAAATGTACGTGTTTGTACCTATATATATCCATATCTAGACATCATAGAATTAGGGGATGAAAAATGATGGGCTTACATGGAACTTGCTCTTCAATCTGTAGTAGTTGGTTCTTAGTCCCAAAATAGGGTGGTAGCTTCGGGTCAAGTAGCATGACTTTGCATTCCTCAGATTTCATGCAATCCTTATAGTTCAAATCTTCAACACTCTTGTATAAGTTATCTAAACATCCCATGCTAGTACGTCCACCCAAGCATTTAACTATGGAACCAAGAGGAAAGGCAAGGAGACTAAACAGTAGGTCTGCAAATTCTTCCCCACCTTCTGCATACAAGACCTTGTTGCTTAACTTGCTTTGAAATAACTTTACAATCATCTTCTTGGAGTACTCGGTGCATATCTCTTTCTCTGTTTGAGGTTGAACCATCTCTTCGGAATCAAGAGCTATGACTTTCAGATCAAGGTCTACCCCGTGATCCACATTGAGCTCCCCTAGAAATACATCTGTTAAAGGTGTCTTGGATAGTAACAAACGCTTAAGCAGATGCAAAACCTGAATGCCAAAGGAGTACCATTTTCATGAGTTAGTATCCCTTTACCCTTACTAGAAGGTGAAACAAACAAATGAAATCGAGATTAAGGGCCTATATGCATACTTTGTATTGAGTTCATAGTAAAGGATCTTATTTATTTATTTATTTATTGGAATAGTGTTATAGATGAGAGGGATGAAGGGTCTAAGGTAGAGATCTTTATGGAACTTACCAATTTCATAAGACTTAATTTACCACAGTGATGGGTGGGTAACCAATTCCTGTTAAATTGCGGATTGGAGGCGCCTTGTGATCTTCACCTTTAATCCTTCACTTTTAACCCCTTCGATAGATAGGCATTGCTTAAATATCCTAAGAATTCAATGACGAGTTAAACAAAAGGTCCTTATAAATCATTTGATAGGAAAGCATTGCTTATATTTCCTAGGAATTCACAGGAATTAGAATAATATGGAAGCGATACTTAGAGCAAACAGTCAAGGGTGGAAGTGGATGTTTATTCTATGACTTACTCTCATAGGATGGAAGGTGGGCAATCATTTCTAACCAAAGGGTGGATATTTTGATAATCCCTTGTGGATCTCCACCCATCATCCTTTCTCTTGGGGCCTTTTGCCTCATTAGATTGAATTTTCAAAACTTGTAGGAAAGGGATCCACTTAAGTGGGGCATTGGGGGTGGAGAGTGAATTGTCAAGGGTGGAGATCTAAATGGAGGTATCAATTTTGTAGGAATTAAATAACGAGGGTATGGGATGGAATCATTTTAGCAAAGGGTATTTATTACATGAGGGTCCCTACAAGTTCTGGGTGCTCCCGAGCCTTCTTCTTCTTCCTTTTTTTATTTTAATTTTTTCATTTTTTTATAAATTTGGGGACTCAAGCTCACAAACTCAGAACTCACAGACCCATGTCCCTAACCAACTAGGGTACAGAAGAGGGACCATGAGGATCTTTTATATAATCGCATTGAGTAATAGACAAAGAGGCCCCTAGCGAGCTTAGTCCCTTAATAGAAGGCCCTTTCTTGTGAATTTCTAGGAAATCCTAGTAAAGGAGATTTTACGAAAGGAGTGTCTATAAGGAATGAAGAATGCAAAAGTAAAGATCTACATAGGATGATCACTTTTCCAATTACAAGGATGATAATTGGGTAACGTTACTTATTGAAGGTCGGATCATCTAATAGCCTCGATGGGATCTCTCAAATTTAATCTTTCACTTTCAGTCCCTTTTAATGTAAAGGTGTTGCTTACAAATCCAAGAAATTTAGTACCAGCCATACAAGTGGGACCTTGGCAAAGGTGACCCTAAGCATTGTAAGAACCAAACAAGTAAAGAATGAATCTATAAACTATATTTTCTAAATCTCAGGAATTCTGCTCTTAATAGCATTAACCAAAGTTTTGAACCTATTTAAAAAAGAAAACAAAAAAAATGAGATTGCGTGTTTGCTTACCTGGTGTTGATTTCCTAAGAATTCATGGTAAAAAGAGTTCTATCAAAGTGGTGTTACAAAGGTGGACATGGAGATGCGACATCGCCTTCTTAAAATTCAATTTAATAGGGCGATGGGTGGGTAATCATTTCCTATCAAAGGGTAGGTTATCTGAATGGCCATAGTGGGTCTTCACCTTTCACCATTCACTTTTAGACCCTCTGGTGGAAAGGAATCACACAAAAAATTTTACTAATCTTAGGGGCTACAAAAAATGAAAGACTAAAGGTGAAGACCCACCATAGACCATCAAATAGTATCTCCTAAACTCTTTAGGGGCCGTTTGTTTGCAAAAAATGAATACTTTCATGAAAAAACTAAGCCTAAACTCTAATTAAACGGATAAGTTAAGAAAAACATAAAAACAGAGGAGGGGCGGAGGGTGCCCTACTTTTTTCTGATGAAAACACCATCATGGTGATATCGCTGGCCACTTGGCGATATTGTCACTCATTTCTCATTTTTTTCCGAAACCTGTAACTCCAAGACATCGTTCATCCCAACTCCAAGGGTTCAGATCGACTTTGCAAGGCAAAGAGGATTTCTTCTCGTGCTTGTGCTATTCTGCGGAGAAGAATAGTAGGAAAAAGTAGACTTGATATGGCTTATGTGATTCCTGCATAGCGGGAGAATAGAGATTCAGATCCCAAGTAAACACAAACTCTGTGTTTGGTAGTTAGGGCACATCACCGCCGCGGCCAAGAAGAGATGCGGAAAGCGAGATGGAAGAAAATAGTCGAGGAGAAGAAAGGTGTGACGGTAGCCTCAAGGTGCCGCAGGTTTCTACTGGGGAGATGTGTTATGCAACTAACCAATACCCCAAAAGCTCCGGACTTATGAAACGCATCAAATCAAGCCTTATAACTATTTAGGACTTAAGAAACGCATCATATCAAGCCTTATAATTATATAATTATTTAGGACCGTAAGAGACACGACGCTTCCACAACCAACTTCTCAGCGGCTCTCACTCTTACAGCAGATATAGCTGTTTTTCCCTCTTGTGACGGTTGGGGTAACACTCTCCGGTTATCCTCCACTCTAAGTAGATTGATGAAACTCGTCAGATATTAAGTCTTTATCAAGCATTATAGCTATTTAGGACTGTAACACAGGGTGACGATATCGCTAAGTGGCTAGAATTGGCTACTCTTCATATATATATATATATATATACATTTAATCATAGTTTAACTTTTTTTAATGAAAATCCCAAAAGTGGCTAGAACTGAAGAAATAGAGCTGAAGACTTACAAATGGCCATAAAAAGAAAAATCTCCCTTTCAAAAGAAATTGTTTGACCATCTACCCTTCATTTGAAGTAATCCAAAAGAATCCTTGAAAATCCTCCATTTGTTTGAAACCATTCTCACCTTCTTAAAAACCCTTTGATTCAAAACCATTTACTAATAAACAGTCCCTTGGGGGAAAAATCACGTACCTCCGCTTCGCCCACATCGACGTTTCTCTGCTCAAGCATAGACGCATCACTTATGCCAAGTTCCCTCTGTTGATCATACTTTGGTTTGGTATTTTCATACTTTGGTGTGGTATTGTAGTTGAAATTGTTGTCAACATAGCATGGAGAATTTATTGGGTCAGCCCATTTGCAGCCCTCTTGTACAAAGGCCCAATACAATGGGGATGAAAAAGTCTTGAGAATTTATTGGGTCAGCCCATTTGCAGCCCTCTTGTACAAAGGCCCAATACAATGGGGATGAAAAAGTCTTCATAGGGTTCTTTTTTTTTTATTGCATGGGAGGAGATAATGGCTCATCAATGGGCCCCACAATTGTTGGGTATGCACTTATGGGAGGAGACATTTGCATAGGGTTTCTTTTTTTTTTATTGCATGGGAGGAGATAATGGCTCATCAATGGGCCCCACAATTGTTGGGTATGCACTTATGGGAGGAGACATTTGCATAGGATCCACAATTCATTCGTTGTGTTGGTGTGGAAGAAGAGTAGATGGTCACTGTATCTTGAATACAGAGTTGCTGTCTTCATGAG